>CABFPE010000156.1:181317-198331 GCA_900660155.1 Hofstenia miamia | reverse complement strand
AGAGAAAGAGAGAGAGAGAGAGAGGCATAGATAAGCGCATTGCGTAGATTTAATAAACACCTTAGAAGATGCAGTTCTTCTTAGGCATTTTATATAATTGATATTCTATACTGCCATTTTTTCAAAGTTTGTTTAGAAAGAGGTTTGCTAAAAATAATGAATTATTACTTAAAACTTAAACTTAAAATTAATAGTAAATAGAAAAATATATTGAAAAAAATTACATGTTCTTTATCTCGCCCAGTGATTTCTGTTTTAAAAGTTAGCTGTTCCAATTGTCCAGTTACAGCTGAATACTTAGCTAATAATTCCTCTTTAAGTATTGAAAGCAATCCGCTTGGATTAAAAAGACCACCAAGCGCACAAAGGAAAACAAAAAATGATGTTATTTAGGAACATACTGAAAAAAAATGTAACGAAATTTGAATGAAAATACAAAATTCAAAAACCGAAAGCATAAATATCTATAAATAAGATAACAAAATAGTAAGATGACCTAGTTCATGCCCGAATATAATATTTACTGCATCATATAAAAAACAAATTTGGTGATAGTAATTCGATATTTTTGCAGTTTCTTCAGGTATTTTGTTTGAAATGAATTGAGTGCAGATAAAGGTAAAAAAATTATATCCAAATATGTTTCGCGTCATAACATTCATCAATGGTATATATATCCTTTCATGGTATTAATTTAAAATTTTGAAATAAAAGGCGATATTAATGTAAGTAGCTCTGATTTGTAGAATAGTATACTATGGCAAATTTCTTCACCGCTGGGACTAAAGTTTAGACTTGAAAAAAAGCTAATCTCAAACACGTTCAAATTAGTAAAATTTAATTAATAAATAAACTATTAACCATTGAAATCATTCTCTCATATTGCGCAGCTCTACTAACAAAGTCTTCAATCCAATCTTTATAATTTGATGTGTAATCCTCAGTTTTCTCTCCCATAGCTATGAGCCATGGTTCAGGGACCTTGTTGCATTGAAGATCACATGCTACTTGTTTGACCTCTTCACTCACTGTATCACCAAGAGTATCGGAAAGATGATGAAGAGAAGTCTTCAAATTCTAAACTCAGAATACGCCTTAGACCACATGTTTAACAAAACTTGCTTCAAACTAATTATGGGGAAAGACACATTAAAAAAATAACGTTCTTCATAGATTTAAATTTCAAAATACAATAAATGAAAATGACTTAGTGGAATTTCTATACATTCTTTAATTAGGCAACTGGGGTTACTCTCTAACGATAGCAACTTAATTTCGTTTTGGAGAATAAAATTTTTCATTGGTCATTTTAGATTTCCATCGAAAATATTTCAGTTTCTTGTTCCTCTATGGAGAAAGTTAAATTAAATCCGAAATCACATGAATAATTAATTTTTGGCATTGGTTTATATGCTGGCAAATGCATTCAAGAAAATGCATAATTTAACCAACATGATATATTTTGTTCAAAATCCACGTAAGGGGAGTAAGAACGACTAACGGGTGTAATGACCTGCATTAGTCGTGAGTAAATTTTTATCTAAAATATTTTTGTATTTTATTGAAAAATGAGAAAACCATAACTACTAATTATAGAATTGGTAAAATTCGCATAATCCATGAAAATTAATTTCACCAGTAATTGGATTTCTTTTCAAGTCCCGATTTGACTCCTTGCGATTATTGGTGTTGGCCCTACCTCAAGTCATTGGTTTTTGAAAACAATCACCGTTTTGCAAGCTTGAACGATTTGAGACAAGCAATTGAAGCAAATGAAGCAAATTTTCATGCAATTCCACTAAAACAATATCGCGATTCAATGAGAAATTTCCAGCAAAGGATTCATTTCTGTCATGATGCAGAAGGTGGGGTCTTCGAATAAACAATAAATGTGTCAATGACCTTTTCATAATTGTCTAAACGTTTTTTCTAACGTTCCTTTTGACTTTGGACATAAATCATGTTTTTGTATTTCAAGTACATGAATCATATGTTATCTATTGTAACATTTTTTTTATTTCTGTACTAAAACTTTTGGAACACCCGGTATATCTCAGTAACTAAAATAATTTGATGTATGCGCACCCACATTACAAAATTGTTGGGGATTCCAATCCAATCAACATTCACACGAATGTGAATAATCCGCAAATCCGATTGGGAATTTCCAATCAATATCCAACCATGCACTGAAAATAATGGTTTTCCAACAATAAAAGCAAGGTATCTTATTCCATATCTTAACCGCCTTCATGCATGTTGATTAAAGAATTGAATTTTAATATTCATGCATTTAAAATGCCAAATGTACTGAAATGATAGCATGCAAAAATCAGTCTGAAAACGCATAATACCTCCGTAGAATCATCATACTCGAAAAGAGCTGAATTCCATTTTGAAGCAATCGCAGATAAACGCTTAACAATGAACTGAGTACAAGATCATATAAAAATGAAATAGTTGCAAAATATTGCGTTACAAGCATATAGATTTAGCAAATTTAAAACTACAAATAGTGACAATGGAAAAGTTTATTAATAGTAATAATTTAAAAGACTAAATTGATGAAATTGTACCTGAATGTTGGCATTGACTTTTGCTAGCACCTTTAAGAATTTATCAACTTCTTTAGTAAGAAAGTAGTTGTATGGTGTAAATGGCATCTCTTCTTTTTTCGACAATACCTCCTAAATATCATTAAGTGCATACAGCAAAAATTGCCCCAAATTTACTTTTGAAAACTTTGGAAGTTTGTTTTGAATGAACTTGCAAGCTTCATTCAAATCGAATTCTCTCTTCGTCTTTAAAGCAAATAAACTCCCACTCGCGAAAACGCCTTTTTCCAAGCATGATGGTGTATTACAAGGAATATTAACAGGTAATAAGGATGGACCTAAATTTAAGACCTTATAATATAGCAGTGGTCCTCAGAAATATATGTAGGAAAACAAATACAAAAGTCTCATCATTTAACATGAAATGTCTTCACACTGAAAAAAAGTAAAAACATAATAAATCTAAACAACATTACGGCACACACGAAAATGAAAAATTCAAGCATCCTCAGACTGTTGAAAAACCTTAAACGCCAACAATAGTTGAAAATGTCCATCTTAATGCAAAACTTGCTCCGTGTCAGGAACCACTTTTTAGAATGACTTAAAATTAAATAAATATTTGTTACCCGACAAATAAGGAGTTGGTTTGAATTGGAAAACATGCCGCAGAGAATGATTTTCAGGAAATTCATCAAATAGCCTGTTTATTTGGGAGAAAATATATTGCTCCGTGCCAAGGCAGTTCTAAAAACATTCTAGCATCCATTTTTATAAGAGGGGGAGCTTACACTTGGAGAAGAATTCATGGATAGTATTTCCGTATTGGTGAATCCTTCAGAGAAGACAGTTTCCTGTAGAGCTTCGCTTATAGCGCTAAGCTTCGGAGATGCCACACAAAATGCTGCTGGTAGTTTATAGCGAACTAAACAATAAAATGCTGACAAACCACATCTAAACTAAGAAATTAGCTGTGCTCGCATTAAATTACATTCAATTTTTTTAATCTTAGATTGAATCCCAATGGTTTTCTTTTACAAGATATTGAAATATTTATGTATCATTGCAATAACTTACTTGTTTCACTAACTACAGCAACACGTATACGTATATAATGACTTTGAACAGAAAATTAAACAAAGTTAGCATAGCATATATTTCTGTCAATGAAACATTGAAGTTACTTAAATTTTTAAATAACAACTGACGTCACATTTAGTTTTTCTATATCATCATACTATGTTAACATATTAATCTTCAAAAAATTTTACGTTTTCCAATAACGAATTCATTCTCTTTTCTAACGGCAGATGGCGTAATCCACAAATCTATGATGGCTCTCAAAATGATGTGATCGTGATCACTGAATATTGCACTACCATAAACGCGCTAAATGCAAAAGAACTGTTAGTAAAAAAGAGATTCACTTAACTATTAGTCCTACCATTGCTTTAAATACTTACATCCATTAAAATATTGCGTATTGCAGACCAAGAGATGTTTTTCAATTCGCCCTCAATTTGTGCATCCCGAAATATTTGAGAGGCCGTTGTAAAAGCATCCCGCAACATACCACTGGAAACAGCTGCTTCATCAGGATTCGCGAAGCCGGCCACTGAGAATGATGCACGCAGGTTAATTATTCCATGGACCAAAGCTATGTTGTGTAAAAGGGCTGGGTAGTCAGACCTCGAACACGCACGGAGAATTTCAGAGTTTGATAGATGCTGGCTGGGTAATTGTCGCATTAAACTTCTGATTTCCTAAACAATAAACTTCATTACTAAAAACATTAATTCATTCCAGGTCACATAATTTAAAATATAAATCCAAACTAATTTAACAAATGCATTTCATCATAATAATGTATTTAGTTGCAGGAATTTAAATTTTTTCGGCGGTCTTTCTTTAATAATATAGATGCACATATGTTTTCTTAAGATAAAAACTAAATAAAAATGCTATGTAGACTACTCTTTACTCTAAAAGAAACATTGCTAATCAAAATAGATTATGAAAATATGTTTATAAGAGGAAACTAATATTGCTGAAACTGTTGATGAGGTGAACATTGGAAGATGTACATTGGCACCGGAAATGGGGTGACAGGGGTGGGAACCACCACTCCAATATTCATATTGGGGTGGCGGTGCCACCTCAATGTTGTAGTTTATTATACTAACTAAAATTCATACTAACAAAATGGAGACTGATCCACGTTTTATAGATATTAGCAACTAAAACACATAAATTTGAATCTCTAAATGAATATTATGCTATTCTTTATTTTGAAAGATTTAATTACATTATTCCAAAAACATCCAAGAATTCGCGAGTTACCATTACCAGCAACCAAAATGCCATAGTCTTCGGTAGAGATGGCAGATATTACAAACCATCTATTGCTTAAATGAAAAAAGTTATTTGTTTCCTACAATAAAATTATTTGGTAATTGCAAACTTCTCAGAAATTCTTTTAACATTTGATGATTTCCTAAAAAAAATTTTAAATGCTCATAGATCAGAAACCACCTCTGAATTTTGCTCCTCAGTTATTTGGATAGTCTTACAAAAAATATTTTTCATTGAAAATAGTTACTATTTTAAAATAATTCCGCGCAGAAAATATTTCTGGCACATCATTACATGGCAGCACATTAAAAAATATATGTCATTATCCCATATTTCTAAACTTCCTAAAATACTTATAGCATTTGTTCGAAAATGTAGATAAAATGTTTTGTATTTTTGGTGTCGTACTGATCAGTTTTCGAGTCGAGATCATTTATAGACGATTCTTTTGATTCAAGATCACAGAAATTGTCTTCTACTAATGATGTTATTGATCATTTTGAGTCTACATCTGCACATAGATTAATATTCTTATTTAAATGATATTCTTATTTAAATGTACAATTTATGCTAAAAACAATTATTTAATCTATTTAATTAAAATTTATATAATTAGAAAATAGTTCATGAGGGAAACATAAATTTTATATAGATGTGCATACCTAATCTAACCCACAATCGCAGAATACCTTTCCCAAACAATCCTACTTTACACACATGAAACCAGAACACACAATTTTCAAATATTTGATGGAAGAATTGTATGAAAATATTAAATTCAGTATGAACTATGACGATTTCATAGTACAAAAAAAAATCCAGCCATAAATTTATACTCTGAGAAATGCAGTCATCCACAACATATGTCCACATTTGATTATGCTAAGGTTCTTGGTAAAATATAAACGTGCACAAGCACTAACGCTGTTGATTTTAACGATGAAAACCATTCCAAATTTTGCAAAAAGTACTGATTTCTAATGATTTGTTGAAAGAGTTTAAAAAAATTTGTATACTGTGCCTATGAAATACGGGTGTATGAGAAATGGCACTGCGGGATATTAAATATGCAAATAATATAGTATTTTATGCAGAGTTAGATCGTAGTAATTATATATTTGATAAGAACAAACCTCAAAAGCAAGTGCTTAAAAATTAATTCGTAAATATATGAGATTTGCCCCTCAATGCTGAATTGCTTCCGGCGTCACTGAAGATGGACAGCATATAATTTTACATATGTATACAGTTTACATATACATATGTATATACAAGTGCAAAAATACTTTCACATGCTTACGTTTGGTGAATCAATGATGATTTTGTAACATGACCGAAGGAAATGAATCGGAATGTGCTCTGAGAATTCAATTCCCAAAAACAGCCTGAACTGAGAATCGATCTTTTCTAAAGAATTCAGATACGTTTTCAGGTTTGAAAACAACGAAGGCATGTTTTGTACTTGATTCAGAAGCAACCAATATCCCTAAAATAGTACAATAAATTTTGAAAAAATTTATCGACAACTTCCTACAACACAGAAATGAAATTATTTTCAAGGTGGTAAACTTCGTGTAAATATTTAATAAAATCCCTTCCAAATTAATTTAATAGGCGTTAAAAGCTCAAAAACTCTACTTCCTGAAAAAACGGTAAACCTAACGCTTTCCAANGTGGATCCTATTGCTCGTAAGACCTACCACCCCCCACCCCAATCAGCCTTGCCACTGAATTTTTTCAGTCTACCAGAAATCATTGTGCTAATGTATGTAACGTAAATAGAGAGCCATTAATTGAACTACTAACTTCTGGTCGGCTCAGAGCTACTAAACGCAAAAGATCATCACCAATTCTCAACTGTTTAACCAATATAAGTGATGCTTTCTTAAAAATGTATGAACCACAATTCCAATCCACTTAGAACAAAATTCAACTGAAAAAAAGCATTATAAAGGCTCAACTTATACAAAGGTTTCTTCAGTATTAACAACTGTTAAGCCATCAGGGTTGAAAAATAGAATAACAATGTTGCTAAAACATCTTTAATATACACGATTATCATTGTCCCGACTTCTACAGATGTGTCAACATACATGAACATCGTATTGACCAGTTAATTTTGAAGTTTGTCATCATTCAAGACATCATGAATTTGACACTAGCAATGTTATAATGGCTCTCTAACTCCATTGACAAAATTTCCAGAGCATACATTTACATTATATATTTACAGTATATATATATATATATATATATATATATATAAATTCGTATTTAAGAATCATTGCAACCAAATCTATAACTTTAAATTTTGGTGACATACATGGTGAAATATGAAATTAATTAATGAAATAACAAACAATCACCATCGGTGTTATTAATGGTTTGGAAAGCTTGCATTGCAACAAATGTATAATATAAATTTATGGTTTGAAATTATCAAGAACAGATTTCCAAAACATGTTTTCAGAATTTGTTCAACCCTTAGTGTGGTCTTGCGCATGTTAACTACTCCAACTAGGTTCACAACATTCAAAAGGTGGTCTTTTATGTAGTAATAATTCATGATTCAAAACTAACCATAGCAACTAAAGAAATTTTAGTAAGCACAAAGGCTGGAATACACTTACAAATTAATGGTATTCCACATTTAATCGCTTGATGCAATTATCGGAATTATTGCCATGCCCCTCATATTACGACATGGATTTTTGGAAGCTTTGCCTTCTTCATATATACTCCCAAAACATTAAGGGTGAGATTATTCCACTTTAACTAGATTCTTTACCTACCATATCGGTTTGGTCTGATGAAGATCTGATACTTGAAGTAATCGTGCGGGAATTTTCAATGAGTCGTTTGCGAACTTAACATCTTTTCTTCAAGTTCAACTGACACTTATTTCCAAATACATTTTTAAGTAACATCGAATGTTGTGTCCGGGGTGTGCTCAAGTCAAATCTGACTTCCTATTTTGTGAGACTGTCACAAATATTCGGTTCACTTAATCTGTGCCCAAGCACATACGATGAAGTGGTTAACCCGCTCAGTACTTTCGTTTTTTCTACTCATTTCCACTGGACTCTGACACAACGTATTTTATATAACGGAATTTAGAGATGTGGAGGAACTCGAATATTTTTATAGAATATTTCCTTCTAATTTCTTAAATGATACACTTTGATTAAAAAGCTAATGATTTAGAAAAAATATTGCCTCATGTGTTTCAAATTTTTTAACATATCATTACTTAAAATTGAAATGAATATAGCAGAGAGATACTTCAAGCTTTTAAAGTTTCAACATTGTTATCACGCTTAGTTCAAATAAATGAGATAAATACTGATCTACAATGTTTTAATATTAGGATTCAAGGATTAAGGATTACCCGTTACAAATTACTTCTAGCAAATATACAAAGAAAATTAGATTGTCATACACTAATATGAAACTAAGCGATCGAATTTACTTATTCGGCTAAAAGTTAAGCTTTAGTAATTATTTAAAAATATAATAATCGATTACTTACTGGTATCAAACGCGGATTTGATAAAAGTATATTGCCGTACAAATATATAAGATAAATTTTAAATAAGAATGTTTTTACAGTTGTCAACTCTATAAATAATTGTACAAGACCTTATGCATTATAATTCTAGATATGTATTTTCTAAGGAATTATATTCATCAAACTTTAAAAAACACTTAGAACTACAAACAATTATATTCTCAGCAGGGCTGTGCGATTAGATGTGGTACAATTCAAAATTTATTTCTTAAAAAACAATTGTATAAAACACGAATTTTTGAATTAGAGCAAGAATATTGAGTTAAGAATCATGACAATTTCTTAAGATATTTCATTAATTGGAAACGTAAAAGATCCATGGCAAACGTTTTGTCAAAATCGAGGTGAAATCAAGACGGGATATGATACTAACTTTAAATTTGATTATGATTAATAAATTATCAAATTATATTCAGATCAGGGTATTTACAAATATCGCATTTGGCAAGTATCAAGTAGATTCATGTACCTAAAAAATATTTTCCAAGTTAGTATTATCAATATTCAGAAAAAACAAGTGCTTCAAATAGTTTAATAAGATCATCAACATCAACAATAATAACTATAGCAAACAACCCAATGTTTAGCAGTAGTCACTGGTCTAAATTAGCTATGTCTTACCAAAATATCTACGGTTAATGTAACTTGTACACCCAAATATACAGAATTGCTGTCTTTTGGGCTAATTTGGAGAAAGGGATATTTCTACATCAAATTATCTAAACCAATCAATTAATTAAAACGTCAACTTACTTGCATGTCTCTCTGAGAAATATCAAGTATATAATTTCAGGTAAAAGCTTTCCTAAAGTACAAACAGCCAAGAATTCTATGTGTTGACTGATGTTTCTGTATACAGTTTGTTTGTTATATTTTTTGTCAAGATAAAATTAGAAAATCAAATTCCAATGAACTGGTAAATTGGCTTCATGCTAAAACCTATTTTCTTTTGCAAAATTCGACCCAAAGAACAAGAAGTAAATCCGTACTTATCTCAAACTACAAATGAGAATTTCTTTTTATTTTGTAGAAATCAAAAATTATGATTCCCAATGCTAAATATGAAGCCTTCGCTTCTATCAATGTCCCTATTTAATGTAATTTGTTGAACTTGGAAGTTTTCTCCTGAAACGCCCTGATTAATTTAATCATAGCAATGGTGAACATGATTTGTATTAATGATTATTGATCTTGTTGACAATTATTAAAACTCAGAAATTTACTATTCGCGCAACCCTGATTCCTTAAAACAATCAACTCATAAAAATGTTTCTAATGTCTTTGACTTGATCTTAGATATCCATAATGAAAATCCATTACAAATTCATTGTTAAGTGGAAGACAGATATCCATTGTATTTATGCAATACGAGCTTGTGATTTCGTTGAGTTGGTAATTTGACAAACAATCCAAAATCTTCCATGAATAGCACACTCGAAGAATCTCTCAGAAATAATGACTTCTGCCTGTATATTAATGATATTATCTGTATCGAAAGGAAGCCGAAGTTGCAATGAGACGATGTCATTTGACGCAATTGGACTCCTGATTGTAAATCCATTCTTCATTTGATTAAGCTCCTTTTCAAGTTTATAATTAAAGACATCACCGATAAATATGATTTCGATATCATTGCAATGCATCGAGGAACAGACAGCCTCAATTATTTCAACATTTTTTGCTTGGAATGTCAAATTATAGGGCATGTAGTAAAAACTTGTTATATTTTGAGGTCTAAGGAAGAATTTAGTGTTGTTCACATGGTGATTTATAACCATTCCATAATAAACTGTTTGAGTAGATAGTTTGCCGTCGCAGGGATATATTGTGCACCAATTCCTTTCAGTAACAAAAACAATTTTGTCAAAATAAAATTCTCTATTGGTTTTTAACTCTAGTCTTTGTAAATATTTCTGAAAATAGAGGTTAGGAGCATTCATATACAGCTTGATGTCAGTTTGGTAGGCAGACTCATTCAGATCTCGATACAAATCTGCAACAACCGCAAAACCTGAAACTATTACAAGCTTCTTGATAACTGCAATAGATGGATTTGTAATTTGAAGATAGTGAACAAAAAATTTCATTCCGGTAGAATAACTGCAACGAAAAATTATTTCAGGGTTAATAGATTAAGTTTGAATGATGTTTGAATGATTATAGTAAATGAAAAACTTTCCGTTGCAGTTGCCCAATAGCAAATACAAAAATTGATCAAAATCAATAATAAATCAATTCAAATTTTGCAAATTAATGCAAAAATCTCACTGAAAAATAGCTTAAATCAAAGTTGCTATTGGGAAATCTCTAATGATTCTCTCGTTACCTAACAGTGGTGTTGGTATTAGGCTTCTTCGAAGAGTTCAAGTCACATGTGGAATTGTACTTGTTCCAAGAAAACTCATTGCATTTAGCTTCATCACACAATTGGGAGCAGTTCTGGAGGGAGGCAGTAAAAGCACCGCCACTTGTGCATCGAAAACAGTCCACATTCAAAGTTATTGACAGAAAAACAGCCCAAAACAAGTTGAGTTTCATCTTACAAATGTTAAAGAGCACAACATTTTAGTGCTAATTTTCAATTGGTTCAAGTCGTCAAAACAAATTCTACAATATCAACATTGAAGTAGAATGCAATTAATAGATTAAAAATAATATTTTGAAAGACAGAAAATCCATATTACTTTGACAGCATCAATAAAGCATATTCAAGGTCTATATTACATATCTAGTTTTAATTTATATATAAATATATATATATATATATATATAATATTACCGTTCTGTGCTACCAATAGTCCAAAAATGGGGTATATTGCGGAAGAAAGCCAAAATTTACATAGTACGTAACGGTAGATTCCGATTTTTCGAAAAGTTTTAATATTTTTCAATTAGCTAATCGAAATCAATAATATCTAATGTGGAATTGGAGTGCACAAAAAGCTGTCCTCCTATAAAATTTCAAGCATTTAATTGTAGAAACGCAGTTATGCGGAAAATTGCAATTTATCTATCTCTCTCTCTCTCTCTCTCTCTCTATATATATATATATATATATATATATATATATATATATATATAGTTATATTATGTCGTTATGTACACCTAATAAATCATATATGTCGCTATGTACACCTTGTGAAATATATTTGCGTCGATATATACCAGCAAGAATTTTTTAGTTAAAAAATGCAAAGATACTATTATTATCCCACCCGCAGTGGTTGAAAAGATGAACGGAATACTATTAGAAGCACTGTTTTAGAACAAAGACAAATTTTAATGAAAATTACTCAGCAATGTGTATATATATATATATATATATATATATATATATACTGTAAATATATAATGTAAATGTATGCTCTGGAAATTTTGTCAATGGAGTTAGAGAGCCATTATAACATTGCCAGTGTCAAATTCATGATGTCTTGAATGATGACAAACTTCAAAATTAACTGGGAAATACGATGTTCATGTATGTTGTCACATCTGTAGAAGTCGGGACAATTATAATCGTGTATATTAAAGATGTTTTAGCAACATTGTTATTCTATTTTTCAACTATGATGGCTTAACAGTTGTTAATACTGAAGAAATCTTTGTATAAGTTAAGCCTTTATAATGACGTTTAATTGAAATTGTCAAACTACCTTGATTTTGTTATATATAAAAAATTTCACGTCCCATATTTCATTGTAGTTTTTCAATAATACAGATAAAATAGATCTTAACACTGATTCAAGTTAACAGTTTTTAAGTAATGTCAAAAACTTTTGTCATGAGCTGGTAATGTAAAGATAATCGAATTGCTCCATAGAATAAATTAAGAGCAACAGCAATTTTATTTTTATTTAAAACGGTATCTTTGGACATTTTCATTAAACTTATGACATTTCTATGCCATTTTTTATGCTAATATCGAGATAATTAAGGCCTGAACAACTTTCATATTGCGTGGTAAATTTTGTATCTTCTAAGCGTGAATTTATCTTTAAATATGAAAGAAATATCCATGTATCTTCTATCATTAATTTTTTTTAGAAATTTTCAATTTTTAGTTCAACAATGTCCATTGTACAATATGCAAATGGCGGACCAAATGGTAACCCTGTTACCATAGGTTTATATTGTGTGAAATGCAATATTACACAACAATTACTCTAATGTGTTATTACAAATGGAAATACAAGTTATTTATATATTCAGAGATGTAAGTGAGAAAATTTTTAATCTAGAAGAAATCGTGAATTAGTCACACAGACTATGAATTAGGTTCGAATCTATTTCTACTCTCGACCATTTATACACCAACAGAAAATAATATAAGTAAGTGAATAATTATCAGGTTTATCACTGATTTGCAGTTAAAAATCTATAACCCCAAACAACATCATTGTAACAATTTACTTTGCTGCTAGCTCTTCACTCTATTAACCCTATCACAGTCAGGCTTTTTTCAGTTTCATAATCGAGGAGCGCTGCAAATCCTCTCCCACTAATCAAATCAATTCTATTCCCATCACCAAGAAGCGAAACTTGGCAGTACTATAGAACACATGTCTGCATACCAAGAGAACAAAATAATTCGATATTCTGTTGCTGACGTCAGCAAAGTGACTGCAATGCAGAAACATTTGAAAATGTCTTCCAGGAGCACAATAACGCTAATTTTTGGGAAAGTGGTGGTCAATCCCATTCATAAAGTAATGATCCCATATATATAAATATATATATATATATGAATTTCACAAAATTTAATTAAAAGCTGAAAATCATATTTAACAAACAATAGTGCATAAATAAATGCAGTACTTAAATCAATCCACATCTAACGCATCTTCTACGGACTTAAACTTACAAACAATATAAATATCTTTAAAAATGTTGCATTCATATATTCTCTCAGAAATAATAACTTTCGGTTGCATAGCACTCGTTGAGCTTGTATGGAAAGAAAAAGCCAATTGCAAAGCATTTATGTCATTTGCAGCAATTGGACTCTTCAGTTTAAATCCATTTTTTAATTCCAATAACTCTTCAACATGTTGATAGTTAAAGTATTTTCCAACGAATACCATCTGAATCTTGCTACAATTCACAACCAAGCACCCCGCTTCTATTTTATCCAAATGTTTAGCTTGTACTGTTAACGTATGAGACCTATTGTAAAAATTTGTAACATTCTGTGGTTTAAAGTTGAATTTAGTGTTATTAAAGTTGAAGCGAACAGCCATACTGTAGTAGACTATCTGAGGAGATGTCTTTCCATCACAGGGATAAATGGTGCACCAGTTCCTTACAGTAACAAGAACTATTTTGTCAAACGTAAACTCCCCAATAGTTGTTAATACCATTTCTTCTAGTGCTTCTTGAAAGTACAAATGCGGTGCATGTATATTTAGTTGTACGACAGTTTGGTAAGCTGAATTATTCAAATTACGTCTAGGTACATTGACAGCCCCGCCTTTGTACAGAAGTAGCATGGTTCGAAGAACTATGTAAGAAGTGTTGGTAATCTCGAGATAATGCTTGTACAATTCAGTATTGGATAACGATCTATATGAACAATAAATTAATTGCGGAATGTATGTAAGTAAGATACATACAAAGAGAAATTAATGCATGCTAGATAAATTGTGGTAGGGTATGTCAAAAATACAATCTAATTGCAATACATTTTTCATTGCAAAACTTTTTTTTCATTAGAAATTTTTTTGCAGAAAATCCAGAAAATGTGTCAGTTCGGACATTGAAATTACTAACGTTTCAAATCAATACAATCTAATTGCATACGTCCAAGACATTTGCAAAAATACAAGCAAACTATCATACATTAAGACTAAATATATGTCATATAGTGCTTTTGACTGATATCATACAAGGGGCGCTCAAAAATTCGTAGAATTGCATATAAATATATATTTCATAAAAACAAAAGTATCACTACTTTCAATATAGTCTCCCCTAACTTCAATACACTTAGAACATCGCTGCTCAAGTGCCCTAATTCCAGCATGCAAGATGTATTGTGGCTTGAGGTTGAACCACTCATTCCCAGCGGATTTCAGCTTTTCATCGTCTCCAAACAACCTTCTCCGAAGTTCGGGCTTCAAGGCGCAAAACAGTTGGAAGGCACTTGGGGCCAGATGGGGACTGTAGGCTGGGTGAGCAAACTGTTTCATTTGATTGATTGTGGTTTGTGGAACACGGCCTTGTGCACCAGCATATTGTCATGCAGGAGCAGGTGGAAGTCTTCTGGATCCCTCCTGTAAAGCTCCAGAAGTTGTGAACTGAGCTACATTCACTGCTGTCGATCTTCCACTTGCAGATTTCGCGGCATCCATCTGACATACACCCTGGAGAAGTAAAGATGATCATAAAGAATCGTAAAAATGCTCCCTTCTGAAATACCAACTTCTGCTGCAACTACTTTCGCCTTCAAACGACGATCAGTCATTACAAGGTCCTCCACACACCACATTACTTCCAGGGTCGACTTGATCTTGGATCATTTTCCAAGAATTGACAATTTCGCTTGAACTCTGCGTCCCACTTGGTCTTTGCCAAAAGAACCTTCTTTGACAAGGAATATGATGACGGCTCTGTATTCAATCAATGACGAATCCATTTTCTACATTGATACAATGAGTTTGCAGTCTTGTTATAACTGAACTGACAAAACAAATTGAACAATTTTATGGATGTGAACATAATTAACATCGATCAACTTTCACACGAAATTAGAAAATTAATTAGTCATCTCTAATCATTTCATTCTACAAAATTATTGACCGCCCCTAGTACCATTAACATATGATCAGAACAATCAGGAAATTTCTGAAATGATTTAAAAGAGAAAGGTGATATATATATATATATATAAAAACAAAGCCTAAGCAGAAAAAAATGGCATTTAATTGAAATTAAATTAGCTGAAAATATCAACCAAAAAATTGCAAATTTATTCAAGGATAGGGCACCTAAAAATTTTTAAGCAATTTTTTAAGCAATAATCATACTATTATAAAACACCTGCATAAGTATTTAAGTGAAAAAGCAAATTTAGCCATGAAAAGTACAGTTTATAATAAATGTATATTTTCTCTATTAAAAACAATTGAGCTATCCCACAAATTTTCTAAATCCCATTTAATTAATCAGATCTTACCCAATAGTGATATTAGTGCTTGCTTGAAGAATGGTATTCAAAGCACAAGTTGAATTGTACTTATTCCATGCGAATGCTTTACATTTGGCTTCTTCACACAGTTGAGTACACTCCTGGAGCGATGCAATGAAAGATTTGCTGTTTGCACATTGAAAACTGAGTGCTTCAAAAATTATTGAAAGCGAAATTGCAAAACACAAACAATACTGCATTTTATAAACATTTACAAAAATATCTAAAAATTTTCCATGGATAGTGAAACGTCCAAATTAGGCAAAATATTGTACGACAATAACACAATACATATTACTTTAAATGACAATGCAATCAATAAATTAAAAATAGATACTCAAGAAAATAAAAACAATTGTTTTAATAGCACTTGAAATGTACCGCCCCATATCATATATAGGGATGATATAATTCATATTTATTGATAACGTATAGGGTGATTCAGAATACCACGAATCTACATGGTTATAAAAATTGAGATACAGGAGAGAAATTTTTAATTTCTGAGAGCACATGCAATGCCATCTTAAATAATTGGTTTTAAAAATTATGTCGCTTAAATGGAGAAATCCAGTTTCGATGAAGTCTTTTCCGGAAAGGGTTAGGGTTAGGGTTGAACCATATCCTGTGGAAATGCCTTGATTTCCTGAGTCATCGCAATCTTCAATTCTTCTAAATTGCGGGCCGATTTTGCTACACTTGCGTGTTTGTTCCCATAGGAAAAAGTCACGGGAAGTTAATTCTGGGAATGAGAAGGCCATCGAATATCGCCTTGCAGAGAAACAAGATGACCAGGAAACATGTCACAAATAGTCTGATGATAAAAATCCCACTTAAATCAACTAAGTTAAACTAGCATCGTATGTGCTTTCACGCAAAACAAAGCTCTCTCTTGTATCTTGATATATTTGATTGTTATTACCTTCTAAAATCGGACAGTCATTCTGAATCACCCTGCATATGTATATTAACAAATATCTTAAGTTTAGAAGTAACAAAATTATGTGCCATATATGTATTAACTGCTGTTTTCCTTTTAATTTTGGACTAATGAAATAAAAGATCAGAGAGTTGCAGCAGCGAAATTGTGCTACAATTGCAATGATAATTTCTGCTGCTGCTGCTCCTTCTCATCATGCAGCGGAGGTTAGCACCTACAAAGTGCAAGGTAGGAAGATTAAAAAAATCGTACTACCTAACTCCATAGCACATATATTTAAGTTCGAGTGAATATTGCGGGCTGATTCCCGCTCAGTGCAACGTTTCGCATTTTCTTTAGTAGAAAGCGGGATATATATATATATATATATAATATATATATATATATATATATATATATATATATATATACATATA
>CABFPE010000156.1:136648-165087 GCA_900660155.1 Hofstenia miamia | reverse complement strand
AGAGAGAGAGAGAGAGAGGCATAGATAAGCGCATTGCGTAGATTTAATAAACACCTTAGAAGATGCAGTTCTTCTTAGGCATTTTATATAATTGATATTCTATACTGCCATTTTTTCAAAGTTTGTTTAGAAAGAGGTTTGCTAAAAATAATGAATTATTACTTAAAACTTAAACTTAAAATTAATAGTAAATAGAAAAATATATTGAAAAAAATTACATGTTCTTTATCTCGCCCAGTGATTTCTGTTTTAAAAGTTAGCTGTTCCAATTGTCCAGTTACAGCTGAATACTTAGCTAATAATTCCTCTTTAAGTATTGAAAGCAATCCGCTTGGATTAAAAAGACCACCAAGCGCACAAAGGAAAACAAAAAATGATGTTATTTAGGAACATACTGAAAAAAAATGTAACGAAATTTGAATGAAAATACAAAATTCAAAAACCGAAAGCATAAATATCTATAAATAAGATAACAAAATAGTAAGATGACCTAGTTCATGCCCGAATATAATATTTACTGCATCATATAAAAAACAAATTTGGTGATAGTAATTCGATATTTTTGCAGTTTCTTCAGGTATTTTGTTTGAAATGAATTGAGTGCAGATAAAGGTAAAAAAATTATATCCAAATATGTTTCGCGTCATAACATTCATCAATGGTATATATATCCTTTCATGGTATTAATTTAAAATTTTGAAATAAAAGGCGATATTAATGTAAGTAGCTCTGATTTGTAGAATAGTATACTATGGCAAATTTCTTCACCGCTGGGACTAAAGTTTAGACTTGAAAAAAAGCTAATCTCAAACACGTTCAAATTAGTAAAATTTAATTAATAAATAAACTATTAACCATTGAAATCATTCTCTCATATTGCGCAGCTCTACTAACAAAGTCTTCAATCCAATCTTTATAATTTGATGTGTAATCCTCAGTTTTCTCTCCCATAGCTATGAGCCATGGTTCAGGGACCTTGTTGCATTGAAGATCACATGCTACTTGTTTGACCTCTTCACTCACTGTATCACCAAGAGTATCGGAAAGATGATGAAGAGAAGTCTTCAAATTCTAAACTCAGAATACGCCTTAGACCACATGTTTAACAAAACTTGCTTCAAACTAATTATGGGGAAAGACACATTAAAAAAATAACGTTCTTCATAGATTTAAATTTCAAAATACAATAAATGAAAATGACTTAGTGGAATTTCTATACATTCTTTAATTAGGCAACTGGGGTTACTCTCTAACGATAGCAACTTAATTTCGTTTTGGAGAATAAAATTTTTCATTGGTCATTTTAGATTTCCATCGAAAATATTTCAGTTTCTTGTTCCTCTATGGAGAAAGTTAAATTAAATCCGAAATCACATGAATAATTAATTTTTGGCATTGGTTTATATGCTGGCAAATGCATTCAAGAAAATGCATAATTTAACCAACATGATATATTTTGTTCAAAATCCACGTAAGGGGAGTAAGAACGACTAACGGGTGTAATGACCTGCATTAGTCGTGAGTAAATTTTTATCTAAAATATTTTTGTATTTTATTGAAAAATGAGAAAACCATAACTACTAATTATAGAATTGGTAAAATTCGCATAATCCATGAAAATTAATTTCACCAGTAATTGGATTTCTTTTCAAGTCCCGATTTGACTCCTTGCGATTATTGGTGTTGGCCCTACCTCAAGTCATTGGTTTTTGAAAACAATCACCGTTTTGCAAGCTTGAACGATTTGAGACAAGCAATTGAAGCAAATTTTCATGCAATTCCACTAAAACAATATCGCGATTCAATGAGAAATTTCCAGCAAAGGATTCATTTCTGTCATGATGCAGAAGGTGGGGTCTTCGAATAAACAATAAATGTGTCAATGACCTTTTCATAATTGTCTAAACGTTTTTTCTAACGTTCCTTTTGACTTTGGACATAAATCATGTTTTTGTATTTCAAGTACATGAATCATATGTTATCTATTGTAACATTTTTTTTATTTCTGTACTAAAACTTTTGGAACACCCGGTATATCTCAGTAACTAAAATAATTTGATGTATGCGCACCCACATTACAAAATTGTTGGGGATTCCAATCCAATCAACATTCACACGAATGTGAATAATCCGCAAATCCGATTGGGAATTTCCAATCAATATCCAACCATGCACTGAAAATAATGGTTTTCCAACAATAAAAGCAAGGTATCTTATTCCATATCTTAACCGCCTTCATGCATGTTGATTAAAGAATTGAATTTTAATATTCATGCATTTAAAATGCCAAATGTACTGAAATGATAGCATGCAAAAATCAGTCTGAAAACGCATAATACCTCCGTAGAATCATCATACTCGAAAAGAGCTGAATTCCATTTTGAAGCAATCGCAGATAAACGCTTAACAATGAACTGAGTACAAGATCATATAAAAATGAAATAGTTGCAAAATATTGCGTTACAAGCATATAGATTTAGCAAATTTAAAACTACAAATAGTGACAATGGAAAAGTTTATTAATAGTAATAATTTAAAAGACTAAATTGATGAAATTGTACCTGAATGTTGGCATTGACTTTTGCTAGCACCTTTAAGAATTTATCAACTTCTTTAGTAAGAAAGTAGTTGTATGGTGTAAATGGCATCTCTTCTTTTTTCGACAATACCTCCTAAATATCATTAAGTGCATACAGCAAAAATTGCCCCAAATTTACTTTTGAAAACTTTGGAAGTTTGTTTTGAATGAACTTGCAAGCTTCATTCAAATCGAATTCTCTCTTCGTCTTTAAAGCAAATAAACTCCCACTCGCGAAAACGCCTTTTTCCAAGCATGATGGTGTATTACAAGGAATATTAACAGGTAATAAGGATGGACCTAAATTTAAGACCTTATAATATAGCAGTGGTCCTCAGAAATATATGTAGGAAAACAAATACAAAAGTCTCATCATTTAACATGAAATGTCTTCACACTGAAAAAAAGTAAAAACATAATAAATCTAAACAACATTACGGCACACACGAAAATGAAAAATTCAAGCATCCTCAGACTGTTGAAAAACCTTAAACGCCAACAATAGTTGAAAATGTCCATCTTAATGCAAAACTTGCTCCGTGTCAGGAACCACTTTTTAGAATGACTTAAAATTAAATAAATATTTGTTACCCGACAAATAAGGAGTTGGTTTGAATTGGAAAACATGCCGCAGAGAATGATTTTCAGGAAATTCATCAAATAGCCTGTTTATTTGGGAGAAAATATATTGCTCCGTGCCAAGGCAGTTCTAAAAACATTCTAGCATCCATTTTTATAAGAGGGGGAGCTTACACTTGGAGAAGAATTCATGGATAGTATTTCCGTATTGGTGAATCCTTCAGAGAAGACAGTTTCCTGTAGAGCTTCGCTTATAGCGCTAAGCTTCGGAGATGCCACACAAAATGCTGCTGGTAGTTTATAGCGAACTAAACAATAAAATGCTGACAAACCACATCTAAACTAAGAAATTAGCTGTGCTCGCATTAAATTACATTCAATTTTTTTAATCTTAGATTGAATCCCAATGGTTTTCTTTTACAAGATATTGAAATATTTATGTATCATTGCAATAACTTACTTGTTTCACTAACTACAGCAACACGTATACGTATATAATGACTTTGAACAGAAAATTAAACAAAGTTAGCATAGCATATATTTCAGTCAATGAAACATTGAAGTTACTTAAATTTTTAAATAATAACTGACGTCACATTTAGCTTTTCTAATCATCATACCTATGTTAACATATTAATCTTCAAAAAATTTTACGTTTTCCAATAACGAATTCATTCTCTTTTCTAACGGCAGATGGCGTAATCCACAAATCTATGATGGCTCTCAAAATGATGTGATCGTGATCACTGAATATTGCACTACCATAAACGCGCTAAATGCAAAAGAACTGTTAGTAAAAAAGAGATTCACTTAACTATTAGTCCTACCATTGCTTTAAATACTTACATCCATTAAAATATTGCGTATTGCAGACCAAGAGATGTTTTTCAATTCGCCCTCAATTTGTGCATCCCGAAATATTTGAGAGGCCGTTGTAAAAGCATCCCGCAACATACCACTGGAAACAGCTGCTTCATCAGGATTCGCGAAGCCGGCCACTGAGAATGATGCACGCAGGTTAATTATTCCATGGACCAAAGCTATGTTGTGTAAAAGGGCTGGGTAGTCAGACCTCGAACACGCACGGAGAATTTCAGAGTTTGATAGATGCTGGCTGGGTAATTGTCGCATTAAACTTCTGATTTCCTAAACAATAAACTTCATTACTAAAAACATTAATTCATTCCAGGTCACATAATTTAAAATATAAATCCAAACTAATTTAACAAATGCATTTCATCATAATAATGTATTTAGTTGCAGGAATTTAAATTTTTTCGGCGGTCTTTCTTTAATAATATAGATGCACATATGTTTTCTTAAGATAAAAACTAAATAAAAATGCTATGTAGACTACTCTTTACTCTAAAAGAAACATTGCTAATCAAAATAGATTATGAAAATATGTTTATAAGAGGAAACTAATATTGCTGAAACTGTTGATGAGGTGAACATTGGAAGATGTACATTGGCACCGGAAATGGGGTGACAGGGGTGGGAACCACCACTCCAATATTCATATTGGGGTGGCGGTGCCACCTCAATGTTGTAGTTTATTATACTAACTAAAATTCATACTAACAAAATGGAGACTGATCCACGTTTTATAGATATTAGCAACTAAAACACATAAATTTGAATCTCTAAATGAATATTATGCTATTCTTTATTTTGAAAGATTTAATTACATTATTCCAAAAACATCCAAGAATTCGCGAGTTACCATTACCAGCAACCAAAATGCCATAGTCTTCGGTAGAGATGGCAGATATTACAAACCATCTATTGCTTAAATGAAAAAAGTTATTTGTTTCCTACAATAAAATTATTTGGTAATTGCAAACTTCTCAGAAATTCTTTTAACATTTGATGATTTCCTAAAAAAAATTTTAAATGCTCATAGATCAGAAACCACCTCTGAATTTTGCTCCTCAGTTATTTGGATAGTCTTACAAAAAATATTTTTCATTGAAAATAGTTACTATTTTAAAATAATTCCGCGCAGAAAATATTTCTGGCACATCATTACATGGCAGCACATTAAAAAATATATGTCATTATCCCATATTTCTAAACTTCCTAAAATACTTATAGCATTTGTTCGAAAATGTAGATAAAATGTTTTGTATTTTTGGTGTCGTACTGATCAGTTTTCGAGTCGAGATCATTTATAGACGATTCTTTTGATTCAAGATCACAGAAATTGTCTTCTACTAATGATGTTATTGATCATTTTGAGTCTACATCTGCACATAGATTAATATTCTTATTTAAATGATATTCTTATTTAAATGTACAATTTATGCTAAAAACAATTATTTAATCTATTTAATTAAAATTTATATAATTAGAAAATAGTTCATGAGGGAAACATAAATTTTATATAGATGTGCATACCTAATCTAACCCACAATCGCAGAATACCTTTCCCAAACAATCCTACTTTACACACATGAAACCAGAACACACAATTTTCAAATATTTGATGGAAGAATTGTATGAAAATATTAAATTCAGTATGAACTATGACGATTTCATAGTACAAAAAAAAATCCAGCCATAAATTTATACTCTGAGAAATGCAGTCATCCACAACATATGTCCACATTTGATTATGCTAAGGTTCTTGGTAAAATATAAACGTGCACAAGCACTAACGCTGTTGATTTTAACGATGAAAACCATTCCAAATTTTGCAAAAAGTACTGATTTCTAATGATTTGTTGAAAGAGTTTAAAAAAATTTGTATACTGTGCCTATGAAATACGGGTGTATGAGAAATGGCACTGCGGGATATTAAATATGCAAATAATATAGTATTTTATGCAGAGTTAGATCGTAGTAATTATATATTTGATAAGAACAAACCTCAAAAGCAAGTGCTTAAAAATTAATTCGTAAATATATGAGATTTGCCCCTCAATGCTGAATTGCTTCCGGCGTCACTGAAGATGGACAGCATATAATTTTACATATGTATACAGTTTACATATACATATGTATATACAAGTGCAAAAATACTTTCACATGCTTACGTTTGGTGAATCAATGATGATTTTGTAACATGACCGAAGGAAATGAATCGGAATGTGCTCTGAGACTTCAATTCCCAAAAACAGCCTGAACTGAGAATCGATCTTTTCTAAAGAATTCAGATACGTTTTCAGGTTTGAAAACAACGAAGGCATGTTTTGTACTTGATTCAGAAGCAACCAATATCCCTAAAATAGTACAATAAATTTTGAAAAAATTTATCGACAACTTCCTACAACACAGAAATGAAATTATTTTCAAGGTGGTAAACTTCGTGTAAATATTTAATAAAATCCCTTCCAAATTAATTTAATAGGCGTTAAAAGCTCAAAAACTCTACTTCCTGAAAAAACGGTAAANATAACTGTTGCATTTGTGGATCCTATTGCTCGTAAGACCTACCACCCCCCACCCCAATCAGCCTTGCCACTGAATTTTTTCAGTCTACCAGAAATCATTGTGCTAATGTATGTAACGTAAATAGAGAGCCATTAATTGAACTACTAACTTCTGGTCGGCTCAGAGCTACTAAACGCAAAAGATCATCACCAATTCTCAACTGTTTAACCAATATAAGTGATGCTTTCTTAAAAATGTATGAACCACAATTCCAATCCACTTAGAACAAAATTCAACTGAAAAAAAGCATTATAAAGGCTCAACTTATACAAAGGTTTCTTCAGTATTAACAACTGTTAAGCCATCAGGGTTGAAAAATAGAATAACAATGTTGCTAAAACATCTTTAATATACACGATTATCATTGTCCCGACTTCTACAGATGTGTCAACATACATGAACATCGTATTGACCAGTTAATTTTGAAGTTTGTCATCATTCAAGACATCATGAATTTGACACTAGCAATGTTATAATGGCTCTCTAACTCCATTGACAAAATTTCCAGAGCATACATTTACATTATATATATATATATATATATATATATATATATATATATATATATTATATATATATATATATATATATCTTTCTACTAAAGAAAATGCGAAACGTTGCACTGAGCGGGAATCAGCCCGCAATATTCACTCGAACTTAAATATATGTGCTATGGAGTTAGGTAGTACGATTTTTTTAATCTTCCTACCTTGCACTTTGTAGGTGCTAACCTCCGCTGCATGATGAGAAGGAGCAGCAGCAGCAGAAATTATCATTGCAATTGTAGCACAATTTCGCTGCTGCAACTCTCTGATCTTTTATTTCATTAGTCCAAAATTAAAAGGAAAACAGCAGTTAATACATATATGGCACATAATTTTGTTACTTCTAAACTTAAGATATTTGTTAATATACATATGCAGGGTGATTCAGAATGACTGTCCGATTTTAGAAGGTAATAACAATCAAATATATCAAGATACAAGAGAGAGCTTTGTTTTGCGTGAAAGCACATACGATGCTAGTTTAACTTAGTTGATTTAAGTGGGATTTTTATCATCAGACTATTTGTGACATGTTTCCTGGTCATCTTGTTTCTCTGCAAGGCGATATTCGATGGCCTTCTCATTCCCAGAATTAACTTCCCGTGACTTTTTCCTATGGGAACAAACACGCAAGTGTAGCAAAATCGGCCCGCAATTTAGAAGAATTGAAGATTGCGATGACTCAGGAAATCAAGGCATTTCCACAGGATATGGTTCAACCCTAACCCTAACCCTTTCCGGAAAAGACTTCATCGAAACTGGATTTCTCCATTTAAGCGACATAATTTTTAAAACCAATTATTTAAGATGGCATTGCATGTGCTCTCAGAAATTAAAAATTTCTCTCCTGTATCTCAATTTTTATAACCATGTAGATTCGTGGTATTCTGAATCACCCTATACGTTATCAATAAATATGAATTATATCATCCCTATATATGATATGGGGCGGTACATTTCAAGTGCTATTAAAACAATTGTTTTTATTTTCTTGAGTATCTATTTTTAATTTATTGATTGCATTGTCATTTAAAGTAATATGTATTGTGTTATTGTCGTACAATATTTTGCCTAATTTGGACGTTTCACTATCCATGGAAAATTTTTAGATATTTTTGTAAATGTTTATAAAATGCAGTATTGTTTGTGTTTTGCAATTTCGCTTTCAATAATTTTTGAAGCACTCAGTTTTCAATGTGCAAACAGCAAATCTTTCATTGCATCGCTCCAGGAGTGTACTCAACTGTGTGAAGAAGCCAAATGTAAAGCATTCGCATGGAATAAGTACAATTCAACTTGTGCTTTGAATACCATTCTTCAAGCAAGCACTAATATCACTATTGGGTAAGATCTGATTAATTAAATGGGATTTAGAAAATTTGTGGGATAGCTCAATTGTTTTTAATAGAGAAAATATACATTTATTATAAACTGTACTTTTCATGGCTAAATTTGCTTTTTCACTTAAATACTTATGCAGGTGTTTTATAATAGTATGATTATTGCTTAAAAAATTGCTTAAAAATTTTTAGGTGCCCTATCCTTGAATAAATTTGCAATTTTTTGGTTGATATTTTCAGCTAATTTAATTTCAATTAAATGCCATTTTTTTCTGCTTAGGCTTTGTTTTTATATATATATATATATATCACCTTTCTCTTTTAAATCATTTCAGAAATTTCCTGATTGTTCTGATCATATGTTAATGGTACTAGGGGCGGTCAATAATTTTGTAGAATGAAATGATTAGAGATGACTAATTAATTTTCTAATTTCGTGTGAAAGTTGATCGATGTTAATTATGTTCACATCCATAAAATTGTTCAATTTGTTTTGTCAGTTCAGTTATAACAAGACTGCAAACTCATTGTATCAATGTAGAAAATGGATTCGTCATTGATTGAATACAGAGCCGTCATCATATTCCTTGTCAAAGAAGGTTCTTTTGGCAAAGACCAAGTGGGACGCAGAGTTCAAGCGAAATTGTCAATTCTTGGAAAATGATCCAAGATCAAGTCGACCCTGGAAGTAATGTGGTGTGTGGAGGACCTTGTAATGACTGATCGTCGTTTGAAGGCGAAAGTAGTTGCAGCAGAAGTTGGTATTTCAGAAGGGAGCATTTTTACGATTCTTTATGATCATCTTTACTTCTCCAGGGTGTATGTCAGATGGATGCCGCGAAATCTGCAAGTGGAAGATCGACAGCAGTGAATGTAGCTCAGTTCACAACTTCTGGAGCTTTACAGGAGGGATCCAGAAGACTTCCACCTGCTCCTGCATGACAATATGCTGGTGCACAAGGCCGTGTTCCACAAACCACAATCAATCAAATGAAACAGTTTGCTCACCCAGCCTACAGTCCCCATCTGGCCCCAAGTGCCTTCCAACTGTTTTGCGCCTTGAAGCCCGAACTTCGGAGAAGGTTGTTTGGAGACGATGAAAAGCTGAAATCCGCTGGGAATGAGTGGTTCAACCTCAAGCCACAATACATCTTGCATGCTGGAATTAGGGCACTTGAGCAGCGATGTTCTAAGTGTATTGAAGTTAGGGGAGACTATATTGAAAGTAGTGATACTTTTGTTTTTATGAAATATATATTTATATGCAATTCTACGAATTTTTGAGCGCCCCTTGTATGATATCAGTCAAAAGCACTATATGACATATATTTAGTCTTAATGTATGATAGTTTGCTTGTATTTTTGCAAATGTCTTGGACGTATGCAATTAGATTGTATTGATTTGAAACGTTAGTAATTTCAATGTCCGAACTGACACATTTTCTGGATTTTCTGCAAAAAAATTTCTAATGAAAAAAAAGTTTTGCAATGAAAAATGTATTGCAATTAGATTGTATTTTTGACATACCCTACCACAATTTATCTAGCATGCATTAATTTCTCTTTGTATGTATCTTACTTACATACATTCCGCAATTAATTTATTGTTCATATAGATCGTTATCCAATACTGAATTGTACAAGCATTATCTCGAGATTACCAACACTTCTTACATAGTTCTTCGAACCATGCTACTTCTGTACAAAGGCGGGGCTGTCAATGTACCTAGACGTAATTTGAATAATTCAGCTTACCAAACTGTCGTACAACTAAATATACATGCACCGCATTTGTACTTTCAAGAAGCACTAGAAGAAATGGTATTAACAACTATTGGGGAGTTTACGTTTGACAAAATAGTTCTTGTTACTGTAAGGAACTGGTGCACCATTTATCCCTGTGATGGAAAGACATCTCCTCAGATAGTCTACTACAGTATGGCTGTTCGCTTCAACTTAAATAACACTAAATTCAACCTTATACCACAGAATGTTACAAATTTTTACAGTATGTCTCATACGTTAACAGTACAAGCTAAAAATTTGGATAAAATAGAAGCAGAGTGCTTGACTGTGAATTGTAGCAAGATTCAGATGGTATTCGTTGGAAAATACTTTAACTATCAACATGTTGAAGAGTTATTGGAATTAAAAAATGGATTTAAACTGAAGAGTCCAATTGCTGCAAATGACATAAATGCTTTGCAATTGGCTTTTTCTTTCCATACAAGCTCAACGAGTGCTATGCAACCGAAAGTTATTATTTCTGAGAGAATATATGAATGCAACATTTTTAAAGATATTTATATTGTTTGTAAGTTTAAGTCCGTAGAAGATGCGTTAGATGTGGATTGATTTAAGTACTGCATTTATTTATGCACTATTGTTTGTTAAATATGATTTTCAGCTTTTAATTAAATTTTGTGAAATTCATATATATATATATATTTATATATATGGGATCATTACTTTATGAATGGGATTGACCACCACTTTCCCAAAAATTAGCGTTATTGTGCTCCTGGAAGACATTTTCAAATGTTTCTGCATTGCAGTCACTTTGCTGACGTCAGCAACAGAATATCGAATTATTTTGTTCTCTTGGTATGCAGACATGTGTTCTATAGTACTGCCAAGTTTCGCTTCTTGGTGATGGGAATAGAATTGATTTGATTAGTGGGAGAGGATTTGCAGCGCTCCTCGATTATGAAACTGAAAAAAGCCTGACTGTGATAGGGTTAATAGAGTGAAGAGCTAGCAGCAAAGTAAATTGTTACAATGATGTTGTTTGGGGTTATAGATTTTTAACTGCAAATCAGTGATAAACCTGATAATTATTCACTTACTTATATTATTTTCTGTTGGTGTATAAATGGTCGAGAGTAGAAATAGATTCGAACCTAATTCATAGTCTGTGTGACTAATTCACGATTTCTTCTAGATTAAAAATTTTCTCACTTACATCTCTGAATATATAAATAACTTGTATTTCCATTTGTAATAACACATTAGAGTAATTGTTGTGTAATATTGCATTTCACACAATATAAACCTATGGTAACAGGGTTACCATTTGGTCCGCCATTTGCATATTGTACAATGGACATTGTTGAACTAAAAATTGAAAATTTCTAAAAAAAATTAATGATAGAAGATACATGGATATTTCTTTCATATTTAAAGATAAATTCACGCTTAGAAGATACAAAATTTACCACGCAATATGAAAGTTGTTCAGGCCTTAATTATCTCGATATTAGCATAAAAAATGGCATAGAAATGTCATAAGTTTAATGAAAATGTCCAAAGATACCGTTTTAAATAAAAATAAAATTGCTGTTGCTCTTAATTTATTCTATGGAGCAATTCGATTATCTTTACATTACCAGCTCATGACAAAAGTTTTTGACATTACTTAAAAACTGTTAACTTGAATCAGTGTTAAGATCTATTTTATCTGTATTATTGAAAAACTACAATGAAATATGGGACGTGAAATTTTTTATATATAACAAAATCAAGGTAGTTTGACAATTTCAATTAAACGTCATTATAAAGGCTTAACTTATACAAAGATTTCTTCAGTATTAACAACTGTTAAGCCATCATAGTTGAAAAATAGAATAACAATGTTGCTAAAACATCTTTAATATACACGATTATAATTGTCCCGACTTCTACAGATGTGACAACATACATGAACATCGTATTTCCCAGTTAATTTTGAAGTTTGTCATCATTCAAGACATCATGAATTTGACACTGGCAATGTTATAATGGCTCTCTAACTCCATTGACAAAATTTCCAGAGCATACATTTACATTATATATTTACTATATATATATATATATATATATATATATATATATACACATTGCTGAGTAATTTTCATTAAAATTTGTCTTTGTTCTAAAACAGTGCTTCTAATAGTATTCCGTTCATCTTTTCAACCACTGCGGGTGGGATAATAATAGTATCTTTGCATTTTTTAACTAAAAAATTCTTGCTGGTATATATCGACGCAAATATATTTCACAAGGTGTACATAGCGACATATATGATTTATTAGGTGTACATAACGACATAATATAACTATATATATATATATATATATATATATATATATATATATATATAGAGAGAGAGAGAGAGAGAGAGAGATAGATAAATTGCAATTTTCCGCATAACTGCGTTTCTACAATTAAATGCTTGAAATTTTATAGGAGGACAGCTTTTTGTGCACTCCAATTCCACATTAGATATTATTGATTTCGATTAGCTAATTGAAAAATATTAAAACTTTTCGAAAAATCGGAATCTACCGTTACGTACTATGTAAATTTTGGCTTTCTTCCGCAATATACCCCATTTTTGGACTATTGGTAGCACAGAACGGTAATATTATATATATATATATATATATATTTATATATAAATTAAAACTAGATATGTAATATAGACCTTGAATATGCTTTATTGATGCTGTCAAAGTAATATGGATTTTCTGTCTTTCAAAATATTATTTTTAATCTATTAATTGCATTCTACTTCAATGTTGATATTGTAGAATTTGTTTTGACGACTTGAACCAATTGAAAATTAGCACTAAAATGTTGTGCTCTTTAACATTTGTAAGATGAAACTCAACTTGTTTTGGGCTGTTTTTCTGTCAATAACTTTGAATGTGGACTGTTTTCGATGCACAAGTGGCGGTGCTTTTACTGCCTCCCTCCAGAACTGCTCCCAATTGTGTGATGAAGCTAAATGCAATGAGTTTTCTTGGAACAAGTACAATTCCACATGTGACTTGAACTCTTCGAAGAAGCCTAATACCAACACCACTGTTAGGTAACGAGAGAATCATTAGAGATTTCCCAATAGCAACTTTGATTTAAGCTATTTTTCAGTGAGATTTTTGCATTAATTTGCAAAATTTGAATTGATTTATTATTGATTTTGATCAATTTTTGTATTTGCTATTGGGCAACTGCAACGGAAAGTTTTTCATTTACTATAATCATTCAAACATCATTCAAACTTAATCTATTAACCCTGAAATAATTTTTCGTTGCAGTTATTCTACCGGAATGAAATTTTTTGTTCACTATCTTCAAATTACAAATCCATCTATTGCAGTTATCAAGAAGCTTGTAATAGTTTCAGGTTTTGCGGTTGTTGCAGATTTGTATCGAGATCTGAATGAGTCTGCCTACCAAACTGACATCAAGCTGTATATGAATGCTCCTAACCTCTATTTTCAGAAATATTTACAAAGACTAGAGTTAAAAACCAATAGAGAATTTTATTTTGACAAAATTGTTTTTGTTACTGAAAGGAATTGGTGCACAATATATCCCTGCGACGGCAAACTATCTACTCAAACAGTTTATTATGGAATGGTTATAAATCACCATGTGAACAACACTAAATTCTTCCTTAGACCTCAAAATATAACAAGTTTTTACTACATGCCCTATAATTTGACATTCCAAGCAAAAAATGTTGAAATAATTGAGGCTGTCTGTTCCTCGATGCATTGCAATGATATCGAAATCATATTTATCGGTGATGTCTTTAATTATAAACTTGAAAAGGAGCTTAATCAAATGAAGAATGGATTTACAATCAGGAGTCCAATTGCGTCAAATGACATCGTCTCATTGCAACTTCGGCTTCCTTTCGATACAGATAATATCATTAATATACAGGCAGAAGTCATTATTTCTGAGAGATTCTTCGAGTGTGCTATTCATGGAAGATTTTGGATTGTTTGTCAAATTACCAACTCAACGAAATCACAAGCTCGTATTGCATAAATACAATGGATATCTGTCTTCCACTTAACAATGAATTTGTAATGGATTTTCATTATGGATATCTAAGATCAAGTCAAAGACATTAGAAACATTTTTATGAGTTGATTGTTTTAAGGAATCAGGGTTGCGCGAATAGTAAATTTCTGAGTTTTAATAATTGTCAACAAGATCAATAATCATTAATACAAATCATGTTCACCATTGCTATGATTAAATTAATCAGGGCGTTTCAGGAGAAAACTTCCAAGTTCAACAAATTACATTAAATAGGGACATTGATAGAAGCGAAGGCTTCATATTTAGCATTGGGAATCATAATTTTTGATTTCTACAAAATAAAAAGAAATTCTCATTTGTAGTTTGAGATAAGTACGGATTTACTTCTTGTTCTTTGGGTCGAATTTTGCAAAAGAAAATAGGTTTTAGCATGAAGCCAATTTACCAGTTCATTGGAATTTGATTTTCTAATTTTATCTTGACAAAAAATATAACAAACAAACTGTATACAGAAACATCAGTCAACACATAGAATTCTTGGCTGTTTGTACTTTAGGAAAGCTTTTACCTGAAATTATATACTTGATATTTCTCAGAGAGACATGCAAGTAAGTTGACGTTTTAATTAATTGATTGGTTTAGATAATTTGATGTAGAAATATCCCTTTCTCCAAATTAGCCCAAAAGACAGCAATTCTGTATATTTGGGTGTACAAGTTACATTAACCGTAGATATTTTGGTAAGACATAGCTAATTTAGACCAGTGACTACTGCTAAACATTGGGTTGTTTGCTATAGTTATTATTGTTGATGTTGATGATCTTATTAAACTATTTGAAGCACTTGTTTTTTCTGAATATTGATAATACTAACTTGGAAAATATTTTTTAGGTACATGAATCTACTTGATACTTGCCAAATGCGATATTTGTAAATACCCTGATCTGAATATAATTTGATAATTTATTAATCATAATCAAATTTAAAGTTAGTATCATATCCCGTCTTGATTTCACCTCGATTTTGACAAAACGTTTGCCATGGATCTTTTACGTTTCCAATTAATGAAATATCTTAAGAAATTGTCATGATTCTTAACTCAATATTCTTGCTCTAATTCAAAAATTCGTGTTTTATACAATTGTTTTTTAAGAAATAAATTTTGAATTGTACCACATCTAATCGCACAGCCCTGCTGAGAATATAATTGTTTGTAGTTCTAAGTGTTTTTTAAAGTTTGATGAATATAATTCCTTAGAAAATACATATCTAGAATTATAATGCATAAGGTCTTGTACAATTATTTATAGAGTTGACAACTGTAAAAACATTCTTATTTAAAATTTATCTTATATATTTGTACGGCAATATACTTTTATCAAATCCGCGTTTGATACCAGTAAGTAATCGATTATTATATTTTTAAATAATTACTAAAGCTTAACTTTTAGCCGAATAAGTAAATTCGATCGCTTAGTTTCATATTAGTGTATGACAATCTAATTTTCTTTGTATATTTGCTAGAAGTAATTTGTAACGGGTAATCCTTAATCCTTGAATCCTAATATTAAAACATTGTAGATCAGTATTTATCTCATTTATTTGAACTAAGCGTGATAACAATGTTGAAACTTTAAAAGCTTGAAGTATCTCTCTGCTATATTCATTTCAATTTTAAGTAATGATATGTTAAAAAATTTGAAACACATGAGGCAATATTTTTTCTAAATCATTAGCTTTTTAATCAAAGTGTATCATTTAAGAAATTAGAAGGAAATATTCTATAAAAATATTCGAGTTCCTCCACATCTCTAAATTCCGTTATATAAAATACGTTGTGTCAGAGTCCAGTGGAAATGAGTAGAAAAAACGAAAGTACTGAGCGGGTTAACCACTTCATCGTATGTGCTTGGGCACAGATTAAGTGAACCGAATATTTGTGACAGTCTCACAAAATAGGAAGTCAGATTTGACTTGAGCACACCCCGGACACAACATTCGATGTTACTTAAAAATGTATTTGGAAATAAGTGTCAGTTGAACTTGAAGAAAAGATGTTAAGTTCGCAAACGACTCATTGAAAATTCCCGCACGATTACTTCAAGTATCAGATCTTCATCAGACCAAACCGATATGGTAGGTAAAGAATCTAGTTAAAGTGGAATAATCTCACCCTTAATGTTTTGGGAGTATATATGAAGAAGGCAAAGCTTCCAAAAATCCATGTCGTAATATGAGGGGCATGGCAATAATTCCGATAATTGCATCAAGCGATTAAATGTGGAATACCATTAATTTGTAAGTGTATTCCAGCCTTTGTGCTTACTAAAATTTCTTTAGTTGCTATGGTTAGTTTTGAATCATGAATTATTACTACATAAAAGACCACCTTTTGAATGTTGTGAACCTAGTTGGAGTAGTTAACATGCGCAAGACCACACTAAGGGTTGAACAAATTCTGAAAACATGTTTTGGAAATCTGTTCTTGATAATTTCAAACCATAAATTTATATTATACATTTGTTGCAATGCAAGCTTTCCAAACCATTAATAACACCGATGGTGATTGTTTGTTATTTCATTAATTAATTTCATATTTCACCATGTATGTCACCAAAATTTAAAGTTATAGATTTGGTTGCAATGATTCTTAAATACGAATTTATATATATATATATATACATATATATATATATATATATATGTATATATATATTTATACATATATATACATGTATATATATATATATGTATATATATATTTATGCATATATATATATGTATATATATGTATATATATATATTTATACATATATATACATGTATATATATATATATATATATATATATATATTTATACATATATATACATGTATATATATATATATATATTTACATATATATACATGTATATATATATATGTATATATATGTATATATATATATTTATACATATATATATGTATATATATACATTAATTGAAATCCTACTGTTTGTATAAGGTTAGTAATGTGATAGTGGCTTGTTTAGGAATCAAGTTTAGTGAGCTTAGTACAAAAAAGATTGAGGGACAAATCAAGATCCTGAAACCAGTCAATGACTACAAGATAATTGAACTGCTTTTTACTATCGACTGGGAAGATGGTCTCCCTGATGAAACAATTAAAACTATCAAAAGCTATTTGGGAAAAATGAAGAACACAGAACCAGGGCTGACTGGTGAGGGATCATTACTCAAAAATCCCAAATTAGGTATGCCTTAACTAGTTCTCTATAAGTTGCTACCTCCATGTCTATGCTGTTTAAATACTAAACAATGCTATGAATAAATAAATGTCAACATAAAAGTCTCCATCTACCTAAATAATTGAACTTTTAACAATAAATTTTTAATCCAATTTGATTTATTACCGATTTATAAACAAGCACTGATTTTGATTCATTGTTTTTAAATTATGAAATGGATGACAGTTTGATGCTTTGTTTATTACATAATGTTTTTCTATTGGAACTGTATTTGGAAACTAAATTTGTCATTTTGCTAAAAACATCTAAATTTTTTGCATTAGTGTTACTGTTTTTTGTTATGCATAGTAAAACTTAAATCGTATTTTATCAGACGAAGAAGGGTATTATGCTCTTCCATCATCAAGAAGTGTTACTGAAAAGCCAGGTTTGTATCACAACCTTCATCTGCATGATTTGCATGTTATTACATAAGTGCAAGGTTTTTTCGTAACATTTTTCAAGATAAACATTTGCCAATATTAATTGGCGATGAAGGATTTATCATGGCAAATGGAGTATTCCATTTTAATCATTGCTTAAAGTTTTGAATTTCAACATTGTTGTCCAAGGAATCTTTGAACATACTAATTATTTAGTAAAGAGTTTTAAGCTTTTGTATTAATTATATTAGCTAAATATTTACATTTTCAAAATAGATTATATATTATTAAAAATGTTGATCTATTTGGTATAAAATTCGTGTTTACTAAACTTCAGTAGTCACTATAAAGTATGTTTTCTATGTTAGACAAAATTTCCTCTAAACCATGTTAATGTATATTTTTTGTTTTTTGTTAAACTTGACCTTATTGATGTTGACATTTTTGTGAAAAATAGTATTCTAGAATAAGCCTTTTAATTGCATGCCTCAATTCAATGGTTTTGTTATTTAACCGAATTTGCATATTATTAATAGTGGAAAGTAATGGGTAAATATATTTATGCACTTACTGCACTGTAATCCATTGCCAATGGCATTAGATGACTTGTAAGCATTCCCGTGATCACAAAATTCAACGCAATTTAATCATTTTTTTTGTTTGAGGTCTGGAGAGTATAAGGCTTGCTTATGCCTTGTGAATATAGAACTAGTTATCGAGGAATTTCTCTTTCGGATAAAAGGGGTTTTCAACTATGATGTCCTCAGCAATTCGATCAAAAAACAAAAATCAGTGATAATATGGAATATAGATTTTTCATTACTATTTGCTATTTGTAGTTTTTAGAGCAAAATTCCGCAATATGCTAAAAGATGTAATGCATAGGGAAGTTTGCTATGTTATCTTTTTTAATATCATATTTAAAAACTGCATACATGTGTAGAGCTTCCATGTTCCATGATAATTCTTTTTGATGTTATTTGAAATTTTAGTGCAGGGCATCGTGCATAAAAAGAGAAGTCCATCACCTGTGCAAAGTGGAGTGACTATTGGAGCAGTAAAATACAGTTCGGAGGACGCTGCTAATATTCTGGCCTACATTGTATGTTTTTAGATATTGCCTTGAAGTTAAATATTTTCAAATTTTTATAAAGTTTCTATTATAAATCGAGTTTGACAAGCATCATTGTTTTATAAAATCAATTTCACTTAGAAAACATTATTTCTTGTATTATGCAACTTTATTTGGTTTGCAAAGTATGCTGCTATGTAATGACTTGTATAATTTAATTTCTCACAAGCAGTGAGTGTGCCCCTTTCAGATAAATGAGAGAAATCTCAATGTATTTCTTTTAATGAAACGAACAGATTTGACAGGTAGGTTAAATTTACCCCTTTTAGTGTGAATTTTAAAAATAGGTCATCCATTCTAGAAAGGTGAATATTTTTCAATTCCAATTGAAATTTTTTTAGTAAATTTCAATTGAGTAAAATTATAAGAAATATTGTAGATATTTATTTTAACCATATTTTAGCTTGCATTAGTAGAATACAGTGATGAATGTGGCCCCTTGAAGAGCAGTATTGCTCAATTGAAGGAATGGGAGCAAAAAAGAGAAGAAATTGATCAGCTTGAAAGAAGAATGCAAGACATGGTAGTGCTTAACTATATCATTTCCTAATATAATATTAGCAGTTTTTTCTAAGTTAAAACTGAAATATTTTTTAACATTTTTCTAGAAAAAAAGGCAGTTAGATGATTTGCAAAGACGGAAGCTTGTCATGCCAGCTACGGATAAAGAGTACACAGAAAGCGACTTACCAATTCTTGAGGATAGTCTTGGTCAATCTCAGGCTATGTATGAGAAGCTAGTAACGAAAAAATATAAAACTAAAAATGAACTTACCAGTACAAAATCACAATTAGAGGCTGCTAAGAGCCTACATATCAGGTAAATATTAAAAAAAAATTAAATTTTATTGTTGTAAAGGAATATGAAATTTATTTAATAGATTTTCAGGTTTTCTAAATTTCAATAATATGTTATAAATAGTACGCCACTCCATAAATGTTAAGCCCTTGATTTTACTTTGTGAATTTTGCTTATACGCTAATTTTGATTATAAAAAGTTAAAATATTGGTCATATTTAGTTGATATAGATATTCTACCGACAATAAATAAATATTTTAGTTAGAATAGTTAGTTTTAATCTACATAATACTTATAAGTGTAGCCGTGACTTATGTAAAAAATTTTATATTTTTCGAGTATGCAATTTACTCCGTATTTGAATCAGGTCAGATATCGATATGGAATAAAAACGAAACAATTGTTTTAAAAAGGAATTCGATTTTTATCTAAGAACAAAAATAGATGCAGAGATAACGATAGAAAATTAAGTGTGACCTAAAAACGGCACTACGCGTGATAACTTTGGAATAGCGATCGAGAAGCTTATGGAATTCTCTTCAAAAAACTTCAGGATAAGTCACTCTGAAGACACAAACTGCTTCGCATTCCACTTCTTCATGGTTATCAAACTTCACTTTTCTCAGCTGGGTCTTAATATCTAAATAAATTAAAATGAGGAGTTAAATGTATACGCGAAACATTTTCTACATAAATCACGGCTACACGTATAAGTTCTATTCTAACTATGATATGTAGAATATCAATATCGACCAAATATGACCAATATTTTAATTTTTCATAATCAAAGTTAGCCTATAAACAATATTCACAAATAGGACTCAGAATTTATGGAACAGCCTAATATTTCAATTTACTTTAATCTTAAAGTTGACAACATGTCTGTTATTATAAATATTATCAAACATTGATGCATAAGTCTCTGTAAGCTTTAGACAAATATATTTAGTATATTTAAGTTTTTTAGTGGAGAATTTTTTTAAAAAATGAATTGGTTTTAGTTATAAGCGTTTTTTGATGTTCAGAAATTTTTATTCCACAATGTGGTTAGAAATTCGTTTAGTGAATTTTTTTAAGGAATATCACTTAAAAATTGATTGCTTGGGCTGTTGCTCTTTGTTTGTCTATAGTATTTAAGTTAGAATTCGGTTTTGAGATTATGTCATTCCAAAATAGAATAGAATTTCCAAAAATAAAAATTTGAAGATAAATTATATTAGTTTTTCTCCAAACTATGTTAAGATAAGTTTGCTATAATGTGTTTTATATGTAAATACATAGACATTTTATAGAATCACCCTTCCTAGTTAATTTATCAATATTGTCAACTTATTCTTGTATTTTAGTGCTAGATTTATGTATTTGAACAACTTTTTGAATAATAATAAGATGCAATTACCTAATGAAACTTAAGCTATGCCTATTTATATACTCCAATAATTGTTACCGTCACTTATGATTTCAGTTGAGAATATTTTCCTTTTCGAACACATGTAATATCTATGATAAATTGTGTGACTTTTTACCTTTATGCTCTATTACGTTAACACATTTTATTTTTATTGAGGTGTTTCCGGCCTACAAAAGATTATAATTGTCAGCTAAAAACTTTACTAATGCAATGCCAAATGAAAAGTGATTAATTTTTGTTTAGTTTTAACGATCTCTTCACCTTATGGACGGAAGAGCTTAATGAACATTCCAAAGATCAAGTACTGCAGAACAGCATTCTGGCTGCGGCGTTCTTGAGCTATTGTGGACCGCTTTCTTTAGACCATCGGCGCTCTGTGTGCAAAAGTCTTAATGAAATAGTCGCTCAAAGTGACCTACCTTCTCCTGAAACACGTCTATTTGACTATCTACATCCAAATAAGTCGACCGGGTTTGAACATGGTCGAAGGAGAAGTCTTTCATCAAGAAGAGGAAATACTGCTTTGACAGGTGAAGAGGTTATGTCTGATAATGAAGATGATATAAATCTTCACGAAATGAAGGATCAGTCATCGGTTTTGGGATTCCTTTGCGACGAGGTACCTGTTGATTTTAATAATTTTTGCTTGTCTTAAGTCAAAAAAAAGTTTTATAACTGATAATATAACCCAACAGATGATGTTTTCTTTCAGGTTAAATGATTTAATTGAAAAAATTAGTTGTAGTGAAATGAAAAATATTTATCACATGCTTAACAGGTTTTGTTGTTCTTGAAGAAGTAATTACTTCCATCAAACTAAATTTTCAAGGATTTCAGAAGTCGAAATATTATAATTTTTCACTTAAAATAATTGATTGCAACCGTAAGTTAATTATAACAGTCGATTGCAATGTCCTTGAAATATCAAAGTGTTATACATGTACATCGATTGCATTTCCATTGTCGCTATTATTTTAAATGGTTATTCATTAATTTTCCATTTAGAATGAAATACAGGCAATTGAAAATCGAGGAATATTTACAACTCATACGATTGCAGATAACTTAACCCTGGTGAACCAAGAACTAACTACTGATAAATGGCTACTACTGTGTGATCCCTCTGGGTACTCCATCGGTTGGCTAGAAGCAGCGATTAACAATCATGATTTAGTAGTAGTTAAACACGCGGTGAGTATTTAATTGCCTTGAATGTACAATATGAAGTTTGTACTTAGGAGTTGAAAATGCAGTTGTTTCATTCTTTAATGGATGGTTCGTCTCTATTCGTCACTGATGTAAATCCTCACGAGCTGATACGAGATGAGAGTTTTAGAGTTCTACTTCTTAAACGCAACTTCTTCTTTACTTCGAAGGAGTCTGTAAAAATGAAGGTCTATATTTAGTCTAATTATCCTTATTTTAAATATGTATTTTTAAGGCAGTTTGAAATGGCATAGTCCATTTTCTTAACTGCTTATTCAGCAAAGAGCAATAATAATAATAATAAAAATACTGATAATAATAATAATAATAAACGTAATATAAGACAACAATAACTAATAACATAAAATACTAGATAACAACTAGTCGATTGATGTTCGTGTTCCAGTAGTGTTCTTCCAATGATTTTGCATAATGTTTTTAATACTTAGTTAACAAATTTCGTACATGCAATGATTTTCTTTTAATAATAATGAATAGTGCTTTGTATGTTCAATTTATGTTTAGGTCGAAGCATTTTGCGGCTGTTAATTTATATATATATATAATTTTCTTATACATATATGCATATATATATATATGTGTATATATATATATATATATATATATATATATATATATACTAACTACAAATTTTTATTTCAAAACAATTGCGTTTCCATCAAAGTTGTATTTAGATCGCATCAGAAGAAGTGGAAATCGATCCTAATTTTAGAATTTATTTGCACACGAACTTCCTCCCTCAATATCTTCCACCCGAGCTTTCAGCTTTGACCAATGTTGTACGATTCGATGTTTCAAGACAGGACGTTGAAGAGGAGCTACTCAACATTTTCCTCAACTTAGAGAAACCGAGAATTCAAGAAGAAAGGAAACTTCTGAGGAAGGTAACATGAAAATAATATCTGTCTTCATTAAGAAAGTCTGAAAACAACTTTCTCATGATTCCCAAGATCTTTGAGTTTCTGCATTTACTTTTAATGTTTTTAATCTCTCAACCCTAATAACATTGTTATATTTTTCTGATTTTTTATGATATTACTTAAACATCCTGAAATATTTTGTGGTTGATTGTATAATCAACTCATTTTTTTACAATCTTTTTTGAAGTCGATCTCTATTTCGTTTTATAATAATGAATATTCTACAGCCAATATACTTCTACTTGTATTTTCCATTCATTTTTCATTAAGTTGCTGTATCTCTAGGAGAAACTTAACTTTGGTAAGAAACTCGACAAAATTGAGACAAAGATTTTAAACATTTTGAAAAAGAATACTGCTGAAAATTGCATAAGCCGATCAAACGATCTTCATTCATTGGAGAAGAACTACAGAGAAACCAAAGAATTGTAAGCACTTTAAAACTTCTTCCATTAATTCTGTTTAATTTAAAATAATACNAAGTCGATCAAACGATCTTCATTCTTTGGAGAAGAACTACAGAGAAACCAAAGAATCGTAAGCACTTTAAAACTTCTTCCATTAATCTTGTTTAACTTAATATAATACACATGAAATTGTGGATCTTATTGAATAAATATGTAGATATTTTAACGTTTTTTAGGTATCATCATTGATCCCTACGATGCTTAATTTTATATTATACAATAAAGTAAACAACGCAGAGATCTATTGTACCTTTAATTCGTTTACTTGAATTTTTAATTTTTACTGGTTCTACATGTTTTTTGTTTAGTGGACGAATTGCAACAAAGAAAATAATTGATTTGATTATTTCCGTGGAAGGCTTTCGAGAAGTGGGTACCCGTGGAGCTGTAATTTATGAAGCCGCCCAAGCTATGTCCAATGTATCCCCTTCATACATGATCTCTCATGAACACATTGTCTCAGCTTTTGAAAATTCGATTTTGCATTCAGATAGGTGCGCTCTTCTAACATATTGGCACTTTTTAACATGTAGAATTAGTTCCATAATCCCTAAAATTTTTGAGCTTTTATGTCATAGAGACTTTAAATTAAAATCAATAGATTACATCGATAGAAATCTTATCACCAAGAAATGACACATCACAATTTTATGTATGGATATTATCTGATATAGATTAATAATATATTTTAAAATCAAATATTTTATGCATGTAAATATTTGATGCCCTTATTTGAGGGAATTGGAAATTGAAAGTTAAAATTAAATATTGCAGAAACGTTTGATTGGAAATGTTTAGATCGTCCATTAAGGACATTTTGGAGAGAATGACTACCATAGCCAAGCTTTGTTCACAATCATACAAAGAGAATGATCGATTGATATTCTATTTAACTCTTGCTTTGCAGGTTTGAGTTGAACATTTTTTATTTATAGATTAGCGAAAATTCAGTATAGAAAATCCTTTCCGCATGACATATACAGTATATAGTATAGGGTAGAATTCTATGAAAATACATATTGAAATGCTTCATATTGATCCTTGGAAAAAGCGATAGTTTTTTATTTGATATATGTGCCCTTATCAGTGGATATATATATATATATATATATATATATATATATATATATATCCTTCGGTATTTTAGTAACAATAGTAAGCAGTTCTGAAAGTTTGTTAAAAGTTTTAATAATAAAAAAATCTTAAGAAATACTTTAACTTTATATAATGTTATATTTTTAAATGTGTTTCATACACACATATATTACACCCACTTTTTATATACTGTTTTTTTAATTGAATTGAAGTGCGTTATCAATAATTTGAGAATTTTTAATATCAAATTTTAGATTGAAGAAACCAATGGTAACCTGGGAGTAGGTGAACGCGCATTTATTGTATCTCCAAAATATGGAGAGGCATGCATGGCTCAACTGCAGAAGTTAAAGCTGTTCCCAGAACTACGTTCGATTTCAACACGGAAGCCATTCGATTGGATGTCGGATGAGTGTTTCAGTAACCTTTTCGTATGTGGTGTTCTTTTGAAATTCTTTAGATATTATTACATTGATATTAGATCCTGGCCTCGTATTATCGTTGGTTTCAAGACACCTTTGAGCGAATGCCACGAGAAGGCAGAGAGACGCAATGGAGAACACTTTGTGAAAACGACTTCCCTGAACAAGTGACACTTCCTGATAAAATTGGAGAAACTTTTTCACCTTCACAACGCCTTATGGTAATACGGGCAGTTCGTGGGGATCGACTTCTGCCAGCTGCGAGGAACTTCATTATTGATGTTTTTGATAAAAAGTAATTTGAAAATTGATTAGAGATTATTGCTAATATTATAATACATTTTAAAGTTAAAAAGCTAATACCGTAGAGCGGGGCTACTTTGAACAAGCGGGGCTGATCACCTTATACACGACATATATTATATATATATATATACATATATATATATATATATATATATACATTGATTTTGTAGTTATATCACTTTGGAAGATTTTATTTTTTTGTTCAATGTAGCCCCGTTCTTCGGTATGTTTGCTTTTTTGCAAGGTGATGCATATTTCTATAAACCAATGAAATTAATCCGCTTGCCTCCGCTATCTGCGAAAATGGCAAAGTCTGTAAATACAGTAGAACTACTCTATAGTGAATTGCGGTTGGTTACTATAGTTACTATAGAATTAAAAAATACTTCAGTTACTCTTGTATTTATTGCAAATGTATAGCAAACGCTGTCATCAGGGTAACTACAATATAACAAAATATTGGTACATATTGTTAATATATATTTGCTACACTTACAGATATCAATTGTATTTTATTTATAGGTAAGGACATATCTAAATACTGTAATAATGTAATAGAAATGTTTCAATAGCTAATTCATTAATTTAACAATTCCTGCAAAGATTGAACTCTTCAGTTACAGAAGAATGTTTATTATAGAGGAAGTCTATTATAGAAGAAGTTCATTATAGAGGATGTTCACCATAGAGGAGTTCTACTGTATGTATTGCCTTGCTTTTTTGATATCTTACTAAAATATATGACCAACAAGTTCATTCATTTTCACGCCTGCTAATAAAAATGGGATTCCCACTGATGCACATTAAAAAATTGCGATCGAAAATTCATGGGAAATAGGCCATTGAAAAAGTAGTTTCTAATTGCATTCTTTCTAAATGATTAATATTATGTAAACATGATTATAATAGAAGAAACAGCTTCTATTACTTTTTTCAATTTTTCTATTTTGTTCAGTTTTTCTTCAGAAAAATTGTAGTCAATTTATTCTGCTTTCACGTTTTTATCATATATTAATTAGGATACCAAAATTATCAATTCGATCCACTGGCTAGAAGTGAAGGTCGCATTTGATGTTATCAGAACAACAGAAATTCATTTACCAGAATTTTTTAATCATACATTCTTTTTGACCCTAGATGGCTCAGTTTTGCTCGTTGACTAGTCTTATCGGATTGCCTGATAAAATACCAGATCTCTTCGCAACAATGCTTTAAATTTTGTTAAAATGCGCAACTTCAGAAATAGTCTATTTTGCACACGTTCTTTACAATGTTTCCGAAGTCATTAAGTAATATTTTTCTAAGGTGTAGTATACCTAAATTGTTCAATAAGTGAATATCTGGAAATGATATTTTAAGTTTTAAGTTTTCTTGCTAAGCACAGCAGGTTTTTTCTCCAAATGCTGATTGAATGCAATCCTAGCTTTTCATTTTGTTAAGAATTTTATATTGGAAGAAATTTGATTTCGACACAAAACATTGTATTTAGGATTTAGCAATCGGAAACTCATAGAATTTGTAAAGTTTAGAAGATAGTTTAATCTATATTATATTGATTAATTAGGTGTTGTGTTGAGGTTTTATGAAAATCTTTGCTTTTGACAATTTTAAATTTGAGGTAGAACTTAAAAATGTTTTATGTTTACTTCCTTTAGCTCTGTAGGGCCAATGCATAGAAAATAGATTCACTTTTTTGTTTTTCGTACATCAAAGACCATAGATATGTTATTCTATCATTGAATTGACGAGCATGTAAATATTTGTGATTTTTTTGCATATTTGCAACGCCTTGCATTAGAGGTTTCAAAAGTTGCAATTTGACTTTGTTTATAAAATTGTTTTTTAATGAATGACCATTTATATTGTGATTTTCGACTGTACGAAGTTGCATATTTGCCACTTATCTTTTTTAAATGCATTTAGCAGCTGCATTCTGAGTTTGGAAATATTTTTTTCAGTCATTTTTTCTAATTTATTGTCCTTTGATAAGAGTTTAGTGCTTTTATAAATGCCGCAAATACTACAACGAAATGCAACAATAATATAAATATTTTAACAATAAATATGACAACTTACATAATTCTCTATTCAAAGTAGAAATTTAATACTAGTAAGATTTGCGTTCACTCAAAAAGCAAATGTTTGAAAAGAACAAGGAAGTTTGTTTTATGAAAGTTTTTAAAAGAAATAATATTACATTAAAACATTTTTGGTAGGGCTAATTTTACAAGTACTTCAACAAAAATTTTAATATAAGTTGTTCAAAAAGATAAATTTTTTATAAAAAAACTTTGTAATTGAATTACAAAATTTAGAAATCCATTTAGATTAAGCTTAGACTACAGTATGGATCTAGGCATAGTCTTGAAGCAATCCAATTCTGTCACTCCAATCACATTATTTTACAGTGTTGAGGCGAACTATCCTCAGGTATACTTAACAGGTAAGTTGAAATTTCTCTTGGAAAGTACTGTTCTTTTCATTCAGATTATGCTGCGAAAAAGAACCTTCCTCAGTTAAAGAGTCTTACAATTTATCTAAATTCAGCTGATGAAGAAGAAAAAATCTTGGAAGAGGTTGAAACAGCAGCAGATAAGGTTCGTTTTATTACGTGTGTTATCTGCAGTGCACATAAAGTAATATAATAAGCATAGGGTTTTTCACTTGAGATACAATATATATATATATATATATATTATAT
>CABFPE010000156.1:98053-120952 GCA_900660155.1 Hofstenia miamia | reverse complement strand
GAGCATAATTTAAATCTAATTGCACAAAACGTTTTACAAAATGAAATAATCAATCCTATCATGTGTTTACATTTTAATCATTATAATCATTAAAAATATTTTTAGTCTTTGTTTCATTCATCCTTTCTCTCATCTTGACCACACATGATAGTTTTGATGGATTATGTCACATTAAAAAATGAGTTTCTCATAATATATTATTACTAAAATATGTCAATTACTAATGATGTTCTTCTAAAAAATTAGTTTATGATAAAGTTCAAAATTATTTCAAATTAGGAAATTGAAAAACTTCTTCAATGCTGTGGGTCATAGCCTACTAAATTGCAAATGCTAATCATGAGTCTATATATATATATATATATAAGCCAAATAACCTGTTTTCATTCTTTTGCTAAGATGTATATAGTCGCACAAAATAACGCACCATTATTTATATTTTCCGTACGATTTATCACCAGTAACTATTTTTCGTTACCCCAATATACGAATGTCCTAAATGCAAATATTTTGAAAAATAAGTTTTGGATACTTTAGGAAATTTCTAAAAGTAATTTTTATAAGAATGTTTGTTTGGTTCTGATAGCAGCATTTGTGTGCAAATGATCAATTTGCATATGTTCCAACTGCATTTCAATGATACTTTTTTCAAAATGTGAATGTCCTACGGTATCCAACCATGAAATAATTAGAAGTAGTTTAAAGTATTATCCAATGAGCAGCATAGTTGTTGCAGACGTAAATAATTCTTGAGGGAGATAGTGTGTTCTCAGTGTGGGAACAACATAGTACCATACTGTTGTGTGCTGCTTACTGATATTTTATTGTGAAAATTTATTCGTAAATAGGCTCATTCTTAATTACGACTTGACTAAAACAAGTTGTGTTTTGTTATTTGTCATGGTTGGGGAGAATGACGTCAAATATAAGGATTCCGTCTGTTTTTAATCCACAAAAAGACTGCTATTCTCGATGGAAAAATGAGGCTGAATTGTGGAATATGATAACCGATGTTGAGAAAAAGAAAAGGGCTCCGTAGTAATGGTTCTCAATCTACATGATGACGCCAAATATATTGGGCTTACTATACCAAATGCTGTATTAATTCTGATGATGGTTTTGCTGCATTGATAAAATCTTTAAATCCTATAAACTTTCCGTTAAGCTTAAAGCTCTCCGACTATCTCCTTAACAAAATCTGCGCGAATTTACTGTACAATTTGAAAATTTAGTAACTATATTGAAACTTCATAAAATGGTGGTTAGTGATTGCTTCTTGGCCACAGAACTTTTGTACAAATCCAACATATTTGAACAAGAAAAACGAATTATTCTTTCGAGCACAAAATTAGATAAAGAATTAATCCAATCAGCAATCCTGCATTTGTGCTCAATTAATTACACAACTAAGTCGGGCAATGAACTCAAAATCAAAACCGAAGCCGCTATGGTAAATACTTGGTTTAATAGTAGAAGTTTTAAGGAAAACAATCTCTCTGGAATCGAGGTTCTGGTTCTAGGCTAATTCCATCAAAACCACGTTTCATAGTTAATTCCATCCCAGCAAACACAGATCTGTCATAACGACGTAATAGGCTTCTGAATTTTTTAGTGGCGTTTATGCTGCGGATTAGTGGCGGTGTATAATGCTGTCTAGCATTAAATATTTAAACATAGGAATAATTTTGGTATTATGACAATTTGAAGATAAATTTCTTAAAACTACATTTTTATTAATAATTTATCGTTTTATTATGAAAGGACGTTGTTTTGTAATGTCGTTATTATGTCGTTCGACGACGTCATTACGACAATTCTGTGTTTACTGGGATCATGCGTTGGGCGAATGAGTGTCCAAATAAAAGAGAAAATGTTTACGACACAAAAGTATCAAACGCATTTGAAAATGATGACTTAATTTCTAACACTAATTTAGTGTATTCAGCATACAGCATGCTGATAATCCGATAGATAAAAAATTAATGAATGAAGATTAGCTGGAATAATAGATACTGCTTGTTTTCAGACAGTTTGTGGTGAGCTATGGTTCAATAATTACTGCAATTTAATTGGTGTTTCCAAAATAAAATTACAAATACATTCTTGCAATACTTAATTCATCTTTAAAAATTAAAGCAATGTTTCAAGCACTAGGTCCGATCATGGTTACATGTGGGCTTCCATATTTCATCTGTTAAAGGCGTTACAGGTAATTTACCTTTATTAGTTTCTCTAAAATCGCTTAAAAGAAAGAAATATATGAAGGATACTACAAAAGAGGTAATTTTGAATTCTCAATAAAAATTTCGTCGAGTTTATTCAAATAATTATATTGAAGTTAAGGGATATTGCAAGTTTTAATAATAGTATGCAGTTTATAGATTAAAATTCCCTTCTAAGTTATAAAAAAATGACCTTAAAAATATTATTAAGGTTCATGGTCAACTTGGTCAACTTGGTCCCCAAAAATTTTTACAGTTTTTAAAATTTACTGGTGTCAGGTTTGATCAAATTCATCGCAAACTCAAACCTCATGAGTGTAGGTAAAATCGCAACCCAGCCCTTGCCAATGTCAATTCTTAAATGAAACAGAAATCTTTGATGACAAACAGCTGTTATACATTAGTACAGTCTTGTTTAGAAAAATAGCGCATGAAACAAAAATTTATTTGAAACGGAATATTTCAAAAACAAATGAATTTATCGATAAAATAGTTTGCCTGAATGTTAAAAGAGTCTCTTTAGTACTTGATGGGGTATCCGTTGTTCGCGACTACCATCGCCATTCGTCTGGGCATCGATTGAAACAAATTTTGGAAAAATGCGTCAGGTATCTTGTAAAATTCTTCTTCGACAATTCGCCATAAATTTCGAATAGTGACGTCTGATCTTTTATCCACTCTGGTTTTTAGTTCCACCCATCCGTTCTCTATTAGGTTGATATCAGGAGCTCTTGCGGGCCAGTCTGGGAGGAGGGCTACGCCCTTTTCTTCCATGAATGCTTTAACCTCCCTCGAAACATGACAAGGGGCGTTGTCTTACTGCAGCAACTGATCGTCTTCCATTATTGGCATAATATGTTGTTGCAATATGTCAATATATTGCTTACTGTCCATTGTTCCGTCGACTTTGTCTATTTTTCGGAGACCTGTTGCCCAAATTGCTCCAAATACCATAATTGACTGCTGACGACCNTAGCGCATGAAACAAAAATTTATTTGAAACGGAATATTTCAAAAACAAATGAATTTATCGATAAAATAGTTTGCCTGAATGTTAAAAGAGTCTCTTTAGTACTTGATGGGGTATCCGTTGTTCGCGACAATCATTCGTATTTCGTTGCACGTTTTTCTTTTGCCCATGCTTTCGAAACGACAATTATCTCGACTGATATGTTTGATCAACAAGCAAGACTGATCTGCATGCTAAATATTTGCAAACAATTTTTTTCATGTTACTTAATTAATTAGTGGAAAATTGATTGAATTTGTTGCACCGTGTTTTTGCATCTATGCGCTATTATTTCAAACAAGACTGTATTTGCAAGCCGTATTCACAATACAATAAAGAATTAAATTTGTGTAAATCAAAAGCCGAAGAAGTTTAAATTGGTGAAAAATTTTCTGATTTGAGAATACTTTAAAATTATTGATTTATTTGCTTAGTGCTTATGCATTATATTTATCATGTCGGGACAGTCACAATATTTCTATTAATAATGCAGGTTGATTTGATTTTGAGCGTGTTCATGTATGGTTTTCATATTATTCGATTGTTATGATTTGAAATTAATTTATTATAGCCTTAATATTTCTAACAATTTTTAAAACATATGGTTGCTAATATTATAGAATCACTTTGCAATTAGGTCTTAGGTCTTAATAATACAGCTTTTTTAACTATTATGTTCAATTCCATAGCTTTCATTGTTTCAGTTGTAAGGACAACTTATTATTTTTGGTAATATACATAGTATAAAATTTAAATAATTGAAATTAACTAAAAATCAAAATTACAATTTGCAAAATTAATAATATATGAATTTATCTATTGTGATATTATCTTATAAAGTTGAACTAAAAAGAGTAGGAAAACATAAACTTGGTAAACCATTTCAAGAATACTAAGTGGTAAGTTTTTGAAAGATAAATTTCATTTATGAGCATTTTTATAGATAGGACACTAGTTCTCATGTAATTTTCTTCATGCCTAGATAAACAGTCCTAATCAAACAATCAGATTAATATTAAGCGACTAGTAAATTTAAAATAATAGTAGAATATTCGGCAAACAATAGTTAGCTTAAAAAAGTACATGTGCTAAAAGTTTTCACATTGATCTTAATATTTTTGGAATTAGCTTATTACAAACAATAACCTACTATATGCAAAAAGTCACTTGAGAAGCAGATAGGCTGGACCAGAGTGGCCAAGAAAGCATTGGGAGTGCATATCTTCCCTAATATACTTTTTTCTTCTAGCTATTGCCATTGGCTTATTATTATTATGCATGTTTAAAAAATTCACAACTGAAATGCCCTACAAAGGCAAAGGGAAGTTAATACAAGTTATCAGATGTCACTTTTCTTCGTCAATGTGGGAATGATGAATTTGTACAGAGTTAGGTTTGTAAACAATTGAAACCCAATATTTTTTAATTTTTAATTTCTATGTCTGTTGTTTCTAGTGTTCTGAGTTTTGGGCAATTTTCTAAATTTTAGTATTAGGCAGAAATTCTTTGGTTACAGTCACATATACATGTAGAACTAATTGGTCTCAGAAGCATTCAAGGAAATCATATGACTTAAACATATATATGTTGATAGTCTTATTGAATTTTATATTTGAAATTCTTAGTTTCTTTCTTCAATAAATTTGAAAATGAAGTGTCTTTCAACTGATTCTCAGAGAATTGTAATTATATTTTTTGCTATTAGATGATGCATGTAAAAGCATTGGTTTCAAAATTGAAATCAATTTTTAAATGTATAAAAATTTTAACAGCTCTTTTACGTATTTAACTATTTATTTCACCGATAAATGATAAAGAGCAATATGCCTTAATTGAAGAATAGGACCCCCAAATATATCTTGTAAACCGGACTATCTTCCTTTTTTATGACCTACATTAAATTTGACACTACCTATTTATAGTGACTTTGTTAAAAATAGGATATATCCATCCTGTTGTGCCCTATATGCTTCACTACTATTCCATCCAAGCATTTTGAAAGTGTAATCATTCCTAATGCCATAGAAATGTTTAATTCTATTGCTGATGGCTTACATTTCGCCTATCAACATTTGAGGTATATCTACTTCTGATTACACACTTGGAAGTAGAATTTAATGCTATATTCACAGTCTCTTTATGGTCTTTTCTATTGGCTTATTACAGTTATGTATGATCAACGTATCTATTATGAGCAAGAATACAATTCAAAGTAGTTCATGGTTCATAGTCCCCAGTCAATGTAGTTATTTCCTAAGATAGTTGATTTTCTGTTATCCTATTCATTGAATATAGTGTTTATATAAAGTATCTCCATGATTTGGAGTTATACAATGATCTTTAATCTAAGTGTAAACTTTTTGAAGTTACTTATACTGATGAACATTAAGAACGTGCAACAACAATTAACTGAAATTATTCTTCTAAGTTTTATAGAATTTTATCTGCTACTCAACCCAGGAAAAACACAAGGAATTGGATTTCAAAATCCCAGTACTAACTGAGAGTGTCTAGGCAACTCCAATCAATATTTAGGAGTGTACTAGACTCTAAGCTTATTTATGAGATCACTTAAAAAATTTTTGAAGAAAACTTTCTTTATAATTGACTGATATTTTACCCCGTTTTCCTTTTGCTACTTTAAACTTGATATACTTAATTAGCAAGAAACCTTAATCACGCATATTACGTTATATTTCACATACTGTCACCTTAAGCAAGACTTCGCTAAGAGAATGCCTAAATATTGCCATAAAAAATTTTACTTTTAAAATGTTCATTTTGATTACATAATGAGCCTATGACGTGTACGTCGATATATACCATGGCGTCTTTACTTGCTTTTATGCAGTTTATAGATGATGGTTATTATACTTTTGATATTTTTCTTTGCAAGTCATTGATTTGTAATTCTATGCAATGAATAAAAACACTTATTATAATTATTTTTTATTAATACCTAATTTATATTTTCAAACGCTATGGACCAGCAATCATAGTTCTCGCAGTGTTAATAAAAAGAGAAGGAATTAGAATATTGAAGATGTTAATTTCAAAAATTTTATTAATTGTTCTTACATTCTTGAAAGTGTAATGAGTTTACAAAATTTATTCTCCAATAAGCAACTCTGTATTTAGAAACAAAGAGAGAAAATGTTGGCAATCAAAATTCTGTGTTTAGTGATTTTCATGCATTTTGATAAGTCTCAATTATGCCATTTAGCTCCAAATCAAGTTTGGGAAGCCTACAACATTACTGATCATGTTAATGAAGATGAATACAAATTATTCATATATGTAGCAAACACTGAAAAAAACGCATTTCAATACATTCAAATGGAAGATAAATACGAAAAAATTATGTGGAGGAAATGGTTTTTTAATAAAGATACCTATATTTTCGAGTTTGAAAATGACAAGGCCGTTTGTGTGAAAGAACCTATAAAATATACTCATGTGGATATTGTGAAAAACCAACGACTTGACGGAAGTAGCAAAATATCTGGTTTTGGCAAAGTTGAATTTTTTAGCCGGTTTTTACCCTATGGAACTGTGAATGATTGCAAATATTACCAGACACCGTACCCAGATAAAAGCTGCAGATTAGTTTACATGGAATGTGAAGTCATTGAAATGAAAGTTGTGAATTTTTATCGAAAGCTTTCATATGAATACGATGGTTTATGCGCTGCAAAATACCCAATTGCTAATCCTGAGTATTGTAGCTAAATGATATATCTTTATATACATGTAGCTAACGATACATCAAATACAACTTGTAATTTATTCTTACTAAAACTTTAAGATGCTCACATTATCAATAATCAATAGAAATATATTTAATAATTTGAATATTGCATTTAAATTTCATGCCCCTGTGTTTTGAAAAATAAAACTTCTAATAACAGCATAGTCATAATATTTATTCTTCTTCTTACTATTATTATAAGAGTCAGAGCAAATTTTTTACTGTAAATAACCAGTACAAATCTACAATCAGCAAATTAATATATATATATATATATATTTACATATTTAAATATATATATATATATATANCCGGTGCAGAATTTACTCCTCCGCATAAAGCCGTATTAGTGATATATAAACAACTTGTCAATCATTTTGTTTACCTTTTCCAATTGTGATTGGCTTTCTACATTGTAGGTAACCAATTAGAATTCACCAACCTAAATATATTTTACTCAAGCGGAGCACGTATAAACCCGTATTAATAAAATCTAGAAAAAAGAATTTTGGCAAGAACGGTTCGATCTGAAATCTAGCAAACAAATATTAAATTATTGTGACTTACAATTATGACCGATAAAATTAAATTTTCACAACCAATGAAATTTCTTACACTTCAATAGTTGCTAACGTAATCTAGCATAATATGCTAGCTCTTGGTTTATGACCACCGTATAATTAATTCTTTAGGGTATATGCTCTACACACTTTCAACCAAATTATACCAAGTTACGATTTACGATTCATAATATAATATTGGCCATCATCAGTGGGCTGCTGGTGGGAAACATGCGGTATTTGTGACCAGTGATGCCATCAGTGGTACATTGGTGGACCATTTGCGCATCAGTGGCAACCTTGCGGAGGGATAGCATCGCCAACTTAAAATATTGAAAAGGAAATTTAATGAAATAGACGAAACGGAGGCTTTTAAGGTTGATTCCATGATAATTTTAACAATTACTTTCATTTTGAACTGAGATTTTGTTCATTTACAGAAAATATTAACAAAATATATAAATGTACTCAATGGTGTAGAGATGCTGAACTCCTTACATTTGCAATTCAGAAGCTCACAAAAATTCACTTTAAAAAAACAAACTGCAGATAGATTTATTATAGATTCTCTTGAACGGCGATTTTCATCCTATAGGCAAATGAATGGCAGCCGTATCGTAATTGGCCTGGGTGAATTACTAAGCGCAAAACATATTCTCTCTATTAATATAATGATGAAAGAAGATATTTCTATGTCGGAGTACAAAGATGCTGCGGAAGTACTTAATAATCTGTTTGAGGAAATTGATGGAATATCAAATAACTCTTTAGAAAATTCACTCTCCACAGATACTGAACACATGGTGGCATTTCTTTCTGGATATCTTGCAAAAATTCTTAAGAAAAAATTATAATTGTAGGATAATACTGACTAATTATCATGACAAAGACGTTAATTTAGATTTTTATGCATCGAATATTGTTAAGACCAATTTCGTCATTGCAAAAGCTCTTGCTTTTTGGTGTTAGACATTACCTGAGAACATTTTCTGCATTGCAATAAATTAAGGACAACTTCTATGCGAAATATTGTCATTTCTATACTAGAAAGGTACTGTTGTGATCTCTTAGAAGAACCATTAGCATGTTCAGCTCATAAATAGTCTGGAATTCGATGTGTTTTCAGTGTTGTAGTTAATATATTTCTGAACAATTAAAGGGAACTGGCAAAAAATGACATTCGGGAAGATGAAGTGGCTCTCTTTAAAAAGCGCAAAGAGATATGAAAGCATAGCTTATTTGCAATTGTACATATTTTTGATTTCTATTTTGAAACCTTATTTTGTAGTTATATGCTTTCGGAGAATTAGTTTTTATAAATTTCATTACATTTATTTTTTCCTATATTGTGCCTCTTACTTTTTGCCTCTTTAATGCAACATATATGGTCGCATATTAAGTTGGCCATGGTGATACACGGTCCAACGTGTGTGTCAAATTTTATTACTCTGTAAACAACTATAATATAATTGAATTGCTGTTAGATAAAGTTCAGATGATGAATTATTACAGTTAGTTGATGCTCCTTGCAGTTTAGAAATCAATAATGTCTCCTTTGAGTAAAGTGATGGAGGCGAAGATTTCTTAATATTGAATTTTGTATATATTAATTCTTCATTATTAGATTATTTAATTGAGTGCAAAATATAAATTTTTTATTCCGCTCTTGTGCAAGTATGTGACCCCTACTCCTGAAGGTTCTTGTCTGCCCTGGAAATACTTTAAAAGGATTAAAATGTAAAATTTCTTTTTAGATATTAAAATTTGTGTTTTTATTAACAATGTATTAGCAATTTCAATTTGGTCCAAGATATACTGAGAATTGATTCCTTGTTTGTGCACTTTTGTGGATCTATTTTTTGTGTCACTGAAAAGTCATGAACTCATGGGTGCATCCTTTCTGGACCATAAAACATAATTGTTCATTAAATACATGTACTCATGTTTACTTCTGTACATTGATATCACAATAATAAGACTATGGTGGTAAAGTAATTAGAAGCTACTAGTTGCTAAGGACTTTTTATGTTTGAAGGTTCATCAACTTTACAATTTACTCGAAAAATAAATGCTCAAAATTCAAGATACGTGTTTCTTAATAGTTTTATCAGTTTTTATCCGATTTGTGTGATCGATGGCTCATATGAAAGCTGAAAATGTCCTCTATCCAGAAATAATGATAATCCAATATGACAATTTGGTGTATTGTGACTCATTTTGGTGTGATGGGTCACATATGTGCTAATTGGAAGGTCGTTCAGCTGATACACGATCAAATTTTTATGGCAAACTTTATTTTAAAATTGCATTGCTTTAACTGATATTATATTTAAAAAAGCCTTTATACAAAATTGATAAAAAGTACAATCTGAAATCATGGTTTCAAAGCTCAAGTTCTCAAAAAACGAGTTGGTAACAAGTTTTCATACTTCTTGATAAGCAACTTATAAGGTGCAGGACTACATTTCCTCAAATGATCTTTGCTGTATGTGCTGCGTACTGGTAACGCGTCCTCCAAAACATGATTGTCCATATGAAATATAGTTTTATATAAAGATAAATCTGCTTCATCAACTAACTGTTGAAATTGCTTGAAATCTTCAATTACATCATAAGTAACCAGTCGCTTTTGAATTGTATCAACTTTTTTCTGTTCAACCAAATTAACCCGACCTCAAACAGTCAGTTAAAACTTTATTCGACTAAGGAATAATCAGATATACAGGATTTATAATTCTACAAAATTGTAGCCAGTGAATTTCAGCTTTTTACAAGATAAACTTTCCGGGCAAGCTTACTGCAAAGTAATCAAACATATTCATGAAAGGTCAAATCATCTGATAAAGTATTCCCAGTATTTCTGCATGCTTCACTCATTTGATTCCAAAGGTTTCACCAAGATGCATATCATATGATCAGTTTAAAAATAATTCTACTAATTTTGATGCATTTAAAACAAAGTTATTTGCATCACACCAATTCTTTATATATTTTAAAAACTTTTTCAGAAATGTCAATTCCTACCAGCAGCTACTACGGTTATATCATCGGCAAATTTCATGAGACAAACATCTTCATGATGATATGACGGTCCATCATAAGCAATATTGAATAAGGGAGGCCCTATAGGGCAGTTCTTTGCGGTATGCCACTGTTGGTGTACAAGATTACTGAAACTATCTCCATTCATTTCTACATACTGGCACCAGTCAGAAAGAAAATTGCATACTAGGTTAACTATGTGAGGTTTGTCTTTCAACACTTCTGATAACCTCTCAATTATATTGTTTCTGCGAACTTTGTCGAAAGCCTTGCTTAAATCTAAGAAGGCAAACACAAAACATAATTATACTTCTGACTTTTGTAGAAATTTTGAATGTCCTGAGAATTTGGTGGAGTGCTAAAGAAGAAGATGATTATCTTTTAAATCCAATCCAAATTGTTTTCTGGAAGTGATTGATTCGTAGTCTTTTGATATAAAACAATCAAATATGAGACGAATAAATTTTTTTACAAGCACTGGGGTGATTGAAACTGGCCGAAGATTATCCAACGTGTTATTAAAGAAATGTTAGAAATAAATGATTTAAGCATATCGTAGATCAATACCCGACATCAAATATCAGATTGTTTAACAAAAATTGGAATTAGTGAAATAAAGAAAGTGTTATGTCATCAATTTGTTAATTACATGTTTGCAAACATATTATTAGAAACCGACATGTTATTGTTAATTGTCACTGTTGAAAACCCGTTTTTTATTCTTTTTAACTCCCAGCCCATGTCAATGTCAATTCTTAATTAAACAGAAATCTTTGGTGACAATCAGCTAAGTTATACATCAGCATTTGCAAACCCTGTATATGATACAATAAAGAATAAAATTTGTGTACATCAAAAGTGGAAGAAGGTTAAATTTTGTAACAAAATTTCATCACGCATTTTTCTGATTTGAGAATATTTTAAAATTATTGATTTGTTTGCTTAGTGCTTATGCATTATATATATCATGTTGGAACAGTCACAATATATTTATTACTAGAACATATTTCTAATAATAATACGGGTTGATTTGATTTTGAGCGTGTTCGTGTATGGTGTTCATATTATGTGATTGTTATGCTTTGAAATTAATTTATTATAGCCTTACTTTTTCTAACAATTTTTAGTGCCTGTGATTTTTAATATTATACAATCATCTTGCAAATAGGTCTTAGGTCTTAATAATACAGCTTTTTTTAAAACTATTTTGTTCAATTCCAGTGCTTTTATTGTTTCAGTTGGAAGGACAACGTGATAGTATTCCTTGTGGGTTAATCAGATATTTGCTGACAGGTCACTGTCAAGCTAAAGACAGACCTAGTAAACATTCATAATAAGTTGTCGTGGCCTGGCATGAATGGTTCATAGCACATTTATTAACAATGGTACAAACAAAACCTCCATTAAAATTCGAAATCTAAAACTTTATGTTGATGGTATGGAACTGAACAATTGAATAGATCTGCTTTTCAATTGAAGTTCATTCTTCTGAATGCTAGGTCTATTAAAAAACCAAATGCAGTCCATCATCTATCCTGTGATATTATTTCTAACTCCATCAATTTTTGTTTCATTACTGAGTCTTGGCTTTTTTCTCAAATCAGTGACAACTTTGTCTCTATTTATGCCTTTAATATATTTCGTCAAGACTCGAATACTATTAATTCAAATAAGGGAATTGGCGGGGGAGTGTGTGCAGGAAAGACTACAAATGCATACAAGTTTATCCTCATAATCGTGAACTGTTTGAAATAATGTGGCTTGATATTTATGCTAATTTTCGATCTTATCTGTCTACCTTATTTATTATCCTCTTGACGAAAATTACAATGAAATGTTATCTACCTATATTATTCTAACATCACACAGGTTAACATTGCACCAACTTATGGTACAAAGACTCTTGATAAAATATTTTGTGCTGATAAAACGATAGGTCATGAATGTTATTCATATAATTCTGTTATTTAAAGTTCATTTGGGGGTTATTTGCAATCTCTATAAAAAGCTTTTATACAAAAGTTATAAGCAACAACCCTTAGTTATTTGTATCATTCCAATGATGTCAATACAGCATTTCCTTACCTTATTGACAAGTTGTGTCAGATATTTGAAGAAACATGTGCGACACGCTGTATCACACTACGGAGTGGAGACCCTGAATATATCACTCCAGTTATTGAGATTCTTTTGAAAAAGAAAAATAAATTGTTTCGTAAAAGAAGTTTTCTTGACACTAAGCTAGTAAGCCAAGAAATCAGAAAAAAAATCAAAGAAAATTGCAGTTATTTAAAAGGTATTGGTTCTAAAATGTGGTGGTCTGGTGTGAATAACATAATACGCAATGATAATAAATATCAGCCCATACATTTTAATGCTGATGAAGTGAATAAGTATTTTAATTCTTTGTCTACTAATTCTGTACAACAAAATTGTTAATGTTAATTGTGATAACTCTGTCACCCACTTTTTTGAGCCTTCTGAAGTTTACCTGTACCTTAGGTATCTAAAAACGACCACTCCTGAAACAGAAGGATTACCCTTTTTGATATTTAAATTGGCTGCCCTTTTTTATCTGAATCTTTGTGTTCTTGTTTCAATCTTTCGATTAGTTGCTATATTTTCCCTGATAATTAGAAAATTGCCAATATTAAACCAATTCCTAAAGTATCTATCCCCAAGGATCATAAAGATCTGCGGCCTATTTCTGTGACGCCCATTCTATCAAGATTATTTGAACGTATGGTGTATGACAAGTTTGTTTCTAAATCACTAAGTAAACATCAATTTGGATTTAGGAAAAACACTTCCAAAACGATCACACTTATAAGACTTCTTAATTAAATGCATCGACTACGAAAAATAGTGATTACTGTCGTATTGTCACACTAGACATGACCAAGGCTTTTGATACCATTAACCACAATGCTGTTTTCGATGGACCTCAAAGATTACACTCACTATTAAACCTTTATATTTTTTTAACAAAAGAAGTCACTTTACAACCACCAATAGAACGAAATGACTGCTTTATCGAAGGATATATTGACAATAATACACTTGTTATTGTTGGGTCTTATGATACAGGTGACAATGCAATAAATATTCTATTGGAGCTAAAGACACATTTCATAAGTAAAAATCTGTTTCTAAATAACATGAAGACTTCAGAATTGCTTCTGAATTTTAGTCGTAGTCCGGTCAGAAATTGGAATAATAGCTTTATTAACTTTATTAAAAAATTTATTTTTAATTGAATTGATTAATTCAATAATTAAAAATTTATTCAATTAATAGCTATAAAAATTAGTATTCCAACTCCTGCCTGCATCCAATTTCGTCTTTTTGAGGAAACTTGAAAAATGTCCTTCATGGAACATCCTGGCTTTTAGCAGTCATTGTTTCCAAATTTATTTTATGATGATCCAATAAATGACCTCGTAGGTTTCCCGTTGAAACGGTAATTTTGTACTGAAAATACCTTGCGATATCAGTTTTATTGTCAACTTTATGAAAGCATGGCTTGCCATAATAAAGGTTCTCATCCTTAATTCTGCCTTCATATATAACACCAAAGTATTTGAACACAGCAGTTTTCCCATCCGTGATAAGTTCAAACTTGTAACACTTTTGTCCCATGTCAATACAGATCTGAATTCAAAAGCAAATATATGCCCTAAAAAGGGGCGGTGGCGGTGCGGCTGCGTACATTTCTATCTCTGGTAGTTTCTCAAATGATGTGTTGTTGTTGTTGTTCTGTTTGTTGTGGAACAGTTTTACATCGACTAGATAATATTCAAATGGAGCCAATTCGTCTTAGAATTATATCATCCTTATTCCTATACAGGAAATTATTAAATCATCGGACACCAATCTTTGTAGAAAAATTCTTCTTGACAAAAATCACCCTATTCATGACATTTTACCAAAAAGAAGTATGTATTCTAAATCTAGACTTCGTTCCCGGCCTCCATGTGTAAATAAAACTTCATTAGAACATGAACTCAAAATTTTTCCTAATATGATACTATGGTGTGCTAATGCTTAATGCCTGAATGATTACTGAAATGGATGTTTATCCATTTCTAAGTAAAAGTTTATTTATATATTTATTTATTTATTTATTTATTTATTTATTTATATGTCCTGAGTGATGATGAATCAAGTCCCATCGAAGCCTTGTCTGCCGCTCTTGAAAGGGCCAGAATAAAAAAAAAGTAAAATTCAGCTTAAAGAATATTCAATATAAAAAAATCGATTCCAAAAATGGCATAATATCCAGAATATATTTGGCCACATCCACAGATTTTGAAAAATTCCTCCTGTTATTAATCTTTCCAAACAATTTGCCAGTTTCTCCCACGCCCAAAATATTGACATAATTAGACGCTAATAGTCTGAAGTGAGCCTAAAATATAAACTGCAGTTTAAACTTTGAAGTTTAAATCATTGCAACATTTATATAAACTTGTATTTAACCTAAAGTTTAAACTTAGTTTAAACGGACGTTTAAATTGGTCATCACTAGTTCATATTATTCGATTGTTATGATTTGAAATTAATTTATTATAGCCTTACTATTTCTAACAATTCATAAAACCTATGGTTGTTAATATTATACAATCATTTTGTAAATAGGTATTAGTTTTAATAATACAGCTTATTTTAACTATTTCGTTCGATTCCATTGCTATTACTGTTTCATATGTAAGGACAACTTATTATTTTTGGTAATATACATAGTGTAGCGGCGTTTCCTAGAATTAGCAATCGTCATCCATCACTAATGTTTTGGGCGAGACTTCCCAAAAATCAGAAAACAATATAATTCAAAATTTTGTTTTCTTAACATTATTTTCTGCCGGTGCTTGCAAACAGGTGCTATTTACACTTTGAACTGTAGATGTTACTCATATTTGCTAATGCTCTAACACTAATTAAGTTGATGCTATAAAATTTAAATAATTGAAATTACGTAAAAATCAAAATTACAATTTGCAAAATTAATAATATATGAATTTATCTATTGTTATATTATCTTACAAAGTTGAACTAAAAAGAGTAGGAAAACATAAGCGTGGTAAACCATTTCAAGAATACTAAGTGGTAAGTTTTTGAAAGATAGAATTCCTTTATGAAGATTTTTATAGATAGGATACTATTTCTAATGTAATTTTCTTGAGGCCTAGATAAACAGTCCTAATCAAACAATCAGATTAATATTAAGCGACTAGTAAATTTAAATAACACTCAAATTTTTGGCAAACAATAGTTGGCTTTAAAAAGATATGTTTTTACATTGATCTAAATATTTTTGGATTTACCTTATTACAAACAATAACTTCTAATATATGCAATAAGTCACTTGAGAAGCTAATAGGCTGGACCAGAGTGGCCAAGAAAGCATCAGGAGCGCATATATCTTCCCTAATATACTTTTTTCTTCTAGCTATTGCCATTGACTTATTATTATTATGCATGTTTTTTTTATTAAGCAGAAATTCTTTGTTTACGTTTCATCTAGAACTAATACAAGTTATCACATGTTAATTCTATCATGATTTACACTTCATGATATATGCTTCTTTATTATTGGCCTGAAGTTGCTTGCCTCACTACCTTTCTTTGGGTCCTTCTGTTGGTTGTTTTTTCTGGTGCTTTCAGTTTTGGGGACTCACCCACTCAGCACACACTCCTCCAATGCTATGGTTACGTTTCATCTAGAATCTTCAGCCAATACCCATGTACCTCATCTCTGCCTGGCGCCTTCCATGATATATGCTTCTTTAGAGCCTCCTTCAGCCTTGCAGTTGTGATTGCTTCTTCTTCTTGCCTGAATTCCTTCTGCATATGCTTGCTTTCTATCTCTGGTCCCGCACTTCCCAATATATTCTCCCAGAACCTTACTGCGTCTTCACCTGCTCTAGCTGTAGCCTTTTCTCCTGCATCTAGTTCTTTGTAGAATCTTCCTTCTTGGGTCTCAAACTTCGTATTGTCTCTTGCCTGCTTTGCCTTTGCCCTATATTTTCTCAGTTTCTCAACTTCTGCAACTAATCTCTGCTTAAGCTCTTCTCTGGCAGTTTCTATAGTCTTGCTCTTACCTACCATGCACCTGTCCTGTACTGCCTTACTTGTCCTGATCTTCCCTATTTGTGCCTAATATTTGTAACTTCATTCTCAATTATTTTCTCCCATGCCGTCTTTCTGTCTCTCTTATCTTCTTGTCGTCTTTCTTTTTTCATGCCCAGGCCTACATTTTTCAGCACCTCACATGCACCTGCACACACTAAGCTATTTACTTATGTGACAGTCCTCGCATCTATACTCTCCAACACTTTATTGACCTTTGCTGTTTCTACTGCTAGCTTTCTTCCTTCATCTTTTCCTTTATTGCTGTTGGAGTTTCCGCGTCTACTGGTTCTGTCATCTTCCCTTTGCTTAGCCTGTTCAACTCTCTTCCCCCCCACACTCTCATCCAACTGTAACTTTCGCACTTGTCCTGCAAGCCTCTGCTCTGTAACTTCTAATCCCGTTCCTGCCTGCCTCCATTCTTCCAACATTCTTTTCCTGTAACCCCCTCACAGTGTTAATGAAAGGAATTAGAACATTAAGTTGTTAATTTCGAAAATTTCTTTACAAATAGCAAAACTAAATAAGTGATAAACCACTTTGTTATTAATTAGTCTTACTTGCAAATGTAATGAGTCTACGAAATTTAGTCCCCTCTGAAATCCTCAGTATTTAGGAACAAAGAGAGAAAATGTTGGCTATCAAATTGCTGTGTTTGGTGCATTTCATGTGTTTTGTTAAGTCTCAAATATGCAAGGGCGCTCCAAATCACGTTTGGGAAGCCTATAGCCTTAAACACAAGAATACAAAAGAATACAAGGCATACATATATGTAGCACACACTGAAGAAAATGCATTTCAATACATTCAAGCAGAAGATAAATATGAAAAAATGGTATTTAGGAAATGGATTTTTAATAGAGATACCTACGAAGTTGATTTTGAAAAAAAAAACCCCGATTGTGTGAAAAAGACTATACAGTTTACTCATGTGGATGTTGTGAAAAACCAACATCCTGCAGGAAGAGATAAAATATCAGATATTGGCATTGTCGAATATTACTTCCGGAATTCAACCAATGGGGGCGCGGATAATTGCAAATATTACCAGCAACCATTCTCAGATGAAAGCTGCAGATTAGTTTACAAAACATGTCCTGATGCTGAAATGAAGGTTGACAATATTAATAAAGAGCTCTCATATGAATATGATGGTTTATGCGCTGCAAAATACCCAATTGCTTATCCCGAGTATTGTAGCTAAATGAAACATTAAAACTTTGTGTAACTAAAAGATCCATTAAATTTAATTTTGTAGTTCATTCTTAAAAAAACTTTAAGATGATTACATCATGGTTGTTCAATAGTAGTTAATAATCCATGTCATATCCCTGTATTTTGAAAATAGAATTCCTAAAAACACTATAGTACTAATAATAGTTATTCTTATTGTTATAATAATAATAGTTATAGCCAATTTATTTCTGTAAATAACTACCATCTTCATTTATCTACAAAATTAATAGTAAAGTTTGTAGAAAGAGTCTCTAAACCTTAATAGGTGCAAACCCAAATAGCAAGCATTGTCGGATAACCAATAGTCCATTAATGGCATCAATGGCCAATAATTGCCAATCATTTGCCACAGAGCTGCAACCGTGCCTGGTTTTTGGAAGCACGGTAGATTTTAAGTACGGCACGGTACGGTTTTTAAAAAATATCTAATTGTGTGTAGTAACAAATCAGACGAATACAAGTGTAATAGTTCTATTTTTGTTTGACAAATTTACTATAAACAGTGATGGAATTGGATCGGATGTCGGATCGGCTCAGATATACATTTTGAGAAAATTTCGGATCTAAGAATTTTTAATAATTGTTTATATTGTAAATTTTTACATTATGCACATTTATACATTGAATGAATATTCGTGATTATTATAATCACTAATACGAAACTTTTTATAGAGCCTATCATTGATATAGCAAAAATGATATTTTATTTAATGTTTATTTTATGTAATTTAAAATTTGTACTCCAATCTAGCATCCGATTTTAATGAAAAGCATTCAAAATTTATATTTGCCAAGCCCGGAAATGTCCTCCTCGGTATATCGTTTCTGTACACTTTTTATTTCAAGAAAACAGTGTTGAAGCACTTAAAATTTTCTATTCGCAACTATGTTCTTAAAACATCAATACATGTTAAGTCCATGTTTATTTATTTTTAGAATACTTATTTATATTCTGATCCATTTCAGTTCGAAAACTATATTTTTTTTAAAAATTCGGATCGGATCGGATTCTAAAATTTTTGACCTGATTCCATCTCTGCTGCAAATGTTGGAAAAAACAACTTTTACGCCAGATTCCTAAAATACAAGTATGCATCCCAGTTTTATCTAAACTTATTATGATCTGCTTCAATTAATGTAATGTGTCTCAAAAATAAACACCAAAACATGCATATTTACTCGAAGTAAACAATGAAAAACCTTTATTTTTGAAAAAGTTTTGATATAAGGTTTACTTATTCTAATTAAATGTATGCTATTCTAACAGTACAGTATGGACATTCAAATAAAGGTAACTAATATATTAGAAAAATAATGTAATAATTAGAACATGAACTATAAACTTAGAAACATTAAATAACACTTTGTAAATTGTTCGTTATGTACTAAATATGTCTCACGACAGTTCGTCAAAATCACAAATCATAATGCCTCATACATTTAAGGAATGATTTGAAATTCTGCAAAAAGTCAAACAAGAATTATATGGTATAACGGCGTGAATGAAAACACGAATATTGTTGTTGCATTTTAAAAATTCGCGAAATGTAATTTGTATACAAATCTATTTCTAAGAATCATTTGTATTATTAAACATAAACTAGCATTTTGTATAAAGAATAATTCTGAGTTTTAGACTCTTGCATATTCCATAGATTTAAGTCAAGGCACCGCACGGTTATGTTAAGCAAAATATTAGGCACGGCACGGCAAGAGCACGGCACGGACAAAACAAAAGCACGACACGGTTGCGGCTCTGGCCCGAAGCTTACTTTATAATACTCTGTGCTTCAAGGAATTTCAACCTACGTAGCACACTCAAGTAAAAATTATAGGTAGGGTCAAATAAAACTTTAAAGTAGTCTAGTTTGACTGAAAAATCAGACTTGGTTGTCATTATTAAGAACATAAGACACTAAAGGGTAAAAAAGATATCTTTATTAATAAGAGAAAAGAACGTAAATGGATTACTTACGGCTTAAAATATTGAGTTGAACATCCTATTTGTATAACGTTAAATTGTTACTTTTAGCAGAACACATTTTAAGCTAGAAAAAAACTAATACATGTTTGCAAAAAAAATAAAATCATAAACCAAATCACTAAAACACTTACAGTGCACTCAAAGCTTAAGTTTCAGTCCGGGTCTAGTTTAAAACAGAATTTAATAGTAGCGTAACTATAGTACATGTTTTTTTATAAGAAATTAGATGAAGGGGCTAGTTCTAAAAGTTTCTTAATCTTGGTAAAAAATTTGGTGTTTTTAGTTCCAAATTTTCTTATTCAGCTTCTAATTATTTTCGATAAAAATTTTTATCCAATGAGTTACTTAATTTTTCGAGATACTAAGTGTAGGTTTCTTATAAAAAAAACGTGTATTGTACATTTTAACCTAACTTCATACTTCTTGAGTCGACATCCACTGTGTAATAAAGAGGTCGTACTATTAGCTTTAACACACAAACCAAAATAATCTAATAATTTTTGCAAATACAAGTCCAGCCAATAAAATTACTTATTGAATCGCTGCGAAAAGTTGAACGGAATTTAATTTTATCTAACATGGGAAGAGTTGGCCTTGGTTATACATAAGATTCTATTCTTTCGGAATTGAAAATGTAATAAAATAACAGACACTCTTAAACCAGGGAACCATAATTTCATTTCACCACATTTATTTAGATTAAAAATATGCAATTTTAATTTAAAACACGCAAATTATTTCACAGTGTTTGAAAAATATAAACCAGGACATTTTGTTCAAAGTACAATTATTTCATTAACATAAAATTATGAATATTATTTTTGTAATGAAATGTTAATGCTAACATGTTTGCCATTGGTTATTTTTTTTCCTGCTCACTAGTTTTATGCAGTAATATCTCGGTTGTCTAATGCAGTTTTCTCTGCTCATAGAAGAATATTTGAAATTTATAAAGTAGTTTAGCAGTAATATATAATTATGAAGTCTATATGATGTTTTGTAAGCGTCTTCTAAGCAACTTCTAAACATCTTCAATACGTCTTCTAAATATATAATTATGAAGTCTATATGATGTTTTGTAAGCGTCTTCTAAGCAACTTCTAAACATCCTCAATACGTCTTCTAAAGAATTTTGTAACTTTAAACCTATATTGAGCTAAGGCATTGAACTATCTTGCTTTATTTGAAATTGTGTGAAAATTGAATAAAGAACGAGGAATTAATTATTCTTCTAGGGGCATATTTAAATAAACCATTTTATTATGCATATTCAAAATGCAGATTACAAACACGAATCGAATCTGGTCACACTTAATTTCATTTCCTCGGTTAAAACCGGTCACTTTGAGATGGGTCTCTGGTCATACTGGTCTGGGAATATCTCAAATCTCAAGCTGCAAAGGCACGTTACAATTACCATAATTATATTTACTAAAATTCTATTGTAAACACACAGCTATTTACAAAAAAGTTCACTTATGTACCCTGCACTGTTGTGCGAAAAAGTTTGTAGATCACATATGCAATTCACAACGCGATGATGCTTTGAGATAGTTGTTTTAAAAAATTCACATCTATCTCAACCGGTTTTACGTTGATTCAGTTTTTTGACATTAGGGGATTGTCATTGTTACTATTAACAAAGAGAGTAAGACAATCAGCTCATTTGACATTATTTCTAACATTCATTAGATTTCTTCTCCTATCAGCATACAACCGAAGAGTGGGATTTAGCATTAAAAGTCCAAAAAGAGAACAATATATTATCATTCCTTTGAAATTTTGAAAGTAACTTTGCCATCCGGCATTTCGGGTAGGATTCGGGTAAGATTTTGGGTAATTTCAGTTACGTGATTAAAAAATCCGTTCGGTTTTAGTTCCAAATTCTTTACCCAATTCTAACTCTGTATGGGCCAGTCCGGTTTTAGTTCCAAATTCTTTACCCAATTCTAACTCTGTATGGGCCAGTCGTCTTTTTTGAATCAATAAAAGTGCATAAAGTAATAGTGCCACCAAAAATTTAATTTCGATTCAGTGGTAAAAATTATGTAAATAGAGCTTTATAAGGATCTAAGTATCTAAGCAATAACACTTTATTTAATTGAAACTCTCCATTTACATTTTACTGCATACATTGCAAATGTATCGTACTAGTAATGATGTAGAAACTGTTAGAAAACATGCCCATTGCCCGCTGTGCCCTTAAAGGCACAAACCAATAAGATCTCACAATAAATTCATTGTTAGATTATATTTTTAGAATAAACGTCACTTTTAATAAGCAATGGGTGGCGGAATTTTTGTTTTAATTTCCTGATCACCACAGAGCGCTAAGCTCTCCCTCTAATAGTTACAGGGTGACAAAGAAACACCCGCTCAAATGTTGCAGCACACATATTTTATAATATAAAAAGTAAATTTTGGTTTCATTGCATTCTCCATCTTTTGAAGTATGATTTCTTTACTTCAGAATTTGTGATTAATCATTCTGTCTCTTTATTTTACAACAACAACAACAACAGTAACATATATTTAAGTTCTCATGTGCATATACATGTATTAAGTTTACAAACTTATTAAGAAAATAAATAATTTAGATGTCGAACAAACGTGCTGCTATTATTGAGCTGTTTTGTCAAGGAAAGCGACAATGTGAAATTGTTCGTTTACTTAATGTACCTCAGCGAACTGTGTGATGCAGTCAATCGTTTCAAAGAGTTTGAACACAGTGGCCGTCGTTCAGGAAGTAGCACAAGGAGAACCGGCAACACTTCAGCCAACCACCAAATCATGCGCAAAATAGTGCAGAGAAATCCTAGGGTTTCCATGAGAAGATCGCTCGTGAAACGGGTATGAATCGTGAATTAGTCCGTCAAATAGCCAAAACGGAGCTTCAACTCAAGCCATACAAGCGCCAAAAAGCGCAAATGTTGACTGATGAAAACAAGAAGGTACGCATGGAAAGATGT
>CABFPE010000156.1:60328-79855 GCA_900660155.1 Hofstenia miamia | reverse complement strand
TTTTTCGATATTGGTATATATATATATATATATATATATATATATGCGGGGAAATAAATATTTACAATTGACTGCACTATTATAATGCAAAATTACTGCATGCACACTAGAATAAACTTAATGTTATCATGCTTTGTTGCTTATTTAGTTATTGATGTTTCGTTATTTGCTTGATGATTAAAGCTTCGCCTATTTTAGGAAGTTATGTAAAAAAAATTTTCTTTAGCTTGGTGTTCATGCATAAATATTTCGGATCTTAGATGTCCGTTAATATGCTCTTTCATTCTTTTTACCAAATGTCGCTTTATTTCGCAATCATCACAAAAATGTAATACTTTGAATTGCACGTGGGCTATTGATTGATTTGTATTTTTTATATGTCTATCTACATAACATGTATTTCGTGAAACAATAATTTTTATGTAGATTCATAACTAAAATTGCAATATAGAAAGAATATTACCTGCAACCACAAAAAGATCACTGCCTTCTTCAATATCAGAGGGTTCCATTTCACTGTCACCTTCTGATATTGTATTTATAAATACATTATATGGTAGCCTAAGAATTCTAAGATTGTGAACGTTTGAAATAAATTAATGTAATTGATATATTTTCAAGGTCATGGCCTACAGTCATAACTAATACCCCGTTTCCAGGAAAAGATTAATCAGCAAACCATTAAAAGTATTTTCAGTTTCATCTGTTTGCTAATTGCTGTGATATAAATCGATCAATCATCTTAGGAAAATGAGACCTAATTATGACCTCATCATTGCAAAATCAAGATTCTAAATGAGACGAAGGAAAGTCCCTCATCATTGCAAAATCAAGATTCTAAATGAGACGAAGGAAAGTCGTAATTTGATTTTTGACTTAAATACACTGATCTATGAGTTATTTCCATTTAATTATGTTAGTCCACTAGCAGGTTTTCTTGTGGCGTTAATCTATTTTAGTAAAATATGATTTAGCTAAGAACATATCGTGCTTAGGATGAGTGCACGCACAACCCTTGGCCTATTTTGCAGATAGGGGCTACGTCTACAAGTCCGGACACGGGTGCGGGCCCTATCCCAGACCATCATCAAACACTAAATAACATTGAGCAATGTTTGCTTTGCTTAGATGACTAAAATGGAAAAGTCACAATTAAATTGAACTTCATAAATTTCTGATTAACTAGGAGATGGAATTAACTTTTTCACGAAACATAAAAACGAATTAAATAATGTGTAAGGTATGCCTTCAAAAATACAAATGAAAAAAGCTTTTTTGTTTGTAACTCCCATGGTGATTCCATCACTTCTAATGCATCAAGAAATGCTTAAATTAATAGTTCTTGTAAAGAGCATTGGAACAAATTTCAAACAAACTCAAACACTATTTCCATTAGAAAGTCTACAAATAATGTGTGCTCGGGTATACAAAATGACTTCAAAATTATTATTCATATTTAAAAATCAATTTTCTTCTCCTCTCATTGCTTATACTTTATCAAAACTTAGCCCAAACTCAAAAAGTGGCCAAGTTCCAAATGAAAGTTAGAATGTCAGCCTATGTATATATATATATATATATATATATATATATAACAAAATAAAAAGCAAAATGTTTCAGAAACTAACGTTGCTTCATCAAAATATAATTAAATACGGTAATGTAATATTTTACGATATTATCTATTTAAAATACGAAAAGTTCATTATGAATTTGATTGTTAAATAAAGTTTGATTTCTATTTACATGTTCCTTAATTACTATTGATTCTGCTATACTTGAATTTGATGTTGAACTATTATATTAGAATTACGTTCTTTTGCTTTATGTTAGTGTTGATGTATCTCTATTTATTTGCATTTGGCCTTTTTGAAGTTAATACACATATATATATATATATATATATGTATATTTATATATATATATATATAAAATTAATGATGAATATCTTTCAAAACAAAACCTTGATGCAGTACAAATAAAAAATTCATTAGCATTTATTAATGAACTGTGTGCATTGCTTAAGCAAATGAGAGCGCTAATTAGTGCTTTTGTTGAAGTAAATAAAGAAAATATTGTAGCCAAAATTATAGTAGTTTTGATATCAACAAGATATATATATATATATATATATATCTATATATAATATGAAATACAATATGAAATGCGCAATGACATTTGAATTTATACAGACTTTATGGTTAACTAATTGTTATCAATATGTCTTAAATCAGAAAGAGTTTATTCAAGGGAATTTGTAACAACAACAACAGAATTGACAAAACAGTTACATATATTCAGTATTTTGAAATCATTTATGAATTATTTAAGCTTTTGCTTATATATTACATTGCTATGAGCTCTTTTGACCTCCGTTATCATTAATTACGTCGACAATTTCAACTTAGAAAACATTAAAATTCAGAAACGTGGTAAAATTTTTCAATGATACAGTTCGTAAGTTTTTAATTTACTTTTTATTTTCTGAGTTGATATTTTATTGCTAATAAACTTTCAGGGAAAAATGTATAGTAAATATATTTCTACATGACAGATTTTGAAAATTATCATAAAAAAACGAATGCATAAAATATTTTTTACTCTATTGTAGCATAAAAACTGGCAAAAAAGTGATAATTATTTTCTGAATTTGTTTTAAATTTGAAATTAGCAACGATCAATTACGAAGAATAAATTTAGAAAATATTGAGTAATTTCACTTTGAATCTTACTAAATTTCATTAAGAAAAACGACGATTTCCCATATAGTAATGGAGAAAAACTAAATTGATTTGCTTCAACATAAGTGTTGTGCGAAAATTCAATGTGCAAGTTCATTACAACAAAATGAAATAGCGCGATTTAAATAAAAAAGCTTAGCCAGAAATAAACCATCGAACTGTTTATAATAATCATTATTATTATTCTTATTTTTATTATTATTATTATTATTATTATTAATATTATTATTGGTTTCTGCTTCTATTTTACTGTGTTTCAAAATTATCAGAAATTCAAACTAAAATATAATTAGCACTTTGTCAAATTACAATTAGAAATATTTTGTAATGATAAAATTGGCATTGTAATAAAATGAAATAATGCAAGTTCCAAGCGTCTAGAAATATCATCATCTCAAGAAATTGCACACTACTAAGCAAAGGAAAACTAAATTGATTTGCTTCAAAATAGGGGTTGTGCGTTAATTCAATTTGCAAGCTCATTACATGATTTACAACAATGTGAAATAGCGCAATTTAAACTAAAACGCTTAGTCAGCAATAAATCGTCATAGATGGTTGTATAGATTAAGATGTTTTGGTGTAAAACGTGTTTGAAATAGACACTTTCAATTTTTATAAGGAAAAATCAGGAATAAAAATTTTCAAAATCCTTTCAAGTTCTTTGAGAGATCAACAACATAATATGCAATAGTGAAATGTCAGACAAACCCTTCCTGACAGGGATTCATCGTAGATGCTTTTCTTGATGATAAAGAAACGTCAGAATTTATTATTTCATTTTCTCACTAATGTATTAACAGCAAATTTCATAAGCGCGAAATTGAAGATAATATTTCTCAGATTATTAAATGAACCTAATTTTTTCTTATGGTTGTTTCCCAAACAATCCTATGAAATTGTTTTGTTCCTTGCCATTACAAATAACGAAAATGTGACGTTGCTTTGCTATTGGGGATTAGTAATCCCGGATTACACATTACACGAAATATTTCTTGCTATGAAATATTTTTGTCGTGCGATGGTGTACGAAAATTCCTTTCACGTGCTATCTTAATACAGGCATAAAAAATATTTTTAGCAATTGCTCAAAATTGGCCTGCATTTTTATACCGTCACGTAATGATCTCTTTAGGTATGAGCTCCAAGTTCAAATAGCTGTATTAACGAATGATTGCTTCAAAATTTTCAAAATATAATACAGATAAAGTGCTTTGATCTGGAATTCTGCTTATGATAAAACCAGGTATTAAAATACATCAATTCTCCAATATTGAAAATATGTCTAACTTAAAAGTTAATAACTATTTCAAAATATATTTGAAATTGCCAATATGACTCTTCCTGAAAAATCTTGGAAATTCAAATACCGATTAAAAAATATCTCATTGACAATTGATAGACAACCACTGTTTCTAAATTGTAATACTGCACTTGCTTCCCTGCAAGTAGTAAACTTAGTGGGTCAACGCTCGTGGGTTGCCCAATGACTATTCAGTAATATAATATAGGTGTCAAACCAACGTGTTAAATTTATAAACACACTTCCCGCTATATTTAACAAGAAGATTATTCCTTTTCCTTTATTGTGTTGGAATACTTAAATTTAAAGTCAGTCCTTAAATATATTCTGAAGACAAATGTTAAATTATAGTGGTATATATTTTCAAATAGGCTGAAACGATCGAAATTCTGATCTAGTTGCTGATTGATGTGACAACCCAGGTTAATCAAAAGTGGAAAATCTTGATAAGTTCTTGGAAATTTCTTAGATTTTTCTTTGAAAAAACTTGCAAGAACTTGGCAAGAAATTTCCAAGAAATTCCAAGAATCTTGAAAGAAATTTTCAAGAAATCCAAGAATCAGGAAAAATCTTGAAAAGTTCTTGGAAGTTTCTTAGATATTCTTGGAAAAAACTTGCAAGAACTTGGCAAGAAATTTTTAAGATTTTCTAAGAATCTTGAAAGAAATTTCCAAGAAATTCTAAGAAGTCCTCAAATGTTCTTGGAAGTTTCTTAAATTTTTCGTTGAGTAAACTTGAAATTTGGCAAGAAATTTCCAAGAACTTCCAATACTCATAAAATAAAAATGCAAAAAATTTTAAGAAGTCCCCAAAAATCTAAAATGTAATTTTGAAGCAATGTACAGAACAAATGCGTAACATAATCATGATTATATTTAAAGTTATTTGTTGTCACATAGAAAAGACAAATATATATAAATGTTAATAAGATTTTAAACAACGACTCGTTTATCATATATTCATATTTCATATATTTCAATTGTTTGAGTCTGTTTTCCACAACGTAGCTTCGATCCATATTTGCGGAATTTCTCCACATCTTGAAAAACCGCTCCTAAAATAAGAAAATTATATATGTATAAAAAGAAGGTATTTCATTCATTCAAAATTTAATTAATTATAACAGAATTTTCATAATTTCTCTTTCCAATAAAAGATCTAATAGTTTTACTTTAATCTTGGAATGGTTAAAAATGAGAATGCCCAAGCCATCAAGATCAAGAACATATTGTCCTAGTGAGTTTTCACGAGATCGTTCTACGGATTTACAATTTCTTTACCCAATAATCAGGAAATTAATTGAATATCTGAAAACAAAATAAATAATTTGTTTCAACTTCAGTTTTTATTCTTATTGAATGCAATTTTGAGACTCAATTTCAGTTATATATATATATATATCTCACAGCTGAGAGTGGGCCAAGATTTTACTAAAATTGGTACCCATAGGGCAAAAGTAGGACGAAAACGCTTTTCATTTAAGAAAGTTTGAAGTAAGAGATTGGAAATTTTAGAGATCGTAAAAGTATTTTCTTACATCAATGTTATTTAAAAATTTTTTATTTCTTGGAAATTTATTCGCATTTTGAAAAACAGATTACCATGCATTTTAGCTCTTGGTAAAATTTAATTCTATATATATATATATATATATATATATATATATATATTAGGATGAGGTATTTATGAGACCCTTAACCCCCTCCTCGGAAAAGGTTCATAGTTACCCATACCATTAAATATCTTATCCATACCCGCCCGAATCCCTGTTCACTTTTAAGAACTATTGTAATAATAATTCTAAACTATTGATGTATGGATAAGCTAATTTTGCTAAAGCTGCCTGCCCATCTTATTTAAGTTCATATTTGTACCCACCTGATACCTGTATATAGAATGGCAGTTAGTGATGTGCGGCTACGCTAATTTCCATTGCGCAAATTTTATGCTTTAAATACGATTTTTTTAAAATAAATTGTAAATATAATGTTGAAAAAATTATCAACTAATAAACTTGAATTATGTCTGAAATTTTATTGCAAATTCTTCAGTTATTTTATAGCAGCAATAAAAATTCACATTTTTCTACAAGTAAAACTTTTCGAGTACAGCTAAGAAACTATTTTTTGCCGATTGGGCTGCATTAATAAAGGAGAATTTTAAATTATTTAAAAACTAAAGTTTTCAATAATAATATTCAGTTCAGTAAATGATTAGTTAATTATAGTAAATAATAAATGTGACGTATAACAAAGCTCTAATAACTTACATTTGAACTTTGATGGTCAGTGTTAGATCTTCTAAATAAATTCGCACTTCACAAATTTAGAACTTTCCACCTCACATTCCAGTTTTATGTATTTGTAAGAAAATTAACTAGTGACCAATTCTGAACTGCTGAAAGTTTTCATTATCCACCATCAATCTTCGAAATTATATATTTCTAGCCTTTATTCACTTTTCTATAATGCAAAACTTCATAACTACGAAATTTTGATCTGCACGAACATTTCAATGCAATTGGAATTTACGAAATTGCGGGAATTTTAGAGAACATCATGCAAAATGATTTTCAGCTCAACAACATGTCTGCAATTCCACCGTTCTCTATCGGATTCTTTAAAAAATTCTAATGCATAATACTTTTAATTTCATTTTAAATAAACACATATAAATTTTTTATTGCCCTTTTCTCAACATTATTTTGATTTAAATAAACTATAATATTTATTAGCTTATTATTTATTCTTTGTCCAATTTACATGAGTTTCAAAACCATTCAATAATTACAACGTGAATGTTTTGTAATGCTTAAAAGAATCTTAAAGCTTACAAGAAACTATTAATGACCTTACAAGTATTGCAATACTTGTGCTATATACGAAATATTAAGCAGTACTTGTAAGTTTCAATAGATATTATATTTTTATATATGCTGTAGAAATTTCATTTACCTGATAATGTGTTAGAAACTCTTATTTCTAATAATTTTTTTAAAAAACATTCAAGATTGTTGAAAAAAATTCCAAGAAAATATTTTTTCTTAAACCCCTTCAGAAATATTCAAGAACTTTGGAAGAAATCCAAGAATAAAATTCTAATCAAGTTTTTTTTTAAAAAACTTTCAAGATCTTTGCAAGAAATCCAATAATATATTTCTTATCAAGTTCTTTTAAGAAACTTGGAAGATCTTTACAAGAAATCCAAGAATATATTTCTTATTAAGTTCTTTTAAGAAACTTGGAAGATCTTTGCAAGAAATCCAAGATTCAAGATTTATTTAAGAACTTTCCAAGATTATCCAAGTTTTCAAACTAGGGAAATGAGCTGACAGCTTTCATTGTAGTGGATTGGTTGAATCGTCCATTATTTGACGCACAGTCTTTGCATATCGTTACAATAGTTCTGATTAATAATGTCTATAAGATGCACAGCAATAAAATTCTTCATTGAAACAGGTTTACGAAGCAATTTCTTTATCAGCCACTGTTAAAGCTTCACCAAAAATCAGTGTTCTTGCTACAATAAAATATTTCAAACAAAATCTTAAAGAGTTTATGACATAACTAACCTTTTTGATCACCTTCCTAACATGGTGTTTCCATTTCAAATTTTCGTGTAACACCAAACCCAAATACGTAAACATATCCTTCTGTGGAACTTGCTTCCCATTCATAGAAATCTTTATATTTGTAACATTTCCATATCACTGATATGATGCTTGACTCGAAATATTACTTCCACGCATTAATCGGGATTGACAATTTCATTTTTCTCAATCAAAAAGTTAGTAATTTGTTTAAATTTTCTGTTTATAGTAATTGTAATCTTCAAACCAACTCCTGGAGGGTACAAATCCTAAATACCTCATATCATCCGAATATTTGGCTAAGTTCCCAAGTTCTGGATCAATGTTCAAATTTGACATGTTAATTTCATCATTGTCAGTGGTAAAACAAGGTCTTGATAGTGGCCCTTCTTAAGGTATTCCAATTCTAACTACTTGCCGTTCCGATGCGATACTTGGCATGACCTTAACAGCTTGTCTGTAATTATTTGGCATTTGGCCAACCATGGACAATGTGCATCAACCTTTCTCAGAAATTTATTTTGCAGAACAGTATTAAAACCAGAGCTTAGGTCAACAAAAGCGGCAAATATGACAGAACCAGACTGTTGGTCAAGAAACCCAGTGTTGCTTGTATGCAAGTTGTAAGGGATCCATAGTTGCACTCATTTCAGAAATATATATATATATATATATAGGTAGCACAGCTTTATTGAGACATCTAGAAGAAAGTGAGTTCACAGTAACTGCTCTTGTACTTTGGATTATCAACTGATGACTCAGGTGTTTTGGGAATCCAAGTGACAAGCTCAAATTTTCAGCATTGTGGGTATATCATTTCGTTAACTGATTTTGTAAATAGATAAGAGTAAATTTCAGATGTTTGCTCATTAAAACTATGAAACAACCATGGTGGTAGTATTCCGGATCCCTGAGAAGTCCATTCCTTGACCTGATTATAAATATAAACAAGAACTTATTTAGAAATAGAAACCCCAAATTTTCTGTTAGTCGTACTATTGATAAAATTTTCGAAGTCTTTGCATTTATGCGAATTGAATAGCGTATAAAAGAAATTTAGATTATTAGCTACAGATAATGACATATCCAGACGATGATTACGTGGCTTCATCCATTTACCAATTGCTTGGGATTCAAATTATCAAACCACTCCTGTCTCAATTGTTGAACCTTGTTCCGAGTTTTCTTATCATTTTGTTTAATAGCACAACGTTTCCTTTAAGTAATATCTATTAATTCAGCATTATATTTAATACTACTGCCATCACCAATCTTGATTTTCTTTTCCAATAACAAAGAAATGAACTGATGCAAGTAATGTTCGACTACCATAGCCTCACTATTAAGTGATAATCCAGTGTTACAGAAAATACTGAAATCCGTCTTATCCAAATAGTCTTGAAAAAGACCATAATGTGTATCAATATAAAGTGCTTTAATATAGCGATTACACGGCTTATGAATATTTAAGCATGATATGCGTGGAATAAGCTGTCGCATCATATGCTATTTGACATGTAAATTCCTTATTGGGTGTAAGTACTCAATAGTATAGCAAACCGGATAAGATTGTGATACATATGCTACATTGAACTGTGATGATCCGTCCTTGTAATAAATAGTATCATGTGTAACTAGGTTCTCCATTATGCTGTTGCCAAAACATTTAACACTTGATTTGTTAACATCTCCAAATATGACAAAAATGCAAATGGGTGCTTTGAATACATTTCTCGGAATGCATGATGTGTCAAGTCTTATTTGCAATTTTCCTATTACTTATTGTGACCGAATGTAACAGTTGTAAATGACATTTGAATATTTACTAGGTAGATAGCGCGGATGACAAGAAAATGCCATTAATTCAATATCAGGACACAAAACACTAAATAGGAGTTTTGGTTTATGGATACACCAATTTGAGTTTATATAAGTAATAATGCCACCACCTTGCTTTTCAACGAATTGAGTTAAATCCCTGTCAATACGGAGAATATGATATCCATCAACCAATAGAGCCTCATTAATGATATTATTATCCAACTTTGATTTTTGTATACATAAAAAACAAACAACGTACTAGAAACGAATGTGTGTAGTTCATCAAATTTACCATCCATTTAAGTTATTACTATATACCAAAGGCAATGACAACTCACTAACATTCAACCTATGCACAACCTCAGTAGTATGAATTGGGTTCCGTTTTGTTGATATTTTGACATTTGACCCTGGCAGGCATTCATATGATGTAATTGTGTATTGTGTACTTTGGCCATCTGTGTATCTCTGACGTCATTGGAACATACTCTCTTTTGTTATAATATTTGTTGGCAAATACATTTGTTGCAGTCTATTGTTTAAAATGTAACCAATTTTTTTATTCATATATGTTTTTGGAATTACATAATTAATAAGTCAAAAATCCCATGAGATTAGAATTATTGCAATCTGTTATTCAAAATGTAACAATTTTTCAATACATATTACATAATTGTTAAATACCATTGACATTCTATATTCAAAGAATTTACATTGTTGGAATTACATTTTATGATTAATTTTATTTGGTAACAATAGTAACTAACAATTATTTTTTTTCAAACATAACTAATTTTCTAATATTGAGGGTAATAAATACATTTCACTGAAAACATGACAATTGCAAAAATAAAAAAATTTTTAATTGATAAATATTTCCAAGTAAAAATAATTTTTAAAATACAACACATTTCTTTGCAGTCTATTTTTTAAAATGTAAACAATTTTTCAATACATATTACTTAATTTTTAAATACCATTGAAATTCTATATGCAAAAAAATTACGTTTTTGGAATTACATAATTAATAAGTATTTTCAAACATAAATAATTTTTTAATATTGAGGGTAACAAATACATTTCACAGACAACACATATGTCAATTGCAAAAATAAAAACTTTTTTAATCAATAAATATTTCCAAGTAATTATAATTTTTAAATTTAATACATGCTTCCACTGACGCATACTCTCACCATACAGAGAAAACGAACATTTATAAATAATAAATTTATTTACAAAGAAAATATGAAAAGCACTACTAAATGAAAAAATTTCAGCATTATGAATGTCTAATGCGTTGAACTTGGTTACAAAAAAATTTATTAGTTTTATTTTATTTTAAAATTCATAAACTATTAAACAACTGCAAGTACTTTAACAATCATTGATTTGTAGAATGTCTTAAAATTTATATTTATATGTGATATTAAATAACAAAACCATTCATTCTTTAAAATATGAAAATAAAATCTGAATTTACAACAAAGATTAGTTGTATTTATATGTATATACGTTTTTCTTACTTGTTCTGGAAAGTTTATACTAATACCATAATGAAATTTTCATTTTGTTCAAAGCAATAAATAATATAAAGTGAAAAAGAATAAAGTGGAAAAACCCATGTAAAAGTCTATAAATGTGTAAAAAGTGACAAACTATATAAAGTGAAAAAAATGTATAAAGTTGAAAAACCCATGTAAAAGTCTATAAATGTGTAAAAAGTGACAAATTATATATAAAGTGAAAAAAATGTATAAAGTGGAAAACGTGAAAAACGTTGGAAAAGGAATGTAAGTCACAAGCATGTAGCAACATACAAACTAATTCAAGTCTTTGCTGTCAAAAAACGGTATAAAGAATTTTGTTATATGTATATTTATATCTGTTTAGATTCATATTTTAAAGAAGAAAACATTGCTCCCACAAGAAACCTCCACTGTTTGTCTCATGCAAAAGCATGATAATTAATCTATATATCGCAATTAATAATTTGTTTAGATTTTTTGTTTAAAAGTCTGATTTACGCCTCTAATCAATGATTGAAAAAAGCCTCCGTATTCATTCAAGTCCTCACAATAATGGCAGTGGAAGTAATTTATTTGTTTTATTAACTATTTATTTTAGATTTGACTGTTTATGCATTTTATATTTTGATTTTTGAAAAGCCTCCATATTCATTCAAGTCCTCACAATAATGGTAATGAAATTATTTTGTATGTTTTAATAACAATGTGTTTATTTTTGCTGTACACGATTGAAGATTGTCTATGTAATCACAACAATATATTGCATTGGTTTGATTTTGTCTGCATATCAAGTAAACCTCATTGATTTATTACCTTTTCTCACACAGCAATCCACTTGAAGGTGTGTTTCATTCGTACTTCATGCTTGAAAAACAATTGATTTGGCTTGTGTAATTATGAAAGTACCACCACAACTGTATTTATCTCGTTTTAATAATGACTTGTTTATTAACCATTAATTTAGACACTATCTGTGTAAATCATGTTGTACCAATACACTTTGCAGAACAATGCTGTGATAAAACTACAAAATTATTTGGTAAGCAGTCTTTTACATTATAATAATACATATGCTTTTTCATTGTTGTGATTGTTTTCCATTATTTCTGTTTGTTGTGTATGTAAAGATTAAAACTGTTGTCATTATTTTAATTTCTGTTTTTATTGTACTAATTGCATGTTTTAACGTCGTCAACTAACATTATTTAAAGAAGAACTTCTATCTGGGAATATTCCTCTGTATCTTTCTCCACCATCCAACAATGAAGTCATGACGAATATTATCATTGTTCATTCAACTGTAGATGAAATTCGCTATATGAACTTTATCATTTAGTAGTGCTTTTCATATTTTCTTTGTAAATAAATTTATTATTTATAAATGTTCGTTTTCTCTGTATGATGAGAGTATGCGTCAGTGGAAGCATGTATTAAATTTAAAAATTATAATTACTTGGAAATATTTATTGATTAAAAAAGTTTTTATTTTTGCAATTGACATATGTGTTGTCTGTGAAATGTATTTGTTACCCTCAATATTAAAAAATTATTTATGTTTGAAAATACTTATTAATTATGTAATTCCAAAAACGTAATTTTTTTGCATATAGAATTTCAATGGTATTTAAAAATTAAGTAATATGTATTGAAAAATTGTTATATTTTGAACAAAAGATTGCAATAATTCTAATCTCATGGGATTTTTGACTTATTAACTATGTAATTCCAAAAACGTATATGAATAAAAAAATTGTTTACATTTTAAAAAATAGACTGCAAAGAAATGTTTGCCAACAAATATTATAACAAAAGAGAATATGTTCCAATGACGGCAGAGATACGCAGACGGCCAAAGTACACAATACACAATTACATCATATCCATGCCCGCCAGGGTCAATGGTCAAAAATAGCAATGAGACAGAACCCAATTCATGCTACTAACCTCTAGTCAGTCTAATTTAACTTCAACACCAGCGTTGTAGAGCTTGAGGTTTCGAATTTTTAAAATTCCTTTATCAAATTGAATAAGCTCTTGTTTTTTCTGTTTAAGTAATTTTTCATTTTCCCTATCAGATCTGCTTAACTCGCTTTTTACAAATACTTTTAGGGCATAGCTCTTAAGTTTTGTGCCCACACCAGTATGCATCTTTTAGTCCAAACCGATCCAATTTGTGCCCACACCAGTATGCATCTTTTAGTCCAAACCGATCCAACATTAGTAATAATCGGTTGAGAATGCCCAGGCGTATATTTTCCGATGCGAAGCATAACTTGTATAACATTTGCGTCAGCTTCCAAAATTTCGAAGAGTTTTCTTACATGATCTTTATCATGAGACGTAATTTCCAACTGAGAGTTTTTGTTCGATTCAGGTACACCAAACACAATTATCCATCTAAAAGTATTTGTTCATCAAACTCATGTGCTGCATATCCAGTAGCTTTTGAATGAAAGGTGACATATCCTTGTTCTGCCTTCCAAANCATTTGCGTCAGCTTCCAAAATTTCGAAGAGTTTTCTTACATGATCTTTATCATGAGACGTAATTTCCAACTGAGAGTTTTTGTTCGATTCAGGTACACCAAACACAATTATCCATCTGGAATGTATTTGTTCATCATACTCCTGCGCTGCATATCCAGTAGCTTTTGAATGAAAGGTGACATATCCTTGTTCTGCCTTCCAAAGCCTTCCATTTGCTGCTTATGATTCTTGTCAAAATTCATTATATCTAGTTTTAACTCTTGAATTTCATTTGAAAGCTTCTTGATATCAGATAACTTAATTGGATCATTCTCTTGTCGATTCAAGCTTGGCAGAATAACGGCTTTCTATCTTCATTAACACAGTCATTGCAAAATAACACAAAATGTATCATTTCAGAAAGTCCAGATTTCGAGATTCAAATCCAGAAAAGTCGGAGTTCTAATTGAATGAGACATCACAATAAGCACATGTATACATAAAATCATTGCATGTATCACGACATTGTATGCAATATATAAATATGAAATTCAAAATTTAAGAATGCTTAGAATTCCTACCGTTAAGCTTCCAAGCAAACAATACAGGTAAATGATCCAATTCTCTGCTACATCCATTGAATTTGAAAAGGTTTGTCTAATAAAAAAAAAACATGTCAAAACTTTCCACTCAATTTGAGAATGCAATTTAAAAATATCTTTGTAGAGGTTTCAATTTTCAATTTACGATCTTAGCGGTAATTCAGTACCTGAAATGGCTTGGAAATAGAAATGAGAAGTTAAGTTTATACAAAGTCATAATCTTGGGTAGAGCACCTGCATATGCCCCAAAATGCAATTGCATGGGTTTGCTTGCGTGTTTTCCAAATTCCCTAATTCCATAGTGAATTTCAACTTAGCTCTCCAACGAATATGTTGAATTTTTTAATAATCTATGCAAAATTTCAAATATATGTCATTCATACCAAGAAGTCATAATTTCATTATAACAGCAAATTTCTCCAGATGGCTATATGCAAATTACAAAAAGTAATATTTGAGTTTCGGGAAAATTGCGTTTGATCTAAAATTTCCAGCAAAAATTTATTTAAAAATGTGCAGTTCTAAAATCCAAATGAAAAATTCAGGGCAAAGACTACTCTAGTAGAGTAGTCCTTGATTCAGGGTTAATTTGTTAAAACATGTTTAGATAGTGTATTTTACTTGTAACTGAAAGATAGAGATGCTCATGATTCATTTGTTGCTTGCGTTTTTCAAAAGCATCCCAAATGATAGTCGCTTTACTTTCAGTTAAACTAATTGTAAAATCTGTTCATCTTTAGAATTTCTTTACATCTGGTCCAGAAAATGAAGCTTAGGTGATAAGTAACCGATTTAGTTATGATTTTAGTTGGCTTTTTATTGAATTCTTGAGATAATATTAACGACAGTAAGGTCATATCATATTTTGATATTAAGACTAGCGAAATCTACATTCTTAAGCACAATGGAGTAAGGTTTTTAAGTTTCTTTTAGAGAAGAACTATACAGAAGAGATATGATCTTTTTTAATTTGAGAACAGCTCTAAAGGACATAATTTCAGAATACTATACAAATTCATTAAATTTCGTTCACAACATTAGCTTCGATGGTTAATCTTAGCTGGAATATAGTCTAGATCGGACGAACTTATTTAATCATCAGCAAAAGTATCACTTGACGAATCGAACTTTTTTCAAGTTCTGTTGAACTGGTAGAATTGGCAGCAATCAGAAAGTCTTCCGCAGTGGTACTGGTTGAAGTATAGCTGGATTCTATTTGGAAAGGTTCAATCGGCAATTATAGGGCATCTTGAAGGTGTGAAGAATGTTTTATAATATGCCTTTTCAAATTACTAAAGCTTCCTTTTTAAACTTTTACTCAAATGTCTACTTCAAGAAACAACTTCATGCTAGAAAATTAATTTTTTTAATGTCTCTATATTATATTGCCATTTGGCAACAGCATGCAAAATAAGAGCTTGGCAACAGTTTGAATTTTGGTTTTAATAACAAATGTATTTAAATATATTTGTGTTCGCTTCACTGCTCATACATGTTTGGCTAACTAGTGTTCTGATTGCGAATGATTTTCATATGGTCATATATATGTATTGGCTTTTGGACCTCAGAATTAGTAAACGAGAAACTTCTGGTTCGAATTCCTGAACCCTAAGAATTTTGTTTAAATCCTAACTGCAAAGATCCATTGTTTATATTATCCTGATTAAGAGATTTGAGCCAATAGAAAAAATGTTCCCAGCGGATTGACCAAGATTACAGCTCGCTTAAATACTAATTTCCGGTCTAATTCATTGTATTTATTATCTTTTATTGCGAATTCCACTGGTCTATGATTTCAAATGTCTGACTATTTTAATACGAGAAAATTTTATTTATATGTTGTTATAAATAAGCAAAAGATATCAAACAAAAATATTGTAAATAATATCTTAATTTAAGGAAAAACTCAATGATTGAGACTATCAAAAAGCCTATATTCAAATCATAAATTCACTAAAGCTTAAAGAACTATAGTCTTCTTCAAAGTATGTGGTTTTAAAATCTTTTCAAATTGTTTGCATACATGAATTGTGAATAGAATTGCTTAAATGACTGTCAGTAAATAAAACTGCACCAGTTAAGTGGCAAAAGCCAATAGAATGGCACATACAAATAATAGTCATAGCACTATATTGTGACTTTTTATTTCTTATTAAATGTATAAACAGTTCAAAGTTAGAGCAATTTTTGTAAACTAGTTTAAAGCTTTCATCTGGGTATAAAAATTGAAAGAATAAACACAAACTAATTACAGTACAAATTATTGAAAAAATATAGAGGAGAGTTGGAACCAGACCTAAATTTCGAGGCCTGTTGGTTTTAAGGCGTAAACTTAAAATGAATTCTATGCTTATATTATCCATGTCTGTATATATATATATATATTGTTGCTTGTCTATTAGCTCATTCTTATTGCCGAATTTCATAAGCAAGCCTTAAGCAAATTTAGTGTTCTAAGTAATATTTTGAAGTTGTTTTTCTCTGCTAGGTGTTTATGCAAAATCCAAGTAGTGATACAAACAGCTGAAGTTGCATAGCGCAAATATAGTTACAATTATAACTGTATTTATACAAAATTACACATTTTGATTTCTTCAATGTTTAGTACCTAGAATAAAATAAATCAATTTCTCATTGTTAGCTGAATGTTAGCTCTGGTCTACATTGCTGTACTTATGCCTACCTTATTTAGTATTGAAGAATATAAATGTGGTGAACATATTTCTCCTTTTTTGAATTAATTGTATTTGACTAGTCCATTTTGATACTTTTTATATATTCATTTTCCGTAATTTTATTTCAATAAGTTATGTTTCAACATGTGTGCATTGCTTTTCTAATTATTGCATAGTAATTTCTTGTTTAGATGTGGTCGCAGATAGCGATATATGTTTCTCATAAAAACTAGAAATTTTAAATTCCAGGAGGGCGAAACTTCTCTAAATCAAAGAACGCATACAACTTTGAACAAATTGTTGAAGAAGACATTATATTTTATTTTTTATTTTTTGTAAACAAATTTCTTTTTATTGTTGTTTTCAATGTATGGCGAATGTATATGATTTGCGTATGTGTATATAGGTTAAGAAAATATACCATTTTCTCCACGAAACTATTTGTGGGCCACTCTCTGTGTGTACACATTATGTTATTAACTTGATAAAGGTTTTTCTTTCACAAACAAGAGAAGAATAATGTGTAGTGAGATGAGAATATCCAATGATGTTATTCCCAAGTACATTCCCAATACTGTAGCTACAAACAAACGTATTGCATGTATAACAACAGAAATAGTAATCAGATCGTCATTTCCGCTTGTCCCACGGCCACGGGATAGACATGTTCTATGGTTCTTGTGGAAATCCTTTAGAAACGAACAATGTGCTTTTAGAAGGGATGCAGTTGCTCTTAATCCAAGTTGCTTTAAAAAAATTGTAAGGGCAAAAACATAGCAATGGTGTACACATTGACTACAGGAAGATATATGATGTCATATCATGTGCGTGCGTTTGAATACACTAGATGCAAATCGAGGCTCACGGAAAATAGTTGGGATTTTAGAAATAATTGAAATGGAGATAAGNCCGAATTTCATAAGCAAGCCTTAAGCAAATTTAGTGTTCTAAGTAATATTTTGAAGTTGTTTTTCTCTGCTGGGTGTTTATGCAAAATCCAAGTAGTGATACAAACAGCTGAAGTTGCATAGCGCAAATATAGTTACAATTATAACTGTATTTATACAAAATTACACATTTTGATTTCTTCAATGTTTAGTACCTAGAATAAAATAAATCAATTTCTCATTGTTAGCTGAATGTTAGCTCTGGTCTACATTGCTGTACTTATGCCTACCTTATTTAGTATTGAAGAATATAAATGTGGTGAACATATTTCTCCTTTTTTGAATTAATTGTATTTGACTAGTCCATTTTGATACTTTTTATATATTCATTTTCCGTAATTTTATTTCAATAAGTTATGTTTCAACATGTGTGCATTGCTTTTCTAATTATTGCATAGTAATTTCTTGTTTAGATGTGGTCGCAGATAGCGATATATGTTTCTCATAAAAACTAGAAATTTTAAATTCCAGGAGGGCGAAACTTCTCTAAATCAAAGAACGCATACAACTTTGAACAAATTGTTGAAGAAGACATTATATTTTATTTTTTATTTTTTGTAAACAAATTTCTTTTTATTGTTGTTTTCAATGTATGGCGAATGTNGATGCAGTTGCTCTTAATCCAAGTTGCTTTAAAAAAATTGTAAGGGCAAAAACATAGCAATGGTGTACACATTGACTACAGGAAGATATATGATGTCATATCATGTGCGTGCGTTTGAATACACTAGATGCAAATCGAGGCTCACGGAAAATAGTTGGGATTTTAGAAATAATTGAAATGGAGATAAGGCCTACTGAGACAATAGGACAAGCCGATCCTTAGTTTTGCTGTATTTCATGGACATAGTCCAGCACTATTACTGTTTGTAAATAGGTTGAATCTCACTCACAGAGTATAAGTTAGAAAAAATTGGTAGAGCAGTGAACCACTTACTTTAAATGGATGACTCAAAGTTGTATGGTAGTTCAAAGAAGATATTACAAAGCGAGTGGAGGCACTGGAAAAAGTAAGTGAAGTCTGGATTGGAGTTTGGATTTGGAAATTGTGCAGTTGTGACCATTATTTGATGTAAGTGTACAGAGGAAGGTGGCTAGGATTAGGGAGATTACAGAGGGGTACAAGTAGTTAAAAGTGATAGAAAGACAGAACAGATCAAAAGGAAATGAAGCAAGTCCAAGGAAAGAATGTAGGAGGACGGTAAGGAAGGTACTACAAAAGTCAGCAATAAATGGGCAGATCAGAATAAAGCCAATTATTAATCGTAATGAAATTACCATAAATATATTGAAATTGCAACAAAGTGAGGCTGAAATCTACAGTTTACAACAGAAAATGAATATGGAATTCGAGTTTATCAATTTTAAATAATGTTATTGAAAAAAATTCTAATATTTTTATACATTTAATAAAAACTATTCAATCAATGATTGATTCAACACAGCCAGTGTCAATCTTATTACTTTACTCTTATTACTTTAATTAAAAGTAGACTAAATTCATGGACAAATCCTAGAAATATCATTTGACAAATAGAGACTATCGAGTATCTGATATGCTCAAAGAAGAGGTTTTAAAATGTATGATCATGTCTGCGGAGGTAAGTCTCATCCACTACAAGAATTAATTATTAATTTAACATCCAAATACCACTCTTACCATACAAGACTAAATTTAATACTACCAGATGTTCAGCCGAATTTCTGCCGTCGCTTCTTCCCCTAGATCATGCTGTATGATTGCTACCCTTTATTTTAAAATTAAGTATTGCAAATACTTAGACTTATGACTGTGTTTTTCATTAGTAATAACAACAACAACAACAACAACAACAACAACAACAACAACAACAAC
>CABFPE010000156.1:0-10136 GCA_900660155.1 Hofstenia miamia | reverse complement strand
TGTAGGCAGGGGCCTGCGCAGGATTTTCCAGTGAGAGGAATAAATCCGTCGAGATCACCTGAGTAATCAAAAGCTGGGCAAAGCCCCGCAAAAATTTTTAAAATATTGACGAATTGGACGCTAAGAAATACGGTCCATCACTGCAGTTTTCAATTTCTTATTACTTTTTTTATTTAACCACTTAAAGGCAATTCTGAAATTTTGACGGGGAACTTTCTAACATGTCCCCTTGCCTACGCTACTGGTTATAGGCAAACATTTCATGAGAAATGGAAGCAACTCTGCTCTGTTGAGGGGGGAACGTTCCCCCACTTCCCCCCCTCTGGGTGCGCCTCTGCGCCTATCTATTTCTGATTCGTGGTGTAAGATAAACACAGCTGTACACATGTACAGAATATGTGAGTTCGAATCTCACCGAATCAATACTGCATATTAGAATTTGTATCTATAAACAAATTTAGAAAGTAGCTTTGAATAAGTATACTGCTCGGAATGAAACATTAGAAATGTAATTATACATGAAAATAATATTTATAGAAAATATTAATATTGCAAAGGTTTTTTATATTGTGTAACAGTTTAGTTAGTGCTATTTTCGTAGGAACATCATTCTGGCGATACAGACTCACTCAGTGATTAACAACGCTGGGTTATATTTTGGACTCAAAATTGTAATGTTTGGAGCAAGCGGCGCAATTTCTTAGGACTATGATTGGGATTTTCTGCTCCGCAAATATGATCACATATTCTATTAATTTAAAGAATCTTTTACATACACTTAATAAATTATTGTATTCAATTTAATAAATGTATGATTATATATATACATAGAATGAAGATCTGTTGAAAGCAAGCAATTCACGTTAAGAGCGAGAACAAAATCTCTCTCTAAAACTGAATTGCTAGCAATTCTATATAGTAATAAATATATAGAAATAATCGGGTGGCAATATCACCAAGATGCTTAAGCACTTTAAATCAACAGCTTGACAGAACGCTAACTTTATTATATTATATTATTACCGTATTTACCCGTGTATAAGCCGAAACTTTTTCCACGAAAAATTGCTCCCAAAGCTTATCTACGACAACAACAATTGAAGAACCTTTCGCAAAAATACCTAATTTGCAAATATATTCTAAACTAAATACGGCATCTTGCTGTAATATACACTAAAGTAAAATAATATCCTTGTTTAAAACATAATTAATGGGGTAACTTTTGTTCCATGCCGCTAGCAAATCTATATAGTAATATATATATATATATATATATTAAAGTAAGGTAATATCCTTGTTTAAAAGACAAACAATTAATGTATTACCATGCTGAAGAATACTTTCGAGAAGCTGCCGAAATAGATGAAGATGACTACGATAGACTACTTGTAGAGCGCGATAATGAATAATTTGATCGATTTTAACATTAAACCTTAGTAATTTTTAAAGATACGTCAGTACTTTATTTTTACAGGTATTAAATTATTAAATACACGAATCGGACTTAAAATTTTACTTCAAAGTTGTAAGAAATATCTAAATAATGCAAATACATATGTTTCATTGATTCAGTGCTTGTGGATTTTTATTTTGCTTAAATTCTTGTTTTCCTAATAATCTCCTAAACTCGGTGTGCGGCTTCTACACAGGTAAATACGGTTACATTTGCAATCGTTTCATCAACTTATACTATTTCAGAATCGCTTAGTATAATTAAGTCAGTCATTGTACTGATAAGGTACATTAAAGCAGTAAAATGGTAATAAAAATCTTCCGAATATTGCCAATGTCTATGCTCCGTAGAGAGTCCGGAAAACGAAAAAATTGAGAATTGTATAACTCGTAAATTATATAGATTTTTCATATAGATTTTTTCATAAAAAATAAGACCATAATTACCATAACCTTTGTAATCCAGTCACTAATGTGGCTGATACAAACTTTAACTTAGATAACTTTATTCCATGCCGCGAGCAATTTTCGACCAATCAAAACGCTCGCGGCATGAAATTCTTAAGGCTTTTGCTCTCAACCAATCAAATTGCTCGCGGCATGGAATAAAGTTACCCATTTTGGCATTTCAATAGGTATATTTTAAAGTAGACTAATTGACGCCGTAATAAGATGGCCAATAATGGGGGATTTTCACTAAAATTTAAATTTAAATATTTTTAATTAAAAATGTTAAATTTAGTTTAAATTCTTAAAAAATAAATCAACCATTAAAAAATATTTGCTAAATTTTGCAGAATTCACTGTCTCTTTCGTGATCAGATGATGTCACTACCTTTTAAATCATAAAACTATTACTTTGTAAGATGAAAGTAAATTTTAGTGAAAATCCCCCATTGTTTCTGTGGTGTCCGTCAAAAACACCCACGTTAATAGTGCCTCCCTTGATTTTATCGCGTGTCAAATAGTCTAGTGTTGGAAAATCCACTGATACTGAAACAGTTTTCAATTCATTACTCTCTTAGTGATAGAAATCAATCTATGTGCTTACAACACTCAAATATTAGAGCTTTGTAAATGGCTGCTCAATGTATAAGCAATTATAAAAAACTAAACTAACAAGCCATTGTATATTACAACCACAATAGCAGTGGCATATGAAACTAAACATTTCTTAACTTGATGAAATAGTTTGGGTTGTGTTCTAATAAATCTGGAATGTTTATATACTGTGGCATAAAGATATTAAGCATTTTTTCATTCTATATTTTATTCCAATTTCAATATTAATTTTACGATTTTATTTCAATTGTTGTTTGACAAAACAACAAGAGTAGTATATATTTTAGTTTGAATTTCTGTTAGTTGCTTGTGCAGTAAAATTTGAGCTTAAGGCCAAATTTGTACCAGTCAGCTATTGGTTTGTATTTTTATCAGTATGTTTCGCTTACAAGTACCAGTTTAGTTTTGTGTATATACATTTGAACTTTGCGAGGGAAATTCTGTTTTGTAACTGTAAACAATATCCAGGTAATAAGGTACAGATGTTGTAATTAATATCTGAGTTTACTGTAGCAAAGCACTCAATAAATTTAACTTCTGTCAATTGCATTCAATATTTTCACTTAATTATCTGTTAACCCATTTTAGATTCATCATCAAAGATTTGTTAATTATAAATATTGCTTAGGATCCAGTGACAATTCAGGAGGAAACTGCACTGGGTCTGGGGCAACAAATATCTCCTTAATGGTGATAGCCTGAATTGTGGTTTCTTTAGGTTATGATTATGTGTAGGGAATAACAACTTTTATTTGATCAATTCATATATGCACTTAATAATTAACATGTTGCAAATATACTATGCTGCTGGCAAATGTGAATGCACTGTAATTACATGCCTTTTGTTTATTATTTATTTATATGAGCTGAAATAAGAGAACTTTGAGATAAGCTGTTTCCTGAGCTAGAAATTAATACTTGAGACACACAATTAGCACCTTGGCAAGTAGGGATGACTTCAAAGATATGGCTTTGGCATGATGCCATATTAATTGGTCACTGCTGGAGTACTCTATGGAATGGAATCTCTGTGTTTGTTTGGCAAAATCAGTGAACCACCAATGTATGTTTCTTTTGTTGGAATGTGGGTCACTCTCTGCTAAGGTAGACTTTGCAACCTTTGATCTTAACTCTTGAGTTACCCAGTGCTGATAGAGTAGCCAGAGCTCTCCAAAATTCTACATGGTGACCCTGACATGATTCTGGACAAATTAGGGTGTCAGTTAAACTCTCTACTCTATTCTGTTGAAGTGTGCAGGAAAATCAATGTCTGGAGATTAACTCTGATAGCGAAGCTTGTGTACATACTAAAGCAGTCATCTGATTTTCACCTGGTGATTGTGACATGGTGCTGAGCTGTTACTGTTTCTCTATTGTATTTGGTTTTGTTCTTTCTCTTTGGTGTGAGCCATCTGGGATGGTTGTTTCCCCTGGCCATGAATCAACTTTACTACCAACAGATGCATAACTTTGCTGCTTATGTTATTTTTACACTGCAGTTCTGTGCTTCAAAGCTGTCACCAAGCTTCAACATCATTTTTACTCATTTTGGTTGTTATTGTAGCATCATCCAAATAATCAGAAATAAGCTGCAAATGTTGCAGAAGGGAATAAGATCGAAAAGGAGTTGATGAAAAATATTATAATTAGATCAGTTGTTATTATTTCAGATTAAGTTGTAAAATGCAACCAAGAATAAAACATGTGTCAAAAAGAGATATTTGTGTCTGTCGATAAAAATACTTTTGACTAAACGACGCTTACATTATTTTATAGCCGCCATCTTGGCAGAAGTTTAAATTTGAATCGACAGGTACTTCTTTTGGAATTACTATAAATACATTGAAACTTATTGTAAGANACTCATACCAAAAATGGCCTGTGATATTATCAAAGTGAACCCGAAAGGGGTTGTTATAATACGGTATATATTAACGCGATGTAATGCAAACATTTGTGATATCAAAAATTACTCATACCAAAAATGGCCTGTGATATTATCAAAGTGAACCCGAAAGGGGTTGTTATAATACGGTATATATTAACGCGATGTAATGCAAACAAATGTGATATCAAAAATTACTCATACCAAAAAGTGTAAACTAAATTTGAACATGAATCATGCAAATAGGCCCTAATATGGTACACTAATTAAAAAGCTATTAGCGAACTGTCAGCCAGTTACCCCCGAGCTGTCAAAAAGCACTTTGTGAGTTATCGCAACCTGTCAGAATTTTATTAGTCATCTGTCAATCAAACGCTGAGTCACTAAAAACACTCATCAATATCGCAGAGGTCAAAATGTCAGTTTGTGTAACAGGGTCTTGACTTATAACACTACTCATGTCCCATTTTGGATGCTTCATCTTGAGCTTACCCAAAAAATAAAGCAGCCATTCCTTCCAATTTTTGAGTTCTTAGCGCAATTTTTTGTTCTTCTAGTTAAGCTGTAGTTCTCTTTAAAGCAATTTATAACATCCAATATAGAGGAATACAGCTGGCCCTTGGCTGCAATACAACCGCGAATGTCACAATTAATTTAAAATGAAAGTATAATTCAATCATTATTTCAATATGTTTAACTTCATAATTTACTTAAGGCAGAGGCAATTTTGTCCTTAAAATTGAGATATGCTCATGGGAAAGGGCTAGAATAATTGTATATTTCTATGGACGCAGTAGAAATTTTTCTGATGCCTTCCAAAATTCGTAATTTTTTTAAAGATTGGTATTAGTTTAGGTTCAATATCATCAATTAGCAATAATGTGTTTGACATTACTATTACAGCATAGCAAAACAGCTTAATAATTCCTAAAGTGAATTTTGGATGAAAAGGTATCTGAAAGAAAATGATATAGATGCAAGATTTTTCATCAAAGTAAATATTTGTAAATTTGAGAGATATTTGTAGTATTGACATTCAATTAAACTTGTAATAAATATATTGAAAATATTTTGACTGAATTACACTGTTGGTACAAAATAATAAACTGGGTTATCAGCCCTAAAATTACATACCTTTATCAATGTAAACTTACTGATTTCAAATATAACATCCATTTTGCAGAGTATTGGAAACTTAATAAGTTGTGCTCAATGAGTGATTTTTTTAAAGGTGATTTGCTTCATAATTTCATAATTTCATGTTCAGATAGAATTTAACGAAATAACAAACTATGTCATTGAAGGCTTAAGTGAATAAATATAATTTATAATGGGAATAAATTTTGTAAGGGAAGCTAAACTATAATCTTTGACCAAATATAATAAGCAAACACTGATGGTTTGCTTTTGCCATCATACTATAGTACTCAAACTGTCATTGGCTTGATGCATTGTTTCCAAATTCTCATCAGATACAATACATAAGAACCAAATAATCTATTTCATGTGACAATGCATTTCATACTACAGTTATATCCCATGTTTTGAAAATTATATGCAAGCCTACTATTGTAGGCTTTTCAGCAACATCATGGATCAAACTGTAGAAGCCAATTTTTTTGTTGAAGTCAATGATTCGAATGCTAACTTTTATTTTCATTGAACAGAATCTTAAAGTATTCTTTCCCTAAAGCATCTGGTTTAATAACAATTCCGTTGTTAACTCATTTAAAAAAAATCCATTTTAACTTCTTAACAAGAAAGCATTGCATGCATAGCCTGAAGAGTTAAAGAATGTTTGTCAAATAGTATATAAATTTCGTAATCAAGACCAATTTTATGTGTAAGCTAGGCAGAACGATTTTTGTTGCTTCAACCAAAGGCGAATTTTCCACACTAAATTTACCAACTCTGAAATTATCTCCTGTTAACCAACTTGTTTTAAGTTGCTTAAGTGTTAAGTTTTAAATCTAACAATGATGTTTGCAGTGTCCTCTATTTGCAGCATCTAAAAGCTTGTAAAAATAGATTAAAATTGAAATCGCAACAAATTTTCCCATTGTTATCCGTGTACTAAATTGACAAACATTTTTTTCAACTTCATAGGTTTCTTCTTTATGGTTTGAATAAACTATAGAAATGACGCTATTCTCATTACATGCATCCAATACTATACATTCGATTTGAATCCAGTAATCGTTTTTGCTAGTCGTTGTGCAAATATTTATTACGCCTGACATTTTGTTGCAATAAAAAATACTATCTTCCTCACTGATATTTGTTACTCCTTGACTTAGTTGAACAATAGGTTAAAGTACTTCCTGTTTATTTGTTTTTTTTAATCAGTTCAGCATTTTTACTAATTTTGATTTACAAAAATTTTAATTACTTGCAATTACAGCAAAACTTTTACCCATGGTTTTAATAAATGGCTCGTTTTTGACCAAACCCCCGCAATCTCATTAGTAGAAGAAATGGAGCTTTCTTCATCAATTCTGCTTGTATATTTTGGGCATTCATTCAATAAATTCTCTTCAAAAACATAAACTTAAATTAGTGTTTTAAAATAAAAGTGAGAAATATAAAAAATTGTCAACATTAATTTTGCCAATATTGAAAAAAATAATGGCATTTTCATTTAAATGACTTTTAAATTACCACAAACTTGATTTTCAAAAACACGTATCAACAGTGTTATTCAGGATCATTGAAGTAAGATTAAACATAAGTCAACACTTAGGAGATAAGAGAAGCTTCGAAAATATTACCAAAATCGAAAAAGTCTTTAAAATATCATACGTCTGCGACCTTCAGTAAATTAAGAGTGGTGATGATATAAGTGTCGGCATGTGTTTGACTGTTTGACAAATCGTAAAATATAATAGGCCATAACAAGCACAACGTTATAGAAATGCACATCAGTTCTTATCCTTATTATTTAAGCTAAATTGGTCATTAACGACAACATAAAACTTTTCAGCTAAACTAACTTGCAAAATAAAAAGTATTAAATCAGAGAAACCTTTGTAAAATTTGTAATTTTAATTTAAAAGAAAGGAAAGTATATAACCCGATTTCGTTAGATAGAATGAGTAATCCCGCCTTAATTTTGTATCCCTAGATAAGAATCCAGACATTTTCCGTCCGGAATAATTTTAGATAACATACAGTACTATCAATGAACATTCTGTATTTTAAGTATATGTAGTATTGTAGATCCATACTGTTTTAAAGCTACATCCAAATATATTTTAGTCTTCTTAAAGGAACTTAATTAACCCCATAAATGAGCTTTACAGTTATGGACGTTACAAAACTGGTTACTAATGTTAGGACTACATTGTATTTTATCTTAGATACATATTAAGTAATCTTTGATAACTCCATATATTATTTACACGTATTGAATCTCTCAGGTTTCACAATGATCTGCTATGCATTAATAATGTATTTTAAATTCATGGGATTCATTCAATTTTAGCTTGTGTTGATCTTCTCAAATACATTTTTCTGCTTGAGAATGCGTAATTTTACTGATTAACTTCATTAGAAGTGAAAATATATTTATTAGCTGCACACCAAAATTCAGGTTGAGGATTTTAGTTCCGAAAAATTTGGCTGAAATATAATTTAAATTAATAACTCATAGAATTTTTCTTGCATCCGATTGTTACTTTTATTCTTATAATTCACTGGAAGGAGATTACATTTCGGAGGTATTAACTCATATTTGAAGAATGATAAAGCATGTTTGCATTGACCAACCTATCTATGGAAGGTAGAATACTTCCGTGGTTATTAAAAAAATTATTCAATTACTTAAAAGAAGCGGGTTTATGTGAATGCTTTGAAGAAATATACTAATCTTAAGCATTATTTTATTACCTCCTCTAATTTTAAAGAAGCTTTTCTGAATGAAAAGAATCTTGAAATTTTCTCCGAATCACGTCCTTCCAATAGAGGCTTTCAAAATATTGAAAATATGAGAATTAATAAAACTTTTAGCATAAGAAAAGGGTTTGAAAGGGCATGAACAATTTTCGGAAAGGAGACTCCCTTAAATTATAACGAAATTTAGTGTCACCTAATATATTAAATCATAATTACCGATGCTTTCACCGCGAGCAGTCGGTCCTTGCGAGCGCGCTGTGCTTACCACGCTTAGGGCTCTGTCCCTGTTGACTTTTTCCAACAGGTCCGCGTTGACTTTTTCAAACGTGAAGTTGACTTTTTCCAAAGTCAAAGTTATGGGCCCAATATTGGTCCTACATGCAAATGCTATATACCATTCGAAAGTTCTACTCTTGATCTACAAGAATCTGCACTAAAAAGTGGGGGACTACTTTATAAATTTTCGAGATATGATGGCCTAAACATGGTCAACTCGGAAAAAAAAATTTTTTGGGGACAAAATTTTTTTATTGATTTTTTTGCTTTAAGCAACTGGAAATGGCTTAAAAACCATTTTGGTGAAATAAAAAAATTTTTTTTGATTTTCTTATAGTAATTTTTTTCAAATTTTTGGACTCCGCTGAGGGACCAATATTGGTCCTATAGAATTGAAACTATACCATTCGAAAGTTCTAGTCTTCATCTACATGAATCTGCAATAAAAAATGGGTATCACTGTTAAAATTGTTGAGTATCAACTCTTCAAAGATGTTAAACTTGGGTAAAAAAATTTTTTTTTTTCAAAAAAAATTTTTTTTGGATTTTTTAAGGTTTATTTGATGAAATGGTATTAATTAGGGTCAGTGAGCATAGATAAGTGGTTGGGCCTCACCCAGTCTTGTAATTAGGATTAAACAAAATAAAATTTTTTTAAGGTTGAAAAAGTCAACTTCATGTTAGAAAAAGTCAACACATTTTGATGGGGTCCAACCCTATATCTCAGGTTATATTATAGCTATGGCCAAGATATTTTGCCAGTGTGTTACTAAGACAACCCTGAAGGCCCACTGGGCTAACCCTGGCTGTATCTATCATAGAAAAGTTTGGTGTTGACTTTTTCAACAGATTCCAAATTTACGTTAGAAAAAGTCAACGGGAGTTTTATAACCTAAAGTGTAGCCGAGAAAGGAAACTAAATCACTAATATTAAATCCGAAAATCACGACTGTTCAATTTTCCAACAAGTGGGTTTGAACTCGAACTCTCAAAAGTATATCAAAAGTCCGATGATTAATACTAAAAATACGAAAAGATTCCTGTCTATGATAAGGTTTCAACACCACAACGATTCAAGTCACTGTAACTCAAACTTTAATCAGTGAATCAGACTATTTCTAAAACCAACTGATCGTACAGGATTGTAAGAATAATTTTGCCTTATTTTCTTATACTGCAAGTTCAATACTATATGTAAATATAAGTTTGATTTTAAAAGCGTATTTTCAAACTTAGTCTTGAAATAGTAATTTATTAAATACCTCAAATAAATCGAACTAGCTTATGCTTTATTTTGTAATAGTCTTTAATACAAGACGAAATATGAACCAAATTCTGGTAGTGATTTTATAATGTAGATTACTACTAAGAAGGCCAAAACTTAACTGCTAAAGAGTTCTTAAATCACTAATGTCTAAGTTAACAAAATGGTTGTCGACTAGAGCCTCTAAAATTTTATCAAAAGCACGGTGAATTATAACTAATAAAACCTGAAGTGGTTCTCTATTATTTTAAAAGTTAAACAGACAACACTTCTTTATAAATGTCTTGTGATATTTGACAATTCACT
>CABFPE010000155.1:1368697-1380830 GCA_900660155.1 Hofstenia miamia | reverse complement strand
TTACACATCTTATACCCCTTACCATGAATAGAGGACATGCTCTATGAAGCCAGTAAACACAAATACTTTACAACACTAGATTTATGCAAGGCCTACTGGCAAGTAAAGATGAAAGAAGACAACATTGAGAAGACAGCATTTATAACTCCATATGGGCTTTACAAATGGATATATATGGCATTTGGACTCTGTAATGCACCAGCAACCTTTCAGAGGTACATAACAAAGGTACTAAAAAATAAGACACACAGAATGGAGGAAGGAGTCAATGCCTATATAGATGACATCATAGTCACAAGTGACACAGTCCAAGAACATCTGGAAAAATTGGAAAGAACATTAACAATCCTAGAAAATGCAGGACTTTGTATTAACAGAAATAAGTGTGACATTCTCAAAGAGAAAATAGTGTTTCTCAGAAGAACAATAGAAAAGGGCAGAATATGCATGAAGGACAATGCTAGGGAAATGATCTGAAAGATAGAAAAACTGAATAATAAGAAAGACATACAGAGAATTATGGGATTCTTCAACTATTATGGGACCTTTATCCCGAATATAGCTGGTAAGACGGTGAAGATGACCAAATTGATGAGGAAATCAGTGCCATTTGTATGGACTTGGCAGGAGCAGGAGGAACTGGACAATATCAAAGAAGAACTGTCAAAATTACCCTGCTTCAACACACCAGATTATAATGAAAAATTCATACTAGACTGTGACGTGAGCAAGGTGGCAATCAGAGCAACATTGGGACAAATGAAGAATGGAGAAGAGGTACCCATTCAGTTTTTTAGTTGCAAACTGAGAGCAAGCAAAGAAAACTACAGCTCTACTAAGGTAGAGATGCTAGCATTGATTGAGAGTATTAAGAAATTTTGAAACTTCCTCATTGGCAGAGAATTTAGAGTATGAACAGACAATAGTGGATTAGCCTGGTTAAAGAAGTTCTCTCTGGGATAGTGTCATGGTGGACCAAATACCTAAACAAATTCACATTTACCATCAAACATAGGAAGGGCACATTGCAAAACAACGCAGATTTCTGGACATCATTGCCAGAATACCAGAGAGATGCAGTGAAAACAGATGGAGAGAAGAAGCAATTCCAGTTCCTGCCACACACTGAGTATGAAGGACTTCCAGAGATAAATGTGGACAAGAAAGGCCAAGCAGTGCTACTGATATTAATGAGGGAAGAGATATCTGAGCAAGAAATAGTAGACAAACAAAGAGATGACATAATTCTCAGTGAAATCATAAAAAAGATAAGGGAACCTCAGACAACACTATCCAAAATAACAGCAGGATATTATGAACATTATAAATGGAAAATCAACAGGAATTGGCTATTATACATTGAAGCTGGTAATAACCAGATTGCAATCCCCAACTACTAGATGTTGAAAATCAATGGAGAAACCCTACATCCTTACTTTATGGGAACATTGAAGATGCATTACAATGCATTTGCAAAGTTATCCCCAGAAACAAAAGCACACATACAGAAAGTCACAAGAACTGAAGGGAAGAACCTACCAATAGTGCTTGATGCAAATAATAGACCAAAAGTGAATGTGATTATAAGCTACCCTTAAGAGATGAATGAAACATTATAGAGAACATACATGCAAAGCACAGTGCACATCGTATTCAACAATGAGTTCACACTGGACACAATGCAAGTTATAATGGCATATACAGAATTATGGTAGATCCATGCATCACAATTGACCTCTACAGACAAACAAAAACAATAGAATTAATGTCAGACACAGATGGAATCAAAAAAGGCCAACACATTATTCATAAAGTGCAGTCTGACACAAAGACAGGAGCATCTCCAACAAATTCAAACAATATGGAGAAACATGAAATTACAACAAAAAGTAGAGGAAGGTTGGCCAGAAATGAAAATTGAAGCACCATCACAGAAATTTCACAAGTCAGTGGAAAATGGCATTAACAGAGGTGAACAAAGCCTATGAGCTTAACATGAGAAAAGATTTCAAACAGTTATTATTTGAAGAGAAAAATGCAACAGAGGTACGCTACAGAACAACAGCATGGATACTAGCAATTTTTACAACTGAAGAGGCAGAACTGAAACTCCCAATCTTGTAACACACCTGTCATAAGTTAGTGAAAGTGAAAAAATATGAAATAGTGATAGCTCTGATAAATATGCAAACAGAAAATTGGCTATTAAAAGGTCACACAGGAAAGCTGGAGTCACCAAATAGATCAGAAAAGCCAGTACAGATGATGGAAAAGATACTGAGTCAAATGATAATGAATGACAATCTGATGGGAAAGATGTCAGTGATAAGCATTGCTAACAAGACAGGGATAGGCCCCAGCAAAATCACGATATTTGATGAACGAATGAAAAAGTATATGTGGGGAGCAACATCTGAAACACTGATGAAACAACTAGAACATCAACCATGGCTGACAACAAGAAAAATTATCAAATGAAAATTAGCAAGCACAGCTGAGATTAGAAAGACATTAGAACAGAAACATGTGCAGAAGACCCTCGACTGCAAAATGGAATGCTATGAATGAGACAGCCTGTGGTGCACATTCTCAAAAATCATATGAAGCACAGAAATGATGAAATGAGGGGCATAACAGAATCAGTGGAAGTCTGTGAAATGGTCACGAAATCTCAAGTAGAGATGATAGAAGAAGAACAATTGTTAACATCCTCGAGATTACTATTATCTCCTAAAATTCAGCAGACAATTGACAGAATAAATATCGAAAAATGGGGAGAAATCAGCCCAGCAAGAACAATAGAATGGATAGATACTGATGACGAACAGTTCCTAGTTGAAGTCAAAGTCACTAGAGAAACCAAAGAAATCAAAGAGAGGAACTTCCAAAATATCAGAGAACAACAAATGGTGGCAACAATGAAGCTCATGTTCAAGGAAGCATTTACATGAAAAGAAATAGAAGAATGGAATCTAAGAGCTATAATGCTATTCTCTGGAGTAAACAATATCATATGGACAGACATCTGGGAAAGAAAGTACTGCTATTATGATGTCATGAAGAGAGTAGAAATCATCACAATGATGCAGATCAACAAGAATGATCCTTATAGTATAACCGAGAAAGAAGTGAGAGACAACATCAGTTTCTTTTACAAAGATGTGGCAAATACCCAGAGTCTAGGAAAAGTATTTATGTTCTTCTATCCTGACAACCAAATTAGGGAAGATCTAGCCCACACAAGCAGGGCTGATGCACAAATGACACTGATGATAGGAATCAAAGGAATACAATTGTACCACAAATACTACGAAATATTCTCACAAAAGATCAATGAATTAAGAGAAATCACGCCAATAGCAGAGGATATTCAAGAAACACAATTCCTGAAATATGCTAATACAGTAACAATGGAAAGAGAGGCGGTCCTTAAGATGACGAAACAAACCAAATTTGAAAAAACCACATGGGCCAATCAACAGGCTGAGTCAATAATTCAAAAGGTGGATGCCTTAGTGTATGGAGAGCAAGCTGTGCTGAAAATAACACAAGCTGAGGAGGGTGTGTAGCATCATCCACATAAATCTCAAATAAGCTGCAAAACGTTGAGCAGAAGAGATTAAGATTGAAGAAAAGATGATTAAAAATATTGTAATCAAATCAATTAGAATTATTTAAGATTTATTTGTATTATGCAACTAAGAAACAATATGTGTCAAAAAAGAGATATTTGTATCTGTTAATAAAAATACTTTTTGACTAAATGACGCTTCCATTATTTTCAGCCGCCATCTTGGCAGAAGTTTAAATTTGAATTGACAGGTACTTCTTCTGGATTTACTATAAATAGATTAAAAACCATTGTAAGAATTTGATAAAGAATTTTACTTGGAATTCTTATTTTGTTTCACATTAACAGTTTGATTATTTAATACGATGTTGAGCTAATCAAGTGGTGTTTAGTAGTGGTCTGGATCCATCACAGGGAATGATTCTAGGGTCTCTGTGCCAGATCATGAAAGTGCACATAAGTTAGGTATAGGGGTTTTCTCTTGATTAGCCGACTAGCATTTCTTTACTACATGTATTAAAATAATTAATTGTCTACAAACTGTTGGATGACCAAAACCTAGGAAATATATTAATACTATTTTAGATACAAATTGATGACCTATAAATGACTGATAAAATGACTGTACATGTACTAAATTATAAATGTAGGTTAGGAAGTTGTTTGAACAAGATATATTTAAATAAGCCAATATATTTTCAGTAATGGCTACATGTAATATTTAATGAACAACTAGTAACAAGTCAGGTTGCAAATAGATAGAACACTTTCACAAAATAGAGTTTAAGTCGAATTGTGTCATGTCTTGAGTAAGCACTGAGATAAAGTAGGGTACACATAAACTGTATCAATTGAGCTGAGAAGTGGCACTCAACCAATGGATGGAATGGTGAGACTGGATGTGGAGATCTGCTTTGGGCAGATGCCCATTAAAGGATCACTACAGAGATTACTGCATGGCTTCATCACCTAAATAGTGAATGGTTAATTCCAGTTTACATAAGTTATCAGAAGCAATGAGTCAAGCAGTATGTAACAAGTAAATCATTACCCACAATAACATGGCTAACGTTATATAGTAACAGTAGATAAACAGTGATAATGCCTGGTAGAGGATATTTCACAAACAAAATTGTGTGGAGAGAATATCCTTCATACATTTGCCGCAGTGCAAATTTTAAAAAATAACATTGCTAGACTCTATGCGGATTGTTTCCCAATAGACATTGCAATCCAGAAAATTTTCATGCTTATTAATGGAGAAATCAAAGACAATAGATTAAATATTTTTCTTGATCATGGACATTTGTTAGAGTATTTTATATTATCCTGTGAATAAATGTATATAGTTATTTGTTATTTTTAAATGTTTTGTATTAATAACCAATTTACAATAATAATAATCAAAATTTTGAAAAATTCTAGTTTTATATGATTTCAAAATGTTTTAATTAATTTTTAAATTGATTTGGATTTCATGTTTGGTAGATATCAATCTCTACAAATGGATACATTTTTTGATATTTGAACAATAGATAAAAAATTACACATAGCAGCATATTGGAATTTTACATGCTTGTACTGTGTTTACGATTGGATACATTTTGACAGTTGAACAATAGATAAAAACACATAATATTGACATTGTCTATGAAAGCATGCAATTTTATACATAGAGTGGATTAATGCAATTTCACATTGATGAACAAACTACCCATAAAGATTTCAAACTTTTTGGGAGGCTATTTTTATAATTATATCTCAGATATTGTTTTTGATTCTTAACACTTTTTTACAATATTATCTCTAGTTAGTTTTACAGATATTTCTTTTAAAAACAAATTTTATTTTAATGAATTGCTGCGAATTTACTGCCAGATGTTAAATTAATTATATACTTTATAGAAACGTAATTTGTTTGTTAATACACATTTTTTATTGAATTTACTTAAACTTTTAATATTCATGTGGTTTATACTGAGATCTGTCACCTCATTTGACTTATTAATCATTAATTTAGATATGACCGTGTGAAATTCATAATGCATTTGTTTCTTACAGAATTCTCTCAATAACAATGATGATAAACTAACACAATAGACAAATTTAATAGTGCGATATATATGGTCATTATAAGCAAAGTGTGGAATAAATTACATTTTTGTCTTGTCTTAAACACGTATGTGGGTTTTACCAAGTAAATTTATTAAATTGCGAGTTTTTGCATAAACTACTTCCTAAAAATTATTTTGCATTAATACCGAAATAAGCCATTACACTTCTAATGAGTATTATTATCTCTCTGTTTCAAACATTTGTTATTAAATTTTACTATATAAAACAAGTATGTAAAATAAATATATAAACTAAATTAATGTGGTATTTCCAATGTCATGATTGTTAATAAAAAACTCGTATGTAATGTGTGAAAGTAAAACTAAAAAAATGTAAGTTAATGTGTGAAAGTAAAACTAAAAAAATGTAAGCTAATGTGTGAAAGTAAAAAAATGTAAACTAAATTCATGTGTGATGTTAATAAAAAAACTGCAAAGTAAAAAATGCAAACTAATTTAGGTCACATAAATAACATAAAAAACTGTAATGTGAACTAAAAAATGCAAACTAAATTAGGCCACATAAATAACACAAAAACTAGTAAAAGTACATGACTTCCATGACGTCAGTACAACACCCCCATCCCCCCGTCAATATACCCGGCCCAGCAGAGGCCAAAGGTCCCTCTCAAATAATCAGAAAAAAGTGAGATCTCCTATGCCCACCTCTCAACCAATCAGAAAAAAGTGAGATCTCCTATGACCCATATTATACTACTGAAAACACAACATCTATTATTGGTATGTGTAAATAAAATAAATTACAAATGAAAAACATTACCAAAAATGGTAAAAGAAGCTCTGTTTTTTTCAACTCCATCACATTGTCTAACTTATTTGGTGCTGGATGAGAGAAAACATGTATTTTAACACTGCAAAATTTTCAATAACAAAATTGTGTTTGACATATTTTACAAGTAAGTGATTTTGGGCAAATATCATAGAACTAATCTCCAAATAAAAAAAATGAGTTTATAAAATAAAATTGTTCACATGAAAAAAGAAATTTACCAAAAATATTATAACAAAATAATTAAAAAGAAAAATTATTTTTTAAAAATTAACACGTTGTTTTCAAAAAGCTTATGTCACTCTGCCATTCCCTTTGTTCTAATTTTCATGTCATGCAGCTTAATAAAATATGTTTCAGTTTTAAATTCAGAATGTAAGATGAATGATATGGTCTCATGTTAAAAGACTTTTCATTCAAATTTGATGATATATGGTATTGCTTTATTCAGTTATACACATTGATGAAATATTTCACTTCCCAGCATACATGTTTTTTGGAATAAACGAATTTATGCAATGATGCAGTGGCGGCTCATGCTTTCAAAAGCTAGGCAAGCAAAAATTTTTAAGCATTCAAACTAGTATAAATAATAAACCATGAAAAATATATTTATATGTGAAATACCTGAGGGCAATTTTTTCAAAAAGATATTTGTAATATTATTATTATAAAAATAAAATTAGTTCTGCAGTTCATTTAGTAAAACATTTTCAAGAAAAATTGAATTTGTTTAAATTTGCTTTAAACAGTAAATAATCATTTTAGCTATGGAAGTTGACAAATGATGCATTTCAAAATATCAAATACAAATTTTATTGATTTTTTTATTGGAGCCATGCCAATTATAGCAAACTTGAGATTAATTACAAAGTTTTTCAAGATTGCAAAAATTAGAGTTGAAATTTAGAGCAGAAAATGGCAGTTGAGGGCAATCACATTTAAATTGCTCAAAGCTTTTAAAATTTAATAATTCTATAAAACGGCATTTCATAGGGATGTGAAACTGGCCTCCATTTCAGTGCATATGCATATGACGCCAACTTATATCAAAATATGTCTTTCTTAAATTATCCAAGTTTCATTTGATTTTTGAACAAATTGGTTGCATATTAGTGGAAAAAATTTGTCTTGCATTAACAATTCCTATAAATTTTGTAATATCTATCAAAAAAAAACAAATGGCTATTGTATTCTTATTTAAGACTTTGTACAAGGATAAAAACACTAAAAAGTCTTTATCCCAGATAGGAGCCTTGCTCAAATATATTCTGTTTCCAGCACTGCTTGAATAGAGCAATGTTACTGATTGATATTTAAATAATATCATGTTTACTTTTGGGTTATTGTATGGAATGAAAATATTTCGCCTGATTCTTTTACAACAACAGTGTTTTGATCAATGTGAAGCAATGAATAGACTGCTTGCCTTGCTAGCTAAATCTTTGCACAATGAGATGAAGATAACAGATATAATTTAATCATTTGAGTGAGCATAGGTACTGCATTAAGGCATCTGCTTGCTGTGGCAATATCATTTAATTAGTTNTAAATAATATCATGTTTACTTTTGGGTTATTGTATGGAATGAAAATATTTCGCCTGATTCTTTTACAACAACAGTGTTTTGATCAATGTGAAGCAATGAATAGACTGCTTGCCTTGCTAGCTAAATCTTTGCACAATGAGATGAAGATAACAGATATAATTTAATCATTTGAGTGAGCATAGGTACTGCATTAAAGCATCTGCTTGCTGTGGTACAATCATTTAATTATTTTTTAAGCAAATTGTAATGAATGTTGTTTTAACACAAACTAAGAATTTACGATTTTTACAATTGTATAGATATAAACTCATACAATTAAGAATGAAATACATTTATTAAAGAATTATTGGGCAACTGCTTGCTTTGCTTACACACACAAGCTGCCTATGCATTGATGGTTTATCCAGCTATATTAATTGAAGTATTATCTCTTTACATCATAGACATTTTTGGAATAAACAGTGTTATGCATCATTTATTTTTGCTATGTTTAATATTTTGTATAATTGTATTATCATTAATTGCAATTGGCTGAATGGAAATATTTATACATAATAGTTTTTAACTATCAACTAAATTATGAGTGTTGAATTATTAGAACTAAAATTGTTTTAATCACTTTTGTTTAATTGCTGCAATTGTCTGACTAGAATTATTTAAATGTAGTAGTTTTTTTTAACTAAGTTACAAGTGTTGAATTATTAGAACTCAAATTGTTTTAATCAGTTTTGTTTAATTGCAATTGACTGAATGGAAATATTTATATTTAATAGTTTTTAACAATCAACTAAATTATGAGTTGTGAATTATTATTAGAACTCACATTGTTTTAATCACTTTTGTTTAATTGCTGCAATTGACTTTCTAGAATTGTTTAGACATAATAATTTTTTTAACTAATTAAATTAGGAATGTTAAATTATTAGAACTCAAATTGTTATAATTGATTTTGCTTTTGAATTTAATGTGTAGCTCACTACTTGCATTTTCAAGTTTATATGCTTAGAACAAAAACTGTGCATATCATGGAATTGTGACTAATTTGTTGATACAAAACGATGGAAAAGTGGAAGACCATGTGATGCATACAATAATGTAAAACAAACCCTATAAACCAAATAAAAGTGAAAAAAGGTGTGTAAGTTGACAAAAGCAGTGAAAGCTGAAAAATCCATGTAATGTATACAGCCATGTAAAGTCATAAAAGCAAATAAGAGTGAAAAATGTGCAAAAGTCAAGAAAAGATGTATCAGTCTACAAATGTGTGCATCCCAAAAAATTGCATGCAAGTTGATAAAAGATGTAAGTCTCCAATGTATATAGTAATGGAAAATCTGTTTATACCAAAAGAAATGAAGAGAGAGAAGATCACTGTGTAAAACTAATATAATAATATTGTATATTGAAATGCATGCATGTGTGTGTATGTATAAATTATATTAATAACATTGCATGTATAATTCTTAGGAAATGAAATGCATCATTATGTGGAGAAACTATGTTTTGATTGTAATGTGTAACTTGAAAAATTAAACATTTAGTTAAAGAAGGCAGGACTAAAAAGAGAAACACATGGAATTTTAATGGAAAATAGGAGTAAGTAATTGAAAAAACAATTTGTAGACTTTGCATGCAATATTTTCAAATTAAACATTGGCTCTGTAAACAATTGAAACGTTAGAAATTTTTATGGATAGGAAAAATATTAACCAGTAATTTGAAAATGTATTAAAGCCTTTTATATGTAATGTTTCTGAGTTAAACACTGTACATGTAAGCAGTTGAGCCATCAGGAATTTTTATGGATAATTCAGCCAGGAATGCATTATTACAATTGTGATGTAAGCCATTGTATGCAAATGTGTGTAAGCATGCATAATGTGTGATATAACCGTGTATATTAACAAAAAACATACTGTAGAATCATGGGGTGCATTTAGCAGCTCAAGCAGTATGAAGGTTGCAGAAGATTACCATCGCCAAGAACATCCCGTGCTCTAACAACACAATTAAAGATTGGTAATTCGCCAATTTCATTGTAGAAAAAGTAATTCTAAGATGGTTAAAGTAGCGACCAATTCACACAGCATCTCACCAAAGCCAAGCCTTTAGAATCATTTCTTTGGCCAATACATCATCCCAAGATGAAACTTCTGCGTAACGGGGTCGCCTAGTGATCTGCATTAATACCTCCCGTTGAGTGACGGTTTCACTGCATAACCGGAAATACTTGAGCTCTGGTAGCCTCGAACTAATAGGACAGTTTCGTTGCAATGCGTTCAACCTCTGGGTGAAGGTATCGTAGAAACGCTCATAAAGACGAAGGCCCTTGAGGGCAATAAGGAGTGTCATCAAGGCGTCAGTGTCCGAGGTATGCGCATCATCCATGCTAATCTTGGTATTGATATAAAAGTGAAGGAAGACTTCTCTGAGAGATCCCATACAGGTAGCGTGGTCGATGAAGAGTGAGCAGTACTCATTCACTTGTTGCAGTGTCATTTTTTGGGGTCTTTTATGCCGGCACACAGCATGGTAATGATCTTGATATGCTTGGTTACATTGCAGTACCGGGTTATTTTCTCTGCCTTGTTGGCCCACATCAAGTCACCTCCAGCTTGAAATAGAATGACAACACGAGGGTCTAGCGAATTGATGGTTTGATGGATTTTCTCTAGTTGAGTAGAGATAGCCTGGCCTTTCTGAAAAATATCCTTGATAGTTAGTTTTCCATTGATGTATACACGTTCAGGGTTAACACCTTCTAGCAATGCGTCATGGTAATCCTTATACTCCTTAGTCTGCATAGATCTGTTAAATTTGGAGGCGGTAGAGACGTAATTAATATGGTTGGTAAGATGGGCAGAAACTTTTTTCTTTCCATGGCACACTCTCCATGATGGCAGAATCAGTGGTGTCATTAAGCAAGGCGGTGGGATGCAGAAAAGGTGATTCTTCTCGACGTTATTTTCCAACTGGGCAAAGCTGGACTTGTTCCAAAAGCTGTTCTTATTGTAACAGGGTAGTTAATCTTGGCATCCTTGATAGAATCCCAAAAAGCACAGCAGAGTCCGTGACTCCATAGATTTTCAATTTGACCAGTGGAGAGACAAAGGCAGGCAGTGGTACATTCTACCTCCAGTGTGAGTTGTCGCCCTGGCGATAGTAGAAGTATGAGCTCTTCTTTGGTTAGCATTTCTGTGAGGCACCATTTCATGAGGCCTAGGATATCATTGTCACTGTTTGGCTTGACAATGTGATTGACTATTGCTGGTTTCTCTGCGAATTCTTCAGGGCAGTTCTCAATTGTTAAGATCCATTCATTATCAGTAAGAGACCAGGCGGGCATGAGCTTGGGTGAGACTGCGACCCCTGAAATCTTTTCTAGGTTAACAGCTTCAATGAGGGCTTTTGTTGCTGGTGATACCTTGATCGCTGAGGAGGATAGGAGCTCTTCCTCACAGTAAAATTGTTTTCATTGTCTGCCCTAAAACAGTGATTGGGATGACTTGCCATCCTTGGTAGCTTGTTGCTGGGTTTGTGTAAGTTTACTGTACCCGCACTCTAGATAATTTAGCCATTCTAGGTTGAATAAGATTTCCGTGTGGTTCAAGACATCATAGTGACCAACCAATGCAGTGAACTGTTTAGTGGAGCCATATTCACAGCGCATGAGTAAACTTGTACACAGAGGTGCGTACTCAGAGTTAAGAGAGGGAAACTTGGTCTCAGTGGTGTCTCCCCACATGTACTTTTTGAGGATGTCTGAGAAGATATTTAAGTCGGAAAACGCGACTCCTAATTGGTTGACAATCATCTTATTCTTCCAAGGCAAGGCAGGCAACAAGCAAGAGTGGAGCAACCAATTCTTAACCTTCCAGGCTGCAGGACCAATAGCAAGTTCATGGGAGCACTGTTTCACGAGTTTTTCTCTGGTGGCTTTATCCATAGGCAGCTGAAGATAAGGATCAACTGTAAGAAAAGTGGCGAGAACCCACATGGCTCCATGGGACTGTATTGCAGGAGCGAATTTTTCTGAGAACATCTTTTCCGAGAAGTTCTGACGATCTTGTGTGTCATGGGACAGACGTAACTCTGCAAGTGTTCTCTCA
>CABFPE010000155.1:1330843-1353377 GCA_900660155.1 Hofstenia miamia | reverse complement strand
GAGGACATTTTCAACATTTGTTGTGAATTCTAAAAATATTCCTTTGTTATATTTTATGATTATAATAAATATATGTTATTTGGGTTTATATTTATTTTATAATTCGCGATTAAAATTGTAAGCTACTTAAAAAACACCCTGTATATATATATATATATATATATATATATATTATATAAAATGTGCACCTTTTAGTAAAAACTGTTAATAATTTCGAGAACTGAAATTGGCATCGGTCTGTCTCAATAAATTTCCGCACATTTTCACTACAAATAATGGGTTGGAAGAAAAGAACTGAGATAAAGCGCAATCTTTTGTAATGTCTATTTAAATTTCTTAGCAACTTAGAAAATTTTGATGGACTTGTGGACAGGGTGGGTGTGTTTAAAACATCATGTTTAAAACAAGGCAGTAAAAAACAGTTTAAAACAGAAAATAAAAAACATGTTTTAAACACACCCCGCCCTAAATAACCAATTTTAACCCTTCTTTTTTATTTTAGTGTATATGACCCCCCCCTTCTATTAACCTATTTTAATGAATTTACTGAATTGAATTTCCTTTTCTCAACTTTGTTTTGTTATTTTTTAAAACCAATTAAAATTTTCTTAAATTTAGTTGCATCATTTCAAATTTCACACTCACGAAATGTTGAAATTTTTCAGTTTTTTAAGCATGCCTCGACCGAAACATGTTATTTGGGACTCCTTCGTGCAAATCAAAATTGATGGCAAGGATCGGGCCAAATGCAAACGATGCCAAGTCGATTTAGTACCTTTGGTGGAGCGGATGAAAACACACGATATTTCTTGCAAACCACGAAAGCGCCCAGCAGCAGATGACACTCCAGGAACATCTGGGGAGGCAATCGGTCCAACATCCTCTAAGTTGAAGCAAACGACTATTCAACCGATAGTAACAAGCAAGACAAAGCAACACGAAATCGACTTACAGATAACAAGGTAAAATTTATTTTAAAAATTCAAAATAACCCAGGCTTTCCTTTGATTTATGTTTTGAAAAAAATTATTATTAATTAGTTTATCAATGTTAATCAATTATCCATGTTTGCTTAGATTTCTTATTGCGACCAATACATCTTTCCGATCAGCCGAGAACGTTCAATTTAAGAAGCTTGTTCAGACACTGCGACCAGGCACAACAATACCTGATAGACACGATATTGCCGGAAAACATTTGGACGAAATATACGAGCAGGGAAAATCAAAAGTGGTACAGATTGCTGAAGGACATTTCGTTACCTTGGCGATGGATGGATGGTCATCACCAGTTAATGATCCAGTCATTGGGATATCTTTTGTTTTGGCTGGAACTTGTTATTTAGTAAATACGATTAACACGACAGGCGATTCACACTCAGCAACATTCCTTTTTGATTTGGCGAAACAACATATCGAGCTATGTGAAAGCGAGTGGAAAGTCAAGGTCGGAAGCGTGGTTACAGATAATGCATCCAACATGAACTTGATGCGACAACACTTGAACGAGTTCAATCCTAAAATTCACGTGTATGGCTGTAATGCACATATTGCTAACCTGCTCGCTAAAGACATTCTATCATCCAAAGAAATGAAAAAAGTTCTTTCTAAAATTATACTCGTACTTAAATTCTTGCGCAATAACCACGCTGCTTCAGCTGAACTCAAGGCAAAAAAAATGAACCGCCCTAATCTACCTTGCGAAACGAGATGGAACAGCAACGTAGACTCACTTGATTATTTCGTTATACACTGGAGCGACATTGCATGTATTGTTAATAGTTTGTTAAAACCAACCGACACTGTATATCAGGCCATGGAGGAGCTACCCCTCAAACGTGCTGCCAGTGACACGCTTGAGTTTCTGAGGCCACTGGGTAACGCCCTTGATAAGTTGCAGAGTGATAACTGTACAATTGCGGAGTGTGTTGAAATCTGGAATGACCTTACGGAGAAAACTCCAAATGAATATATGGAGAAGTTAGCCGCCCGTAAAACAATGGCGCTTCCCAATGTTTTCTACGCTGCAAACTTGTTGGACCACAGATACCGTGGCAATAGGTTGTCGCCAGTAGAAGTTGCAGAGGCCATGGAATACCTACAAATGGTTGAGGCAAAGTGTTTGCCAGAAAACAAAATTTTTGGGCTTTGAGCCACCTTACTGCAATTATTTGTTTGGGGATGGCTATAATGCGGTTGCACCCAGCGCTTGGTGGTCGAGTGGCTTACGATTGGGCTTTGACGAAAGTTTCACTATCATTGCAAAGTCTCTTGTTACAGCAATTGGATCCAGTGCTGGATTGGAGCGCCAGTTTTCAAAACTGGGGATGACCTACGGGAAATTGCGCAGCAACTTGGATATCGAAAAAGCTGGAAAGATGTCTTTTTTGTATAGACAGCTAAACCATTGACTTTAAAACAGCTAACGAAATTTTATATTTCAAATCGAGCAGAATTTGAATAAAATGTTCTTGTGCATAAACCAAAGTTTTAAGCGATAGAGTAGTCTTGGCTATATCAAATTAATAAAAAACATAAAAAACATAAAAAACGTGTTTTTTTTCATTAAAAACATGTTTAATTGTATTTTTCGATAAAAAACGTTTTAAACACCCACCCTGCTTGTGGAGAAGGTTCCTATCAGTCAATCAATTGATGATGCTGTTTCCGCTTAGCAATGAAAACACTTCAAATTCTTATTAGTGAGAACATTATTGTTATACATAGTGAAAATAATAGCTATCTAACCTTAAGTGAGACTGTTCATATTTTCATAGATGCACTTCACAATAGAGTTACGGATTTCAACCATTCGGACTCGCATTAAGAGAGCATAATTTTCTTATAAAAATAAATGGCATAATATGCACCTGTACAGTTTTTGCTAAATATTATTATTGTCATCATATCTTGGCAGTATTGCATTGCATGAAAATCTTTGCTAAGAATGATTAAATTATATTATCTGTTAACAAAAGAAAAGGTCATCCACAGAAGTCAACTATGAAGATTTTTAACCAAAGGTGCCGATTATGGGGTAGTACCATACTATTATGTACCATATTATGGATATCTTAGTGTATGGTAGCAAAAAACTTATGGCGATTATGGATGGATAACTTAAAAATATTGCCATAATGAAAAAGCATAAATTTATTGTTACATATACAGGGTGCGGCATATATGTTTGAATGGCGTGATCTCCCTGTGAGCATCAATCCCGACGGTTTTAATATCAGCCATGCCCTGGCCGGGTGAGCATCGCGGTTTTGTAGTGCGCACATTTTTTGAAAATAATTGTTATATCATTGCCACTCAGGGCGCCTTCCGCCTGCACATTAACATTCCACGTCACGATCCCATTCCTGATGGCAAGGCAATCAGACGTTGGGTTAAAGCATTTGAAGAAACTGGTTCCACAAGAAGAATTGAAAATGCGAATTTGGAAGAAAATCGGCGCAATACCCCCTTGAAATGTGTCGAAGAGCAGCGGAAAACTTCAGAGGTCATCTTCAACAATGCATCGCTTCAGATGGCTACCATCTTCCTGTTACAATTCTCAAAAATTGATCATACAAATGACAATTTATACTGATTCAAATAAAAAAATAAAAAATTTAGAGACTATTGTTTTACTTTTCCTTTCAAAACTAGGGCATTATATATGCCGCACAATGTCCCCAAGAAAAGGGCCAAATTTAGTGTCATATATCTTACATTTATAATAATTAAATCGGTAAATATTTATTTTTCAACTTTTTTGAACAAAAACAACATTTTGATAAGACAACTTTCAAAACTGTTGCAAAGTTTAGTATGCGGCTTCAGTGGATTATTGCAAACAAGTACAAAAGAGGAAGTTGTTTCCCACTTGTAAGAATGGATTGCAAACAAATAGTAAAGATTAAGGTGTTTCCCATTTTAATGTTTTTCGTATAACAAAGCTTGCTGTTTTGGAAATCAAACAAAAATGATTTGTTTAACCCATCCACTGCCTGTGCATGACAGCGTCATTCACAAATTTGCATGCACGGGAACGTAGGAATGATATCGTCATTCATTAACTTCTTTTAACCCTGCGCAAATTTCATTTTTCATAGCAAATATATTTCAGTTCATCAGAGTTCTTTTTCCATTTATCGAAAGATTGATGGTAATTCTGGTTGCCAACTAGCAATTTTTCTAAAAACCTTTAGTCGTTCCTCATGGCATGCAATGGCAAACAGTAAAAGGGTTAAATATAGTTTGTTTCTGAATGTTTCAAAATCGTTCTGCTACCTAGTGAATTGATTGTGCCTTGTGACCTTACAATTTTATATTACACAAACGTGGTTGTTTTTTAATTGCAGCTTGCAATTTAGTATATATTTTGCTAAATATAAGATACCACTTTATTAAACTGCTATTGTAGAATCACTGGGGTGTGATTCTAGTGAACACAAAGAGAATACAGTTCAAACTACTTCTATTTACAAAATGCTTTGGTCTTTATATACAATATTATTTACAATATGTACAAATATTACAACTACCAGTCACTAACAAGAAAAGCGCGAGGTCTGGCCGATAAATAGTAACAACTACCGGCGATGCTACACTATTAGCACATGTATCTTTCGTACATTTTATCATCATTCCCTATATTTTATACAATGGCCATTATGGTGATAATGTATGAACAAAATTTAAAACATAGGGTGTTCATTAAATCACTCCATGATTTCAGACACTCACAGACAGCAATTTAATAACCTGTGAACATTACATTATACATCATAATGCGTATCATAGGTGTAAGTTTGTAGATATTTGCAAATGCGTCATTCACTTTCATTTCAGAAATCATTCTCTGCAGTCTGTTGTGTCTCTTCAGCGCAAATATCGGCATGATTTCTCAACAACACCTCCATCCGACAAAACAATATTGCCATTATATACCAAGTTTAAAGAAGAGCGGTCGCCCTAGAGAAATTGATAGGGAAAAAGTGGTTAAACAATTCGAAAATGAACCCTCATCGTCTATTCGGCGCGTTTCGCGTGAGATGGACATATCCATTGGCAGTATCTTAAATATTTTACGTGAGAACAAAATAAAACCTCAGTGAGGAAGACTTCTGCGCCCGCAAGGCAATGTGTGATGAATTGCTGCAGCTCTACCAAGAAGACGATGAGTTCTTGCTGCATGTGTTTTGGTCCGATGAAGCTACGTTTCATCTAATGGGGCGAGTTAACAAACACAATTGCATCCTTTGGGGCTATGAGAATCCAAACAACTTCACCACAATTCCTTGAGCATCTCCTAAAGTGAATGTTTGGGTAGCAATGTCATCAAAGAAACTCATCGGTCCGTGTTTCTTTCCCAATGAAATGGTGAAATCGGTGGACTATCTGGAAATGCTCCAAACTTATTTAATTCTGGAGTTAAAGAGACGACAGTGCTTTAGCCGATCTTTCTTTCAACAAGACGGCGCACCACCGAGTAGTGATGTCCGAAATTTCTTGAATTCCAATTTTCCACAGCGTTGGATTGGTCGAGGTGGATGGGTTTCATGGCCTCCAAGAAGTCCTGATCTAACTCCCCTTGACTTTTTCTTATGGGGGCATATTAAGAATCTCGTTTAAGCTACTCATCATGAAAATACTGACAGTCTCAAGCAAGCCATCACACAAAAGCCTGCCAAGTAAAAATAAAAGTTGGATTTGAGTGTTTCTTTAATTTTTGGTTGGTGTATTGATCATTTCAAATCACGGAGTGACTTAATGAACACCCTGTATAGCCATTATACATAACCTGTATACATAACCCTGTATAGCCATTATGGATGGCAAGAAAATTTCGCCTTGCCATATAATGACCATACCATAAACGCCACTTGTTTTGAACTAATGAGTGATGAAAACTATAGACTGTTTAAGATTAGTTATTTTATATTAGATTTTATACAATATGCAGAGTTGTTAGCCTGGTGGTAATGAGTGAGAACGGCTCATTCATGATACTCTTGCCCCTGATCAGCTAATGGTTAATTATAATCTATGGTGTATACGCTCATTAGGAAAACAATGAGATACATTATCCAATTGAAATGCTGATAACTTTTTGATTAAATAGCAAAGCAATAAACCTGTTTAATAAAATTTTGGTATAATTTTTAGCTTTAAGCACAGTATGTTTATTATGCTACTGCATTTTTAAATTAGATTTTTTATTCTAATGTAGGTACTAATATGGCGAACTAATTAAATCACAAATATTATTTTAGGGCTTTTTTTGCGGTACAGTAATGCATATGAGTATTGTCTATATATTAATAAAAATATTGAACAATTGTGAAATGGTATCACACTCAGTTAAATATTACTGGTTCGAATCCAGTTTGTTGAATGCCTATGTATTTATTTGAACCTAATAATTATTTCAATAGACTCAGTCGGGATCTAACCAACAATTTTCCACACAGTGTATAACTGCGTTATTTAGATGAATTATTAAAATACTTTTTATATGGTTTTGCGTTCTCACAATGTTAAAAAAGGCATTATCAGCTATCAATCTGAACTTTCAAATTCAATAACATATTTATTGTCGTTTTTCAGTATAACCGTTTGTTCATGGATTCTAATCCACATGAGGGGGCCAGGAATCTGGAATCCACTAGTCTTTATATTGTTCAAAGCAAGAAATGGGGTGAATTTTAAAATTTTTTGAAATGGCTAGTTTTGTATATATTTGCGTGATAATTCCAAAAAGGTGTTCTAGACCCTGCAATTTATTATTTTTTGATTGATTTGATTTTTATTTCCAAAATCCTATTACCCCAATTTCATTGGTTTGACGTAGCTTCAGTGTAAACAAATGTGCTCTTATATGTTTATTAAATATTTATTACTTTGCTCTACATATTATTGAAGTTGATTCCTCGCATAATAACGTAGTTTGGCTATGATCATCATATTAAGTCAATGTTCCATTTATTTACCATTATGATACATTTGATTTTAAACTTGTAGTTTTTGTAGCAAGTTAACGACTTTTGGTATATTGAAGAATAAAGGATGAGTCATAAGTTTCGAAACAATTTGCCAAATTATGTGGATTTGTTTTAATATGCTTGTTACGTGTTTTGATGATATTTTACGTTATTTTGTCGTTATTTTTTGTATGCATTGATGTTTTCATGAGGATTGGCAAGCATCCATCTGCCCAGCGCCATAGCATGCACATTCTCCAAGACATTTCGGTGGCTGGTCACCAAAAAAATCTAGATGTGCGAGTTCACATTTTTAGTTTTAAAGCTCAACATCCAGATTGGTCGTATGGACAAATAGCAAACGAACTGTTGCGATTACAACTCATTCATGGTAATTTTTCAAGTGTGAAATCACTTGTTTTTAGAACCATTACACGTGGCACAGTCCAAGATAAAAAACGAACTGGGAGACCATGTACAGCACGAACCAAACAAACCTTGAGAAAGATCAAAAGGGCTAATTACAAGCGAGAAAATCCACGAACAAGAACGACAGCAGCACAAATAGGTACAAGCCAATCATCAGTTTCTCGCGGTCTTAGAAAAGACCCGAAAATCACACCATTTCATAGAGCAAAATCATCCACACTTACACCAGAGCTCATTCGTAAGTCAAAATTCACATCCCTCAAAGAATATCCATTAAGGACGGAGCGACCAAAATTGATGATGTATGCCCATTGAAAACATTTGAGTTGGGATGGAGCCTAAATTAAAAAGTAGAAGGTTTAAAACGAAGAAAGGTTTTAAAAAAGCAATCACAACAACATGGCAAAGTTATACTCCTCAAAATGTGCTAGATTGATGGATTCTATACCTTTTCGTTTACAAGCAGTTATCAACAATAAAGGTAACCGTATCTTGAAACGGGTTTGGAAAAATTTACAACGAAAAGCTGAAAAACGATAATTTCGTTCAATGTATGCATGTGTTATAATGTTGCTATAAATGTTGTGTTAATAATGTTCTCATACTTAATACACATGTCTAATACAAAATATCATAAATTATAACGATCGTTTCGAAACTTATGACTCACCCTTTAGTGCTAAATTTTAATTTTAATGATTCATTTTATAGTTTTAGTAAATGAATTTTCGAAAAGCAACTTCGCTCAATTTGCCAAAGATCGACAATATAGCAGCTACTGCTTTTTTTAGCAATTCTGAATTATTTAACCTATCAGGCGTATCAAATGCTAAGATGAAACGCGCCTTTCATCGCAATTATGGTGATGAAGCCATCGGTTGTGTGCAAGTTTCTCGTCAGAATAACATTTGCACCATGACGTCCGAAATCTGTTTTTAAAAAGTAAAACATTCTAGTAGATTAATGAATAGCCTTCAATTTTAAGGGGAGGCCAAATACTCTTTTTTTTCGTGTTTCTAGCATTTGCTACAAAAACAGCAACTTAAATTTCATTATTTTGTTATGTCTATTCAAAATTGAAAGTCTTACTTTGTACCGAAGTGTATAACCACATCTACCAACAGCAGTCTCCGGTTCGTTTCAGTTCCAAAGAATATGGAAATAAGAAAGGCTTGGTTTGCAGCAGTTAAACGCATTGATGCCAAAATACCTTCTATTCATGTTGAATATTGCTGCGAAAATCATTTTAATTTTGAAGAGGATATCGAAAATTTCTTACAATATTCTATGGGAAAATGCAGATAATTAAGAGTTAAAGCTGGTGTTATTCCTCATCGTTTTGAATGCCAGCGAGAACATTTAGAAATAAAACCACGCAATTTATCTCTAAAACACGAAAGAAAGCGAAAATTACATGAAATTCTGGCAGCAAATGAAGTTCTTGAATACAAGAAATCTTCAATAAAATCTCAAACGCGTGTATTTTCTTGTGATGCAGCAGTACAGGGCAATTTAGTTCGGATTGCTTTTCTAAATCGAAACGTTGAATGCATATCTTCGGATGAAGATTGCAATGTTTCGGCATCTGATTATGTTTTGTCTTCTTCATCACAGTCACCTGAAGCACACAACTGTCAACTTCCGAATATGCTAAACACTAGCGTTCATTTTTGGCATAAGTATTGAGAATATAGCTGTCATTATGTGTCATTGCGGATTATCTGTATAATACGGCATTAGTTAATCTCTTACCACGTGAAATTGTTTTAATTGTTCTGATTGAAGACTAGAAGACCAGTTCGAAGTGGCACAAATTTTCGGAATTTCATTGTCATGTGTTTTTAGAATAATCACTCATTTAGTGCTCAAATAACTTCGCTTTTAAACGAGTTTATATATTTTCCTGATATGCAGACAGTTCAGAAAAACATTTTCTATTCATTTAAATATCCATATCCAAAAGTATTGTCAATTATTGATTGCTTTGAAATTGAAGTACATCGGATCCAGGGTTTTCGAGTGCTCAGAATGTTAAGAACTCGAACTTGTATAAGCTCGCAAACTCGATCGCAAAATTCGGAAGATAAATTAGCAAAACTCTAACTCGAAAATACCTTAAAAATTAAATTATTTTAAATTTCAATTTCCTTATCAATCGGAATTATTGTAACGCTAAAAAGTCGGAATTAGAAATAAACCCCATCAAACTCGAAATTTTCTTTAAAAAAATACTGAACCTGAAACGGAAAAACTCGACCTTGACTCGAAAACCTTGCTCGGATCCAACAGCTCAGGCTATTACATGGTCGAATTTCAAACAATGCAATCTATGAAGTATTAAAATTTCATTCACACCCGATGGGTTTATACGTTTTATTTCTGATGGGTATGATAGGAGGATATCAGATGCTGAAATTTACATATTTGCACTCAATTCGATATTATTATTTCAGACTTAAAAATTTACAATTCCGAATTTCCTCAATTTGACGAGTTAATTTTGTAAAAATTGTGTATTTTTAGTTTGAATATTTCTGCCATATTACGCAGTATTTCTGATAGTTGCAGTTCAAAAGGTTATTTGTGCAGAACCGTTTTTGATTACATATATTAACAATGGTATGTTGTTTGATTTTTTTACTATTTTGTTCTTATAAATATGACTGATTATTTCATTAAGTTTTTGAAAAAAAATTTGACTTTGCTTTTAGATAAATCATGTTTTGCTAACGTCTCGACTTTGTTGAAGGGTGCCTAGCAATATTACAGCTCAGTTAATAACAACATTTAGCACTTAGGGCTACGTGTACGGATAGGGATTTTTGCTGTTATGTTATTCATTCATTTATTAAAATTTTTATTATTGTTATCACCGAAATTGCATGAGTCAAAGAATGCACTGAACTTAGGTTATACTTAGCACGTAGGTTTCCTACACTGCACTCAAGAACAATCAGGGTTTCTCTCTCTTTCTTTTAATTAGGACTCTAGTCTTATATGACTCTTTCTATTAGGTTCTCTGTTTCGGATTGGTGGAGTGTGGCCACTCTTCCCCTCTTAATCTGCAGTTTACTTTTTACTTTTATTAGGAATAGTTTTTTAATTAGGAGGAGTTAATCACTAACTGTAACTTCGGCAGATCTGTGCTCAACTCGAACCCCTTATTAGATAGGGAAATCGGATCGCGGCTGATTTCATGCTGATGCCACACAATATGTCAAAATGTGGCATCACTTAAAAATATAATGTAAAAACTGATCATATTTACTGCTATAAAACGTTGCACAAATAGATATACTTAAGACTTCCTATAGACACAAAATCAACATACTAATACACGTACAGCAATTCTACAATTTTATCAATTACGCTCAATCAAATTAATATATAGCACTGGCCAAAAGTTTGGGAACAGTAACCTGTCTAAAGCTTGTTTTATGCTATTTCCTGTAAACTTCATAAAATTCCTGGAATTCCCAATTTTTTCTTAGAATTTACAACAGGTTCATTTAGCCAATCAAATTAACACAACTTTAGATTTACATACAATACATTTTCACTGAAAAAGCTAACAGCAACTGCAAAATTTTTCCTCTCGCAAGCGGTTTGGAAGACCAAAAGTGACAACCCCTCAGACCAACAGTCTCATTCACCGTTACGTCTTCAATAAACCATTCTGTTCATCTTCTGAAGTTTATATCATACCGGTCACACGTTCGATGACCAAGAAACCAAAGATTCAACACATGTTACATGTAACACACTGTCTGCTCAGCATCTTCTATAATGCTTTGGGGTGCTATAACTGCCAATGGGCGTGCTGGTCTGCATTTTGTTCCTCACAACGAGACAGTCACAGCCAAGGCCAACCTCAAAATAATCCAGGAGAAAGTTCCCATGTTTATGCAGCTTCGCAGAACATCTGTGCTACAACAAGATGGTGCTCCTTGCCATAGCGCCAAAGTTGTGAAACAGTGGATTGCATCACAATACTTTCGGAGGGTTGAGAATTGTCCGGGAAACTCCCCAGACCTCAACGTCCTAGAAAATTGCTGCCATCACATCAAACACTACCTAAGGAAGCGCGAATGCACATCACTCGACGATCTGAAGGAGCAAATTAAAGTGGTATAGCGCACAGAGATTACTGGTGATTATTGTAGAAAGCTGATCGAGTCAATGTCAAATCACATTGTTTCGTGTTTGGCCAATAATGGCGGACATACAAAATATTAGTGAGTTTTTCTGAATTAACTATTTATTTTTTACACGGTGTTATCATATTGTTTCTACATTGTGTTATTATATTGTTTCTACATTGCGTTTTTTAGTGTAAAATAAAAAAATTTCTAAATTTGGAACATGTTTCCAAACTTTTGCCAGTACTGTATATACATATAAATTAGCTATATACATTACCTCACTCACTATCAAGTAAAAGCCCGCCGTGCTCCTTAAATAAGTTGTAAATGTAGAATAAAATTGTTTCACAAGTATTCTGTGAACAATACACGTTAAACTGTACAAAAAACTATTCTAAAGCAAATATTTAATATATTTAACCTAAAATAAACATCAAGTTCAAGCGTTATGCAAAATGATACACCACCTCATTAACACTCTACAATTACAGCTGCACTGTGGGTGTGGTAGCCCTGAAAGCATCATGGTATCTAAAATTATAGTTTAAGAAATTATATATCAGAAGAAATATTTATCTTTCCATATCAGAAAATAAATTTACTTTCAGTTAATTTTGATTGGATAATACACGTAAATTTTCTTATTATAGTTACAAATATCAAACGTTATACTTTGCCAATCTCAAAGTTCTCTATGTCGGTATAGAGTATCTTTAAGATATTCTGTTGATATAATCGAAAACTTCCCTCGCATATTTAGAAAACATGGCATGGGAATTGAAAATTTGGTTGTAGGTATGATCAATGCTACTGCACTTCTCCATGGATATAGCATAACTTTTTTTTAAGAAGCATTGCTTGAAGTTGTTTCTGTTAATTCATATTCAAAATTTGTCCCACTGGACGACTTATTCCAGTGATTTTTGCACTAATGACATCGAAACTTAAAAATGGTTTGATCACATTTTTGGAATGGTTAAAAGTCTTGTACCTAATATGGTAGTAAAATCGGTTTTAACTGATTTTAATCGTGTGTTACAGGTAATTTCTTTATATTGCCCTTGAAATTATTAATATTGTAGGAATCTGCTTCTGCTTCATATAATTCTAGAGCAATGGGATGCTTTTACTACTTCACACAAGCAATTCTTTGAAATGTGCACAAATCATTCAATATACAATACCTCAAATACGATTGCTTACGTGATGCTTACTGGCCTTGCCCTTACTACGATTCATAGAGCTTGGGTTACTTGAAAGTACAGAGTAAAGTAAAATTTTCTAAATCTTTATACTTTTTACAATGACTTAAAATTGCTTTTCGTCTAGCAGGAAATGCTAATATATTTTCTAAGAACCACATTTGGTGTTTCTAAGATTGCTTAAAAACAAAGTATGTATCTTGATGAATTACATTATATTATAATAAACTAGTATTATGAGCTTCTTTTTTACTTAATTTCATACGTGAGGCGATATTGGTTAGGAACTGTAGGCACTGATCAGTTTTGTGTTTATAAATGTCCTAGTAGAACGAATTCTGAATACGAATCACACTCTTATATTAAAGCTTGTCAAAGGTACACATTTAAATTTCTGGAAATTCACACACCTCATATCAAATGCTTGCTACTTCTGAAAAAGGTTGAACTGAAGTGGGTAGTAGCTTAACTGTTCAAAACCTCGACAGCGTTTCAATATAAACTCAAAACATATCAGAGCAGTTACGTCGCAATTTGTGTCTTACAAGCTGATTCAGCATTTAAAAGATCAGATATTGTTGACCTTCAAGATGACGATTTGCATTTTAATTCTGATGGTCAAAGAATTATCTTGTTGCATTTGTCATAATCGCATAAACAAACATGCATTACAAATTCATTTCTACACTTTCATTTTTGTATGAATTCCGTGAATAGTTGGATTCAGGACAATCCCTGTTGTCCTCTTTGTTGTGTATATTGTGATTCGGATAATGTTATACACATCTATGCATAATGTTATAATTTGGAATTTATAGTTTCTATGTGTTTATCAGACGGATTTGTATTATTTTGTTTTCTGTTGTTCTTTAATAAAATTTGTGCATTCATTTCTTTTAGATTACAAAATGCAGGGATTAAGTTCCTTAAGTTAATTTTTCATCTGCCTCTGACTTTTCAATTTAATTTTTTACCTGCCTCAGACTTTTCAAGTTAATTTTGGAAAAAATTCACCAATCTTGGACTTTTTAGTCAAATTTTCATTCTTATTTCCAAAGTAATATTGTGCATTTTGCAGACTATAAACATGTATTCTGCCTGTTTATTATTTAATTAAATTTTAGTCATGCCTGCGGTTAATGTATTTCTTGCAGACCTTCAAAATTTTTCTGATGTCGAATTTGCTTTGGTGGTGAAGGATAAAATGTCTAAAATCACGACACCCTGCAATTTTAGACTTGTCAAATAGTTAAAGATATTAAATTTAATGAAATGCATTTCTTTGAACAAGGGCTCCTTGTTATTACTAAATGAAGGATTTATTGATACAAAACATTGCGAACTTTCTAATTTAGTATAAAATGTGCTTTTTCACATTATTACAAACTAATGATTGCAATAACTATAATATTTAGACATTACTTAATATTGATGTCAAAAGAGGAAATACGGCGCTAGAACCGTTGTGAAGCGAAGTATTTTTACATCAATAGTTGATGCCATCTATTAATGATAAATGTTATTTAAATGTTAAGTTGCGTTCAGACCTACAACTTTTTCGAATTTAATGAGGTTGTCAGCAAAAGTTGTAAGTGTGAACACAAAAAAACTTTGTTGAAAACTTTTCAAAACAAGTTCTGAGTGTTATCATAAACGAAAGAATAACTAAATAAGCAGCTTATGCCGTAAATTTCTTAATTCCGGTGTGAATGTAGGGATTCCCTTTAATTACACCCAGTGGCGCAGCCAATGGGGTGGCACACTGGGCACGTGCCACCCCCGAAATTGAAGAACAAAAAAAAATTCTGAACAAAAGTTAAAAATGCTTTAATGCTGAGTTGATTTAACATGTTGATATATTGATTTCACTTTCCCAACTCAAAACATGCGCCAATACTAACGATCCCTTGCCAACATTTTTCCTCAAGTGTTGTCATGAGTTCCTGGCTCCTCTAGTGGCCAAACTCTTTTATTTTGTCACAAAAACGCAACCTGGCCATCAATTTGGAAACGCGCGTTTGTCACTCATATATTAAAATCTGGCAATGCAGAGAACATTAGAAATTATCGACCCATAAGTCTCTTACCTTTCCTTTCATTAATACTTGAACGCTTTATTTTTTACTTTCTTTACCCCAGACTCAGTTCCAAGGTCTCAAAGCAACAACGCGGTTTTATGAAAGGAAAGTCTACGGTAACCCATCTGGTTCAATATCTTGACGCTCTTTACTGCAATAAAAACTCAAATCCACCCACAGAGTCCATGTACTTTGACTTCAGTAAAACTTTCGATGGTGTGCCTCACCATTTGCTCTTAAAGAAACTCGAACAGTTCAGTCTTGATAAAGTGTTCATTAAATTAATTTCTCCTTATCTCTCCTTCCGTAGTCAATGTGTGATTTACAACAATACCCACTCCGAAGCTAAGTTTATAATCAGCGGCACAGGGAAGTATTCTGGGCCTCCTTCTGTTCCTGTTTTTTATTAACGATTTAATCACGTTTCCAATGAGTTCTCATTGCTTTGCTTATGCTGACAGTAAACTAACCAATCCAATTACTGTGTGATCTTCAGCCTGACAATCATTTCTTGGCATGGTCAGTTTCAAATAATTTCTCCTTTAATTCTGGAAAGTGCTTGGTAATCAACTTTCCCGCCAATAACTCCTGTAACTACTTTCTCAGTGACTTCCATATTCCCTCTATTACACGCATCAAAGAACTAGGAGTTATTCTAAAATCTGATTTAAATTGGAACAAACATATCGACTCATGTTTGAGTTCTGCTAATAAAGCAGTTTCCTTCATTAAACGCAATGTACCTATTAATGTTTACTCCAACATAAAAAAGCATTATTATGTAACATGTGTATTACCGATTCTGATATATGCTTCTCAGGCATGGTATCCTTTGTCCTCACATTGCAATAAACTTGAGCGATTTCAGCAGAGGTGCTCACATTGGGTCATTGGTGCTCAGGACTGCACATCTCAACTCAAATTGTCATCACTTTTGGGCAAGTATACTTTCCCATATCTGATTTTATAAATATAAAGATACCCGGTCATTGTCTCAGAACAAACAACATCATATAACTCGAGACCAAATGGATGTCCAAGAAACCCACATGTAATAAAGCTTTCTTTTAAAGAACTGTGAAACTGGCAAATTCTTTGGCTTTCAGTAGAATAGCTTTCATTGATAAGCGATAAGCCCAATTTTTCATCAGACATTAAAACGCACATTGACTAATGTTCATGTATTCTCTAACCGTTGTCATTCCATATAATTGCTTTTGTTATACTTTCTCGAAAGTAAATAAATTCTTTCAGTAGCAGCAGTAGTAGTAGTACAAACTAGTGTGCGCGAACATTCCCCGCTTTATTTACTCTTGATAATTTATTTGCATAATTCATTAATATAAGCATGTAGTCGATCGATAAAGAAATGCAATTGATACACTTGACATGAAGTCTGCCATTCGGTGAAATAATATCTCGCAGTTCACTTTTGTGCACAAGTAACGTCCAATTATATATTTAAAAGAAAATCCGAAGTCACTTGCTAACATTCTATTAACATTTCCGAATCCCAGAATTGAATTTAAGGTTATGTGTTGTTTATAATTTTTCAGTAAACCTGTTGTTGCTAATCAACATTGCATTTTTAAATCATTTGGCTTACCAACTACACTCCTAATTTTACTTAATATTTCAACTAGGGTTGTAATTTTAGCAATCATTACCAAATAAATTTTAGAGTAATTTACCTTTAGAATTTGGTTTTTATATAGATATATGTTGATAAAAAACAATGTTTTGTTTTTACAATATAGACGAAAAATTTAATCCTAAAATCCCTGAAAACAGACATTTGTTCATTAATATTTACGAAATAAATACGAGGTGAAAACAACCACTTGTGTAGACAGACTGCTATCTCAAGACCGTGGAGTACGAAATAAACTCTACGCAAAAATGGACAAGGGCTAGACCGGAACAAAGATTTAGGAAATTACAGATAAAAAACGGGTCGAATAAAATAAATTGTAACATAAGCTTGTAAATATAAATGAATTTTACGCCTAACCCTGCAATAATTTATTAATAAAATGGAAAGTAAACAAGATCTGCTAACAGAATTGCATATTCCATCCATTAATGAGAAAATAATAAACAATTACAGTACACAATCGATATATTCAAATGGATCAATAAATAATGACCGGCCTAAACGGGCAGTAAAAATTCCAACACGCGCCGAAAACGGCCTTGAAACAATAGATGACGAGCCGGGCAGAAAATTTTGGTGCGTGTCCATCTCTGACTCCACGTTATCAACCCAGAAGATAGATGCATTCGTGTATATTGTCATTGAATTTTTGTTAATTAAACGAAAATCATTTTGAACGGCTCTAATTTCGAATTACAAAATATTAGTTTTGAAAATTTTAAATGAATCTAAAGTAAAAGTTTTGAACAAAGTTGTAGGTCTGAACGCGATTAAGCTTTGTTGTGAATATTTTAATTTCCAAAAAGTTGTAGGTCTGAATGCGATAAAACTTTGTTGTGAATATTTTAATTTCCAAAAAGTTAAAAAGTTCAGATTCAATTTGACGTTCAATTTTGGTACACCTGCAACTAGTTTTGTGAAGACACAGTTAGTCGATGCATCCAATGCATATTTAAAAACTGTTGAATATCCTGGCTACAAAGAGTGAGAGTTGGGTTCTCCCATGATACCCCCACTTTCAAGTGGATAATAGGATTATTAATCCGGGGACCAGGAAACTCTGCATAAATATATTAGCTAGTTTATACAAAGTTAATATCAGTTAAAACATGTATGAACAAGCATATTTGTGATGGTGAGTCGAGCCTGCATTATACTGCACAGGACGGATTTTTTCAACAAAACGAATCCTTAACATTGCTTACGTATAAATTCGCATGATTTTTTAAACAAAGAAGCTGCAATACGTTAAGAGTAAAACAAATTGATTAATTTTAGTGTGGATAATTTCATTCGCTCGATCGTATTCCTCAACAGGCATTAGTCTATAGAATGAAATTAGTTAATAACAACGCCTACACTACAAATACAATTAAAATATTTTCACGAAATTTATATTTTTTAAAATACACTTACTTTATATAGTTTGGGCTGAAAATCACGGAAAAAAAGGTTGCCAGGCATCAATATTTTGTATATTTAGAGAAAATTAATATTTTGTTGGCTAATCCCATTACTTATTTTCTATTGATTTGACGTCATTCCTGCTGTTCACAGGTTCATAGTATGTTCAAATACAGCGATGATGTATTTACTATTGCTAATACCTGCGATATAATAAAAGAGTATATATCTATTGGCAATGGTTGATATATCAATATTTACCATTTGTAATATAGTAGTTAATTCTCAAATATATTTTTTAACAGGGACATAATTCCATTGTATTGTATGTTAAATTAACTGTTTTAAATATATAGTTCATTCATTTTATGAGCAAATTTACACTTTATAATCGAAAGTTTGTTTTAGTTTATATGGAGAAAGCAAATTCATTTTTATGATTGCTGAATTTTTTTCAAAAGCACCAGTTTTTAATTTGCCTGGAGTAGCAAATCAGAAAATGCTCCGTTCCACCCGAAGCAATTATGATGACCATGCAATTGGGTATGTGGAATTACAGCGAGATGCAGGAATTGTTCACTGTACAGTGTTTAGTTACGCCTGAACACAAAACTAGTTCCCCACCTTATCGTTGCGTGGCAGAAATGTGTTGGTCAAGCAGGCGGTTGCAAACACGTTGTTTGTTTTGTGACATGGCTTTACCGGCGTAGTCGTAGTTCCAGAAAATGATCAAGACGAGGAGTGGCCGGGGCGGCTCTCTCAAGCGATGCTGATATATGCTTATTGTGCAAGGAGTCAACTGTCGAGGACTGGATCAACTGCGACAACTGCGCAAAAAGGTTCCATGCAACATGCGTCAAGATCCCCACAGAAGCGGTACCTATGTTCTCTAAGGGACAAAAAAGTGTCCCAGAACAGACTTGACAGTGTTTATAACCTCTGCTACTTGGTACTTTAATTACTCTAACATCTTTTAAGATGTCTATCTTCCATACGGGTAAATTTTTTATTCTCTTGTTGACTTTGACTCTTGTTCAGGAGATCTTGACTAGCTTGGATGCTTTTCCGGGTGCAACTCAAAAGGAAGCAACAAAGCAAAAGGAAAGTTTGAAAAGCAGCGGCAATGATTTGGACGAACTCGGAATAGACTACGACTGTATCCGTGAGTGGTTTCCTGTGTTGCAATCAGGAATGGATACCCAGTTGGCTGGAAGGTGCGCAAAGCGCTCGCAGAAATGACACACAAATGCATAAAGGATAGATCCAGATTGTATTATATGGGTGTTAAAACTGGTGAGCATTCAGGCTTAGCGGTTGGTACAACATCAAACTACGTTGGAACAGAATACGTTATGCCATTCAACTTCCTGAAGTTATTGACTTCAACTCAATTTCTTCAAAACCATCCTAACGTCGTTCAAGGTTTCGTGCACTTGGAAACTCTTTCAGGGAGTGCAGTTCCAATGTTCGAGATTGCTGAATTCATATTTTATGGCTTGGAATATCTGGAAAGACTCTACTCATCGACAGGCATGCACACGCTTCAGCGGACCAATATCCCAGAAGGCGGCTATGTGGATGCAGCAGCATCATGCGGAAATTACCATCGAGATTCTACAGACATATTGAATCGTAGAAGTGATGCAGCCAATAGGATGATTGTCATCCCAAACAGTCACCACTGCCCGCGCGAGCTTTCAAAGCATGCGCCAGTTAGTGTCTTGTTCGTGCAACAAGTGGAGTTACCTCTTGAAGGCGGTTCAAACAAAGTTTTACGTCGTCAAAGGTGGTGCTGTTTATGGCTCCGGTGAGTTACGGAGAACTTTTGTCTATGACATCCACTCTGATCACATCATAGTGGAAGGATCTTTGTACGAACGAACAATCGGGCATTACAAAGAGGTTCTCTCACGGACTTCAAACAAAGAATAACTCTTTTTCAAAATAGTTCAAAAAAACAAATAAAAAATAAAAAATTAGAAAAAATCAAAAAATATACGTGTTAGTGTTTATGTTTTATGTTTACGTTTTCATTTTTCCATTGGGTATAGCAAATCTGACATTCTCTCGTTTTTGTTTAGGTAACACGCATTTTTAGTTTTGTATTTAATCGTATTTAATCACATAATTAGAACGTATTTAAGCTGGCAAAGAATGTTTTCTGGGCGTGTGAGGATTGTTCGAAGCCAGAAAGAATACTACAAGGAAGTATTTTGCCGCCTGCAATGTCATGACAAGAAACAAAGGAAATGATTGCAACCACCACGAAATCGACTCTGGATCAGATGAAAGAAAATACTCGTAGTGCTGGAGTGTTGGCCATTTGCTCAAAATCCTAAAAGGTCGGCAAGGAAAATAGGCGATAATTAACATGTCTACAAAGTCCGAGTTACTGGTATTCCTGAACCAGACCAAAAAGAAGCTATCGATTGACTCAACTCAGAGCGAAACAATATTGATAAGATTATTACTGATTTGGGATGCTACGGAAGAATTGTAGATTGCTATCGGAGGGGAAAATTCATTAAAGGAAGGAAACGACATGTTGTAATTCAATTTTCTTCCGTATGAGATGCTGGTGCTCAAGGCCATCACTGAGAAGTACTACAAGGAATCAGTTTAATCAAATTGATAATTCAGTGGCAGAACTCACGAATATAGAGATTTAGTGTTCGAGGAACGATATGGTGCTGAATCTTTCCAAAACAAAGGAAATGACCTTCTCGACAAAGAAATGTATGCTTCCCAGAGAGATATTGTCGATAGAAAGAGTTACCGACACAAAGATCCTTCGTTATCACCTGCCAAACAATCTGAAACCTTCGATCCATCTAGAAAAATTGTATCTGGAATGTTGCAGAAATATATAATTAACTTAAAAAGCAGCATCAATGCCAAGTTTTTCCGGAGAAAGTAATAGTATTACATGCTATAATTAAGGAATAAATAGAATATTAAATATTTTGATATTCATTCCCTATAACAACCTATGCACATTTTAAAATTCACATTTCATCATTCATTGCAATTTTTTTATATTTATTGTTAAAAGCTAATTGTTATTGCAAATAAGTAGTTACAGAACTACAAATAAAGCAGCATTAAATTTACAGTTTGCTACTAACTGAATTTTCAAAAAGGAGGACCTGTTGTTCACTGATGTATTTCTTGAAAAGTTATGATTTTTCAAAAAAAGGGGCACTACAACATTAGGCTTGAAAATTTTTTGCATCGATTGTAAACCCTGCTGACCAGCTGATTGAAGCCAAAATTTTCATGTTTCTTAACATGTGGGAAAAGAAAATAACAGCTATTGATTTGACCGAAGGACACAAGCAAAGCCTTAAAAATTTTTGTTGGTTTTCCTAAAAAATGTTTAAAATATAAAATGTCTAACTATAAAATACTGAAAACAAGTCTACGGGATTTTCGCCCACAGGGAAGTTCGCCCAACGCGATGTTCGCCCGAAGGGGTGTTCGCCCAAAGGGAAGTTCAACCAATCAGAACATTTTAGATGTAATTTAAATTTCCCAGTATTGCATAGGCATACATGAGTGAAGCAGTTACAATAATTCCCACTAAGCGTGGACGAAACAAATTAGTATATATAAATAATACATACAGAATTCATTCGAAAAAAGAATCAATTTATTGGAAATGTGATTTTGATAAAGAATTATAACTTGCAAAGATTTCTCTATACGGTATACTTTTAACTGCGTTATTGTTTTTACTTTTGTGCAATATAACTTGTTTTATTTAAAAACTATACATTGTATATGTATATATATATAAGTAAGGAATTGCTTATTGCCTTTAACTAAAAACTTGTTTGTTTAGAGTGATGTAAAAAATTTAGATTTTTAGTAAAATTTGTTTTTAATTACTTTTCATATTCCGCGCTTGAATATTTACTGCTTGCATTTTTTTTAAGATTGTTTTTGTAATTATGAAAAATAATACATTTTCATGCTTAGATCATCAACTGGAACCCACAATCATGAACCTGAAGACGATTCAGTATGAACTGCAAAAGTTGCTTGAATTGCAATGACCACCTTGGTTTGCTCTAGTCCTAGCCAAAGCACAGGTTTGAATTTTTTAATAATACATTAAAAATTGATTTGAGAATTAGGTTCAATCTACCGCCAAATTGTGTCAACTTTGGATTCAACAGAAATGGCTCACTTGCCCTCACAGGCATCAATTCAAACATTACACGAAATATTTTTGTATTAAGATTTTCCTTGTCAACAGATGGCGCTTTAAAATGTGATTTATTAGCTATCTTAATACATTGATAAAATTTATTTTTGGCTTTAATGGGCAAGCAATATCATATAATGTTCCTTCACTCTCAGATTGTTGAAATTCGAAAGCTACTGATTCTATATAACTACTGAAATTTGGAAAAACTTCAAAAATTTATTGAGCAAAATTGCATTGAATTCACCCTTTCAAATCAAGGGAAATTCCATTAAAATTTTTGAATTTCATAGCACAGATATTCGAGAAGAAAAGGTATTAATGCTTCACTCTTGGAATCTGATAGACTGATATCTAAAGTCTATATTTATATTTAAACAGCTTTGATTTAACATTTATTTAATTGAGCAAATTGTCCATTTATATTGACTACACAGCATGTTTTGAG
>CABFPE010000155.1:1290547-1306847 GCA_900660155.1 Hofstenia miamia | reverse complement strand
AAACATTCCATTGCTTTTTTAGTCTTCCCAGGAGAGGTGGGCAACAAGCAAGAGTGGAGCAGCCAGTTCTTAACTTTCCAGGCTGCAGGACTGATAGCAAGTTTATGGGAACACTGCTTTGCAAGTTTCTGAAGGTGAGGAGCACTAGTGAGGAAAGTGGCGAGGACCCACATGGCTCCATGGGATTGGATCACTGGTGCGAATTTTTCTGAGAACATTTTTTCTGATAAGTTCTGATGATCTTGGGTTCATGAGACAAGTTCAACTTGGCTAGCATTCTCTTGACAGATTGATGATACTGTGACATGGGGCTACAAATATTAATAGTAGGCCATTGTGTCTCTGGGCTGCAATCTGCTTTCAAATTTGTCCACACCTCATCAATTTCCTGCAGTGTAGCTGCATTTTGTGAGAATGCCAAACAGACGTGGAGATCAGATACATCAGAGCAGAGGCCAGGCAAGCTGATATTAATAGACTCTAGTGATTGAGCCTGGATGCATGTATCAATGATCAGATGAGTATTGACCACAAGATGGTGAGTTGGAATCTTTTTACATAAGAGCAGATCCATGTAGATTATCTTAGTAGGCAAAATCATGTGAGTATTGTACATACTCGTGGACTAATAGGAGCTGCTATACAAAATGGTAAAGTTCTCCACATAAAAGTGTAAACTCTTGACTTCGTCAAGGATGATATCCTGGTATTCTTCCTTTAAGAACATAACTAAGTGTATCTTCTCCACCTTAGCAAGTTGATAGGCAATTTTGATCTTTTCCATTATTTTGGGGTGGTTTACCTTGTTGACACAGAAGAAGTAGATGATTAACAGGTTGTCAAAATCAATGTTGATGCATTCAAATTTCTTTATTTTTTCTTTACTGTTGAGAAACTGGCATAAGTGAGACAAGTTGAAGTCCTTATTAAACATGATGTGAATGGCACTTTGCCAGTAGGGTTGTGCCATGCCGGCTAACATTTTGGAGTCATAACAGATGATAGCATTGATCTGGGGCCTACACTCTGCATCAATGATAAAGGGGATTACATTGATGGAACAGGTTAAATCTTTGGTGTTGAATGTCCATTGTAACTTGTTCTTAGTTTCCTTTGATATGTTATCTTGAACTAAACAAACCACTTTCTGAGTAGCAATAAAGTACAGATGTAGGATCTTGTCACCAACCTTAGATGTCTTAGCTTTACATTCCTTGGATTTTCAGGACCTAATACTAGCTGAGTCATGGGAGGAAGGCCTGGGACTAGGAAGGGTTTTGAGTCAACACAGGGTGAGGTTAGACAATTGGGCAAAAGGCACTCTATGCTCCTTGAATCATGCACAGAGAGTTGTCTCTGTGCATAGTTGCCTGAGGTCAACTCCTGCTCAGAGATTTGTCTCTGAGCATAGTTGCAGGAAGTCTGCTCCTGAGGAGAGAGTTGTCTCCCCTTGTAGTCGTGGCTGCTTCAGGTGTCTTCTGCTGGGCACTCTTGCTTTCGTGAAGTGCCTTCATCTGATTGTCTCAGCATTGTTGATCACTTTGTTTCATCTCACGGGTTGATTCATTGTTGCACTTGGCATCTGGCCAGGGGGTGATTTTCTGTTCTTTTCATAGTTGCTAAACAAAGATATAAGATTAAGGTCCCATTCCTGGGTATTTAAATGGTCTAAATATCTCTGATCTCTTGCTTTTTGTTTAGGCAAAATACAAGTAGCTATAGTGTTGCTACTACTAACAAGGTTACTATAATACTCAACCTGTGTAAGGTTGTCTTCCTTACATTTGGTGAGGTTGTCATAATATTCAATCTCATTAGTGCTGTCCTCAACATTATTGTTGTCAATGACTGCATTTTGTATATCTTTAATCATTTGTCAAAGTTGCTGAAAATGGGCAACCTTTATGTTATCTAATAGGTACTGGTGGTGATCTAATACTTTAACTATCTTAAAAGGTCCTTGCAAATTAATGGCAAGTTTTTGTACTTGGTTAGCATCAGTAACCTGATGAGGAAAATAAGCAAATACAGAATCTCCACTTTTATGAGGTTTGCCATACAGCTTCTTATCAAAGTTTCATTTCTAGCAAATAACCAACTGATTAGTATTCCTGCAGATAGAGAGGTGCACTTCCTGGAATTCCTGCAGCATCTGGTTCACAAAATTCTCCAAGGTTGGTTTGTTGTAGTCTGGAAACATAATAGACTGAGGAGTGCACACTTTGTGGCCAAACATGGCTTTGAAAGGGCTCACTTTGGTGGTGGAGTGAACAGCAGTGTTATAAAAGAATTCAACTGCCTCTATGACGCATCTCCAATTTCAACCAGAGGCACAGGCTAAAGTGACTCTAATTAACTTAATGATGGTGCAGTTCAGTCACTCAACAACGCCATTTGACTGCAGATGGTAAGCAGTGGTAAAATCGTGTATGATCTCAAGTTCCTTTGTAAGAGTGGACATTAAGGTGTTCTCAAACTGAGGACCATGGTCAGAGACCAAACACTCTGTAGGCCTGAACTTAAAAATCCATTCTTTAACGATCCTTTTGCTGATGACTTCAGCAGTGGTGTTGTTGAGAGGCATATTTAGTAAAGTGATCTATCAGGACCAGAAGATATTGAAATCCTTGCTCATCCCTTGACAGTTTCTCAATGTCCATATGGAACACTTTGTTTGTTCTTTTGGCGACCTGACTATGGAGCTTGACTCTGCTCTGGAAAGTGTCTGGCTCCTTGAAGCAGGCATGCTTCACATTTATTAATCACATCTTGCACAATAGCTCTAATACCAATGGTGACATAACAGGCATTAAAGGTTCTCTCCATTTGGATAGTTCTGAGATGACTGCATTCATGGATCTTCCAGACAAGATCCTGCTTGAAATACTCCAGAATTGCCAGACAATTGTTCCAACTATGTGTGTAGAGGAGTCCAGCTTCAGTAAGCTTCCAATGATACATTGGAAGTATATCTTGGCAAAGTTGCTGATAGCATGGTTGGGGTTCTTGACTTTAAAGACAATTTCAGACAAAACCTTATCATGTAACTGATGGATGGCAATTTCTTTTTCTGAGACCTCCTCTTTCACCATAATGGGGAGGATTGCTTTCAAATTCTGGTCTGTGTTGATATCAGGGAGGAGCTCATACTTACATACTGGGATGAATCCAAAAGGAGTTTTCTCACCAGGGGGCTTGCACAGTGAAATAATCAGCATTGAGGTGTAATCTCCCTGGGCAATGAGTGATAGTAAAGGTGAAATCATTAAGATATTCCAACCATCAGGCAATGATGTTCAACTTGTCCCAAGAGAATTTCTTCAGCCATGCTAGTGCTGAGTTCTTGGTATGTACAACAAATTGACGACCTAAGAGGACGAATTGGAACTTTTTCAGACTCTTGATGAGCACTAGCATTTCAGACTTTGTTGCTCCATAATTGAGCTCAGCATTGCAGAGCTTCTAGCTAAAATATTGTACTGGGCACGCCACTGATGGTGACTGAATTCACGTTGCAATTGATGATAAATTCCTTAGAATAGTCAGGCATATTCAGGCTGGGAATCCACCTGAGTTCTTGCTTCACAGCATCCAGCTCTTCCTGTTCAGCCCAGGTCCAGCAGAATTCAGTGTTTTTTCAAAGTAAATTAGATATATGCTTAATTTGATTGGCTAGTTCAGAGATGAAGGAGCCATAGTAATTAAGAAAGCCCATCAGGCATTGGATGTCCTTGTGAGAGTGCAGAGTCTCAATATGATTGAGATGGTCCTTCACATCATTCTTAATAGATATTCTCCCAGGTTCAATCACTCTTCCTAAGGAGGTAACTCATGGTGAAATGAGTGAACATTTATTTCCATTAACCCAGAGTCTGGAGTGATACAGGATCTTGAGAGTGTGACCCAACTTATATAAGCGATCAGAGAATGTGTGTCCAGCAATGAGAATATAATCCATGTATGTGGTGATCCCAGGTTCAAGAACATTAGCCCCATTCTGTAATACATGTGTGACATAACACTGAAATGTAGCCAGAGCATTACAAAGCCCAAAGGCCATGTACTTCCACTCAAAGAGGCTGTAAGGTGTAATAAAAGTGGTTTTCAGGATGTTGGCATGCTTCATCAGTATTTGCCAATAGGCTTTACAGAGATCCAAGCATAAGAACAACTTGTAATTGCTGGCATCATATAGAAGATCCTTGATGCAAGGTAATGGATATGCATCCTTAACTGTGATGTTGTTTAATCATTGAAAGTCAATGCAGAGGTGGTACTTCTTGCCTTGGTGAATAAACACTGTAGGTGCAGCATACGGACTGTTAGTGTTCTGTATGATCCCACTTTCAATGAGATTGCTAAGGATCTGTTCATACTCAGCTCACAAAGCTCTCAGGTAACCTTTGAACTGGCAGCTGAATGGGGCAACTACTCTTAGTTTCAATGGCATGTTGTTCCCCAACAGCCTTTCCAACACTAATTGATCTGTAATTAAACACATCATGATGCTTGCACAAGAGGGCAGAGAGCACGTCATGTTCTTGTGGACTCAGGTGTCCATGAGTTCTCTCATTTACAGCTGGGATCTGGACTGGATCACTTGGTTCACTCAGATTGTGAATTGCAGTAAGAACAGGCAGACAGGCTGCAGCTTTGAGTTTGAGTCAGACTGGCATTGCAATGATGGATAGCTTTGTTGGATCCATTCAGATCAGACATGCAGAACTATTGAGCACAGTAATGTAAGTCTTTCCACAAGAGACATGACAAAGGTCTGGAGATAGATGTAGACCATGAAGGCGTTCCCCCTTTATCCTGAGATTATGATGTCCCCCTCATAAGGAGAGCTTATAGTGACAGCAACTCATTGCCAGTGCCATGGTTCCACAATGATGGTATTGGTTAAAGTTAATAGGATTTCTTTGTTACAAGTGGCAGTAAGCTCTTCCTGTGGCTTGCTTTCTTGAATTGAGAGAGTGTTGGTTCCATAGTTGATTACACATGCATTCCTCTTGAGGAAGTCATTTCCTAGAATGACATCATATGGTAGAGGCTGATTGCAGGTGTCAAACACAATAAGGTCCATGTGAAAACATTCTTGGTGGATGTGCAACTTGAGGTTGTTGATCTGGCCCTTCAGTGAAATAGTGTTCCCCAAAGCATCCAACAAACAGGCAGTGGAATGTAGCAAATCTTCTCTCTGTAAGCAAAGCTTGTTGCAACAGGTGTTGCTTATAATGGATACAGAAGCTCCTGTATTGATGGTAGTGTTAATCAGCAATCCATTCACTCCTGTGGGGATGACATTAGTGCATAGCAACAAAGTTATCACCAAAACATCATGCACATGGTTTTCAGGAGGCAGTGCTCCAACTAATTTAAATGGTTGACAGACTTAACCAGGGTGTTGGGAGTGCACACTTCAATGGATGGCTCATCAATGATAATACCATCCCCATCTGCAATTAGGCGGATAACTGCCCCACTCTGAGTCCAAATGTGAGCTGACTGTCTTTCACTATCTGTCTTCTTCTGCACTGTAGCAGAACTTGAAGAGGTTAGAGTTTTAGTTAGTTTGACCTGTCTTTAGGTCACCAGCATCTCTATGTGTGTTGTATTCTGTAGCATGTAAACAATGCTAATCGCCTTCTTAATAATAGAGTTCAAATAATCTTCCAGGTCACATTTAAGTCTGAGGCAGCTCCTGATAGTAGAAGGGAATCCCCAACAAATGTACAAGAAGCGATCATGTCTTGAGTACTCTGGAGTTAACTTGCTGAGGCAAAAGAGTCTATTGACTTGCTTAATGTAGGTCCTCACATTGTCTCTCTTCTTGAAGGAAAGATCAAATAAAAGCATCTTATATTGCTGCTTGATGTGAGGTGCTTTGTAGTAGTCCTTGAAGTGACTAATGAGTAACTGATAATTTGTCTTAACTTCCCTATCCAGCATCATGTACTGATTGTATGTAAGGCCTTGAAGGAACATGGGAAATTGTGTGGCAGCAGTGTCTTGAATGGTTTTATACTGCTTCATTGTAAGCTTGAAAAGAAAAAGCCACTTGTTGAATGACTGTGAAATTTCATCTATTTTACCAGTGAATTTAGGCAATACTGAGTGTTGATTGAAAAGATTTGATTGTTTGTTCCCTGGTGCTTTGGTAGGCAAAATGGATTGAGTGAAGCATGGCCTGCATGTGGTTGTAGACCTGATAGGGACACTTGGAGGGGAAGGTGGAACAATCATAGTAATGGGAGTAACTGTGATGTTCACAGGTTCAGAAGGCACAACTGTTACACTCAGGGTACAAGAGCTTGGTGTAGCTACTGTAGTTAGTGTTGTGACTTGAGAAAGGGCATACTGAGTGAAGGTAGGTGCTCAACTTGTAAAAGAGGTAATGGGGGTAATGAAAGGTGGTGTCAAAGGGGACGTTATAGGTGCTGACAAAGCATGAGAAAGGTGGGTAGACATTGTCTGTGAGATAACCATTGTGAACCTCTCTGATAGAGCATCAAGAGCATTGTCCAAAAGAGCGCAGGTTACATTCTCAGGTTCTTCTGGGGAAGTTGGAGGGGAATGCAGGATTGATTCCTGAATTTGCATCTCTAAGGCTGAGATTGAGTCAAGCAGGCATCTCTCACATTGCCAAGCAGCAGTGGCTTGTTGTCTNACTCTGAGTCCAAATGTGAGCTGACTGTCTTTCACTATCTGTCTTCTTCTGCACTGTAGCAGAACTTGAAGAGGTTAGAGTTTTAGTTAGTTTGACCTGTCTTTAGGTCACCAGCATCTCTATGTGTGTTGTATTCTGTAGCATGTAAACAATGCTAATCGCCTTCTTAATAATAGAGTTCAAATAATCTTCCAGGTCACATTTAAGTCTGAGGCAGCTCCTGATAGTAGAAGGGAATCCCCAACAAATGTACAAGAAGCGATCATGTCTTGAGTACTCTGGAGTTAACTTGCTGAGGCAAAAGAGTCTATTGACTTGCTTAATGTAGGTCCTCACATTGTCTCTCTTCTTGAAGGAAAGATCAAATAAAAGCATCTTATATTGCTGCTTGATGTGAGGTGCTTTGTAGTAGTCCTTGAAGTGACTAATGAGTAACTGATAATTTGTCTTAACTTCCCTATCCAGCATCATGTACTGATTGTATGTAAGGCCTTGAGGAACATGGGAAATTGTGTGGCAGCAGTGTCTTGAATGGTTTTATACTGCTTCATTGTAAGCTTGAAAAGAAAAAGCCTCTTGTTGAATGACTGTGAAATTTCATCTATTTTACCAGTGAATTTAGGCAAAACTGAGTGTTGATTGAAAAGATTTGATTGTTTGTTCCCTGGTGCTTTGGTAGGCAAAATGGATTGAGTGAAGCATGGCCTGCATGTGGTTGTAGACCTGATAGGGACACTTGGAGGGGAAGGTGGAACAATCATAGTAATGGGAGTAACTGTGATGTTCACAGGTTCAGAAGGCACAACTGTTACACTCAGGGTACAAGAGCTTGGTGTAGCTACTGTAGTTAGTGTTGTGACTTGAGAAAGGGCATACTGAGTGAAGGTAGGTGCTCAACTTGTAAAAGAGGTAATGGGGGTAATGAAAGGTGGTGTCAAAGGGGACGTTATAGGTGCTGACAAAGCATGAGAAAGGTGGGTAGACATTGTCTGTGAGATAACCATTGTGAACCTCTCTGATAGAGCATCAAGAGCATTGTCCAAAAGAGCGCAGGTTACATTCTCAGGTTCTTCTGGGGAAGTTGGAGGGGAATGCAGGATTGATTCCTGAATTTGCATCTCTAAGGCTGAGATTGAGTCAAGCAGGCATCTCTCACATTGCCAAGCAGCAGTGGCTTGTTGTCTCATTTTGGCTTGTAAGGCGTCAAAACAGGCTTTACAGGAATGGTGCTGTGAGATCTGTTCAGCAAGGGCTTCTCTGAGCTGCTGAACTTCAAGTGTTGGTGACTCAGAAGGAGGTGATGGTGGTGTATATAAAAGAAACGGATTTGACAAGGCAGCAGGAGTGGGGGTTTCTTGCAACAAAACTTCAGAGGGTGTAGATATACCAGAAACAGGTTTATTGGGGGTAGGCATAGGTAAAACAACAACAGAACTAAGTCCAGATGTGCGAGGGACAGCGTCCAATCTGCTAGCACTCACACAGGGGAAACCCTGAGTGGGAGTCCCATTATGAGAATTAGAAAAATCCACATCCATAAGAACAAGAATAAGTAAACAAGTAAAAGTAAAGTAGGAGAAAAAGGTTCCAATAACAATTCCAATAATGTAGGAGAAACATCCAACTGTTTAGGAGAAAAAAAACACTTGTCAGATGGTAGCAGGGCATAGGTACACAATAATTCAAATTCTAGAAGAGCTAGACAAACCAATATAGCACTAAGAACAGGTAAGAATAGAGTCAGGGCTCAGTAACAGCATCAGATCACAGAGCTGGAAAATGTAACATTATGTATAAGGTGAAGTTGCACATCAATGGCTGGTGAAGTAGATCACAGTCAGGGGAAATCCATCCCAGCTGACTCACACCCAGTAGAAAAATGAAACCAAATACAATATGGAGAACATTATAACAGTTCTGTTTCAAGTTGCAATCACCAAGTGAAAAATGGGAGACTGCCTCAGTAGGCACACAAACTTCATGACTGGAGTACATCTCTGAATGTTGATCCATCTGCACACAGTAACAGAATGGAGTAGATAGTTTAACTGACACTCCAGAGTGTCCAAGAATCACATCAGGGTCACCATGTAGAATCATGGGGTGCGTCTAGCAACTCAAGCAGTATGAAGGTTGGAGAAGATTACCATTGCTGAGAGCAACCCATTCTCTAACAAAATAAATGAAGATTGGTAGTTTGCCAATTTCATTGTAGAAAAAGTAATTCCAAGATGGCATTTCAAGCAGCTACCAATTCACAGAGCATCTAGCTGAAGCCAAGTCATTTGAATCCATCCTTACAATCCAAGCTGCTAATCATGTGTCTCAAGTTGTAATTTCTAGCTCAATAAAACAAATTTAACTCTGTGTTTATCATCTCAGCTCATGTAATAAAGGTATTTAATAACATGTAATTACCACATATTCATTTTGCCAATGGCATAGTACATTTGCATTGTGTGATAATTTGTGCATGTTCAATTGATAGATGTTGTAGTTCTTTTATTTTCTATGCCTATATGTAGTCTAAAGCAACCACAATATGGGCTCACATCTGTCATGGAGTGAGTTATTGCCCCAGGCACAGTGGAGTTCCTCCCACATTATCACTGGATCTTACAATTGCAATATTATAAAATTCATACCAAAGCTAAAAAGGTTAGTAGATAATAGAATAATAAAAGAGCAAACATTATCTAGCAAGAATGAAATTTATTTGAAGTTTGATTACAAGAAGAGGTAAATATTTACTGTTTTACAAAAGTTAGCTTATTTCCCTTGCAAATTAAATTAGCAATTACACATAATCAATAGCTTGAGGGAACAATTACTAAATTCAAAACTTAAGTTCAAAAAGATCACAAATTAATGAAATCACTAAACTAAATAGCACCAAATTAATTGGAGAGTGCCTAAAATCAAATAAAAAATAAACAAAGGCCCTGAGTGACTCTACATTAAATGATAATTTTTCATTTTAGGTACCACTCTGTAATCCTTTGTTTGAATATTTTGACAAGATTCCTTTTTTTGTTCAGTTTTGTTTGACAAAAAAATTTCAAATATTTTAAACTAAGATATTTTAGAACCAAATATCCTATCTTAATCCTCTAATCCTGATTGAGGTCAAAATTGCAGCATAAAACATTAAACATTTCTTCATTTTTTATTATATTACAATTTAAATATTAGTTTTATGATATTATTTCAATTGTAATTTGACAAAATAACAATGGTGCTATATATATTTTAGTTCAAATTTCTGCTAATTGAGAGAGAATATTTATTTGTGCATAAAGCACAGTACAAAATACAATTACACTAAAAATTATATAATATTTATAATTAAAGTTATAAGCACCTTAATTTTGACTTAAGATAATAATGAAGAATGAAGTAAGTAGTTTCTTTAAACTTAAAATTTTAGAGGAAGATTGTCAAGTCTTTTAGTTTTAACAATGTATTCCATAACCCATTTGTATTTTGCAAGAGTTCTCAACCTTGGCAATGATATATTTAATAAGCTATGAAATTTATTAAATCTGCTACCAAAAACAAATAATGGCTAATGTTTTCTTTAGTATGACAATAATGACACATATTACTAATTAAAGCAATGTTTTCAATGAATGAATTAAGCTTACAGTGACCAATTAGTAAGGAAGTATTGTGATGATCAAGATTTGCAGGTAGTGATAAAATCTTATTAGGAGAATTATATATGCTTTTTACTCTTGGATTACCATATTGTAGCATCATCCAAATTAATTAAGCTGCTAATATCAATTTGAAAGGAGAATAAGATTAATTTTTGTTATGCAACCAAGTAAGATCAATTGTCAATTATGAGAGATTAGTATCTGTTGATAATAATACTTTTGTCAAAACTGAGGGGGCAAAGTCACTTCCATTATTTTCAGCCGCCATTTTGGCTGATGAACAGTTCAAATTTGAAATCAACATGTACTTTTCCAAAAATACTATAAATAGATTAAACTCACTGTAAGCATTAGATAAAGAAATTCATTTGGAATTCTGACATTATTTGCTTAATATGGTTTGATTATTTAATAGAATGTCAAGCTAAATTAGTTGTGTTTAGTGTGGTCTGGATCCATCATGAGATTGATTCTAGGGTCTTTGTGCAAGATCATGAAAGTGCACTTATGTTAGGCATATGGGTTTTTCTCTCATTTAGTTGACTATTGATCACTTGCTACATGTATTAACTATAATAGATTTGACATCCAGTCAGATGACCAAAACCTAGGAATTATATTTATACTATTTTAGATTCAAATTATTGTCTATAATGTTACTGATAATGTGCCTGAACATGTAGTAATTATTAAATGTAGGTTAGCAAGCTGCTTATAATTAAACTAGTTATTAAAGCCAATATATTTTGATAATGGCTATATTTAATATTAACAGAGCAGCTAGTGACAAGTCTGTTTGCATTAACATGAAACACTTTTACAAAAAGAGACTAAGTTGAATTGTGTCTTGTCTTGAGTATACACCAAGCTAGGATAGGGTACACATAAGTTACATTATTGAGCTGAGAAGTGGAACTCAACCAAATGGATCCTTGGTGAACAAGTGAAACTGGAGATCAGCTTTGGGCAGATGCCCACTATTGATCATTGGAGGAAATGCTGCATGGCTTTGTCACCTTAATAGTGAATAGTCAAATCTTGTTAAGTTAAATTACCAGAAATACACAAAAGCTAAAGCAGTATCAAATTAGTAAATCCCTACCTGCAAATATGCAACCAGTGTTATAGAGTAACAAATGATGAACAGTAATAATGCCTGGTAGAGGATGTTACATGGTGATCATGACAACCAAGAACAACAACCATTGGAAAAGAATTTCTTTTCTTTACTAGAGTAAAATAGTTTGTGTCTTAACAGCACATAAGGAATTTATTTTAAATTGAAAGAAACATTCATTGGAATGATCTGCACACTTTGACATGATCTACAAGTAAAAGTGGAAGTCAAGCAACAGGACAAGTACATTAGAAGTAAAACAGTCAATGAAGAGATTTACCTAAACCTAAAATAGTGCACTTCAACAAGATCCAGGAATCATGACCAAGAAGGGGCAGCACTATGAAAGAAATAAAAATGATAAAGGGAAAAAGGCAGTGCAAAGAAAGTAGCACCCAGGGTAGTAACCACCAGAGCTACATGATCATCATCATATTATGGTTGCATCAATAGTACTCATTGACTGCTAACCAATTGTTCCCGCTTTTTACATACAGGAGACCTTGTTCATTAACTTGCCAATTGTATCTTTTAAAATCATGAAGAAAGGATCTGTTATTCTCTTTATAATCTCTGACAATACCTTGTCACACTTCTGATGGTAGATGATCTCCTCCGCTGTTATTTCTTTGTGTATGAAAATGGGCAGGATTGCTCTGCTTTGCTGATCAGCATTAATTTTAGGCAACATCTCATATTTGGTTAGAGGAATGAACCCAAATCAAATTTGTTCTCCTGCTGGCTTCTTTAAATCTCACTCATAACTGGGAAGGGCCATCCAGTAGTTGGCATTGAGGTGTAGCTTCCCAGGTCAGTGTTGTATAGTGAATGAGAAGTCATTTAAATACTCAATCACCCTAGCTACAATATTAGACTTGTCACCAGAAAACTTCTTTTGCCAGGCCAGCAAGCTGTTATCAGTATGCACTACAAAAGGACATCCCAAGATGAAATACAGAAACTTCTTAAGTGATTCCACAATGACAAGAATTTCACTCTTCATTGCTCCATAGTTTCTTTCTGATGTGCATAGCTTACAGCTGAAGTATTGGACCAGACTTTCCACTCCATTTACTATCTGGCTTAATACCCCACTGATAGCCATGGCAATAGCATCACAGTCCACAATAAAACTTTTCTTATAATCCAGAGTCTTTAGTGTAGGGATTTTCTTCAGCTCTCTTTTCATTTGATCTAGGTTCTCCTGCTCCCTCCATGTCCACTTGAAATTGACAGACTTTTTGAGTAGCTAAGAAGTGATTCTAGTTTTTTCTGCTAAGTCAGGAATGAAAATGCCATAATAATTTAAGAAACCCATGAGTCTGTACGTCTTATCAGCTTTTCAGTGTCTCTATTTTCTCAAGGTAGGCTTTGGCATCTGCTTTGATTGATATTTTGCTGGGTTTGACTACATGCCCCAAAAAGGTGACTTTATTTTGAACAAGTGCACATTTGTTACCATTAACTCTTAGTCCAGCATTCTGGAGTTGATCAAGTGTGTGTCTCAACTTGTCCAGGTGTTAAGGGAATGTGTTGTTTGCAACAAGTATGTCGTCAATGTATGCTGATATACCAGGCTCCAAAAAATTAGCATTGTTCTTTAGTGCCTTGGTCATGTACCTCTGGAAAGTCACAGGAGCATTGCAAAAGCCAAAGGCTATATACTTCCATTCATAGAGGCTGTAGGGAGTGATAAAAGTGGTCTTTTGAATATCAGATTCCCTCATGGGGACCTGCCATAGGCCTTACATAAATTGAGACATGAGAATAATTTGTACTTGCTGGCATTGTAGAGAAGGTCCTCTATTCTCAGAAGAGAATAGGCATCCTTGATGGTAAAATTATTCAATTTATGAAAATCTATGCATAATCCATATTTTTCTCCCTGCTTGATGAAGACTGTTGGCACCTTGTAGGGGCTGTTACTCCCTTGGATAATTCCACTTTCCAGGAGGTCATTCAGAACTTTTTCATATTCTTCCTTTAGGCTTTCAGGAACCCACCATACTGGTAATTGGATTTGTTTGTCAGTTTTCATTTCAATTGAGTACTCTTTGCCTATGGCCTGGCCCACACTTATGGCCACTATGTTGCTTGTATGAAAACACAGGGACCTGAGTCCAATGATGGGCCTCAAGAAACATGGGTTCAGTAAGTTGGAAGCAAATTTCTTCTTCAGGGACTGTGGTTAACTGAGTTGTCTTGTGATCCTTTATGGAAATCATGTTTTTCCCATAATCTATTACACAAGAGTTTTGTTCAAGGAAATCACTCCCCAAAATAATATCATAGGGCAGAGTCTGATTTGAAGTATCTACTACTACCAGATCCACTTGAAACAATTCATTGTTAATCTGAATGTCTACATTGCTCACTTTTCCTCTAAGCAAGATTATATTTCTAGATGCATCAATCAGACTAATGACAAATGGATCCAAGGCATCCTGGCTGATGAACAACACTGAGAACAACACTCATCACTAATAATTGAGGCAGTGGCTCCAGTATCTACTGTAGCATGCACTAGAATCCCATTGATGTTGACAGAAATCATATTTTTCCACATCAGGTGGGTAATTATGAGAATCTTCTGTGCTTGTTTGTTAGGAGACATTGCTCCCCTCTCTACCTGAGTGATGTAATTCCAGACATTGTCACCTTTTCTGAAAGACATGTTGCACAGAAGGGTCTTATATTGATGCTTGATGTGAGGCACTCTGTAGTGATCCTCAAAGTATCCTACCAGTAACTGATCATTCAAATTAGTCTCTTAGTTGAGCATCATGCACTGCTTGTAAGCTAGTCCATGGAGATATAGTGGAAATTGTGATACAGCAGCATCTTGTGCCTTATGATACTGTTTCATAGTTAACTCAAAGAGAAAAAACCATTCATCAAAGGATTGGGATAAAGTATTGATTTGAACACTGAATTTTGGTAAAGCAGAGTGCTTATTGAAATACTCAGGACCTCCATTAGACTCTAAAAGAAGAACTGATTTAGTGAACTGTGCATGGCAACATGTCACCAACCCAATAGACCACCAAAGTAAGGGCTTCCATCAGCAATGTGCTCAGAAGTAGAAGGCACAACTGTGGTACTCACAGGAACCAAAAGAATGTGATGCAGGCACATAGGCTGAAGAGGCATCACTAGAGTAGACAAAGTTGACACATGAAAAACAGAAGATTGAGTGAATATATGCTCACAGTTCACACTTGATGTAAGGGGTGAGGCAGACTGAGGGAGAACAGTTTGACAAATCATGTCATTAGATGGAGGAGAACACTCTTGCTGAGTAGTTAACATATGAGCAAATTGGTGGGTTAGTCTTTTGCCAAAATCATCCAAAACTTCATTCAAAGTGGCATGGGTAACATATTTGTCACAGACTGGGAGGAGGGCACCTCATGAGGACTGGTCTTGTTGGTGTAAGCTGATTAACCTGAAGTTCCAGTGACATGATTGATTCTAACATTTTCTGTTCCATTCATTGGTATTCAACATGCTGGGTATTGAGCTTGGCTTGCAGAGCCTCAATGCAACTCTCACCTTCTAATCACAGAGCAACTTGTTGAGACAATGAATCCCATAGATGCTCAATCTTGATTGTCTGGTGATCAAACCATGGGATGGGGTTAACTGATGAGGTAGACAGACAAGATGGAAATGGTGGAGCATTATGAGTGTTTAGTATTCATCAGTGGTTCACAGGAGAAACCTGAGTAGGAGATGTAGGAAGGGATAAATTAACTAATGATCCAATGGTACAAGGAGTAGTATTCAGGCTACCAGTGTTTGCACAGGGGACTCCTACCAAGGGGGACCCAAAAGGAGAACAAGTAACAGTATGATTAGAATCCATTTTGTAACAAGAACAAGTAACAAGAATATAACTCTTCTCAGAAAAATTTTCATCAACAGTTGGGAGCACTGTCAACTGATTGACAAAGTAGATAACAGAACAGCAGCAACCTTAATGTGGTATAGGAATGGTAATAAATCCAACATGCAACAGAATAGAAACAACAGAAAATGATAGGTCAGGGGAAATCCATCCCAGCTGACCTAATCAAACCAAAACAAACAGGTCAAGAATGTTATGTGACACCCTCATTGCCCATACAGGTTACATGACTGAAGTACATCTCCAAACATCACTTAGACTGCAGATAGCATCAGAACCATTCAGGATCATGGCAGGGTCACCATGTAGAATAGGTGGCTGGGGACTATACCAGCAGCACTAAGGAATTAATTGACATGGCAGAAGGTTGCAAAAGTGACTTTAATAGAGCAGCCATGATTCTAATGATAAATTAATAGATCTAACAAACATTGGTAATTCATCTTGTACTTGTAACTGTTTAGAGAGAAAACATCCAGGATGACCAATTCATACTGTGTCCAGCCAAAGTGCTACCTGAAGGGAAGGTAGTTCATGACTTGAGTATGTGGTGTTATTCTAATTGTCTCATAGTTTATTATCTAGCTCAATACAAATATAACATTCTCAATGTAGTTCTTATCTCTCAGCTCACTATTAAATAGCACATAACTGCCATGCATTCACATGAACCAACAGTATAATATCATCACATGTAATCATGTTATTGGTGTATGTTGAAATCAAACAAAGGTTTATAGTTGTTTCATACTTTTGGTTTTTGCAGCAACCACTAATATCATAATAACAACATTCGTAATAAATAATCATTGAGCAATTGCTCCGAAATAAAACTCACTTTGTTTTTCTTATTACTAGATCCTTTTAATATAAAAAAAAGGTTTGCAAAATTTGTGAAAATTCTAATATACCAGATAAGTGAATTTTCAAAATAATTTATTCATAAA
>CABFPE010000155.1:1279175-1290526 GCA_900660155.1 Hofstenia miamia | reverse complement strand
AACTGCCATGCATTCACATGAACCAACAGTATAATATCATCACATGTAATCATGTTATTGGTGTATGTTGAAATCAAACAAAGGTTTATAGTTGTTTCATACTTTTGGTTTTTGCAGCAACCACTAATATCATAATAACAACATTCGTAATAAATAATCATTGAGCAATTGCTCCGAAATAAAACTCACTTTGTTTTTCTTATTACTAGATCCTTTTAATATAAAAAAAAGGTTTGCAAAATTTGTGAAAATTCTAATATACCAGATAAGTGAATTTTCAAAAATAATTTATTCATAAATATTTGGACACTTTGAAATTGACTGTTAAATAAAAAAGTTATATTTGAGTAGGTGATATTTTTCATGATTTTAAGAAAGTACTATTTAAAAATGTTGGATATTTACGAAATTTTTAAATTTCATTTAATATCTTTTACTTTATACTCTACATGTCATCAAATTTGTTTTCACTGAAGTGACATCAGAAAAATGAAATTTGGGTAATGGGATTGTGAAAAGAAAAATCAAATTAAAGAAAAACTAATAAATGTTAGGGTCTGGTACGCCTTTTTTTGTAAATATCATGCAAATATATACAAAATTAGCCCATTTCAAAAAAAATTAAAATTTTGAGAATATCCCCCATTGTACTTAATTTTAGATTTTTATTTTTTTTAAATTTGTCAGATTTTTATGCTCATTGTTATCATTTATATACAAGACATTCATTTAATGTTTAACAAATGTTTATTAAATATGTTTGGTATTATTATGAAAGATAATGGTTTGCCCCTTATTGGAATTGTGTTTGTTTAAGCAGCAATGCTTGAACTGTTTAGCAATTAAAATGTTATTTTGCATATAAAAGTAATGCTAAACAATCATGTGACAACATAAAACAATGTTCTTAGGACCTTGAAATATTGCTTTTTATTCATAAAAAACAATCAAAAGCAACCTAATGTGATGTTGTTGAAGCAACATTGTTTAGACCAATGAAAAACAAAAATGTTTTTGATACATAAAACAACATTGTTTAGCCCTTAAATTGTTATCTTTGTTGTACATTTATTCTTCCAAATCTAATCTTAAAGCTGTACTGCTTCATAATGGCAATGTCAAACTGAGCTTTCCTATAGCTCATTAAATAAAGTTATGTGGAAGTTGCAAAGGTATCAGTAGCCTCTTAAATGCTGTTGACAATAGCATACATCAATACTGATCTTAAGGTGGTTGAAGTGTTAATGGGATTGCAGAAAGGCTTTACAAAATATTGTTTTCTATGCATTTGGGACAACCATGACATAGGAAGACATTATATAATAAGTGACTGGGAAATGTGAGAGTCCTATATTCCTGGAAAATCAAGTGTTTCCCAAATTCAATTAGTAAATCCTAAAAAATATGTTTGTAACCAGTTTATAATAAATTGGGTTTAATGAAGAATATTATCAAGATTATAGCCAAGATAAATAGCAATGGTTTTGAGCATCTGAGAAATTTCCTTATATTAGCTCCCCAAAATTCAATGAAGGCTTATATATTGACCAGAAATAAACAAAGATATGCTGGATAGAGTATTTGAAGGTAAACTTTCTACTGTTAAAGGATTAGCATGGACTGCTTTTAAAAATATTTTCTGATTTCTCCTTGGAAATGTTAAGTCAAATCATTATGTGGACATTTTTGAAGAATTGTGGACAATGTACAACAACTTGAATGTACAATTGAGTTCAAAAATACATTTTTTACAGCTGCATTTCTTTAAAAACTATCTTGTTGCAACATCAGATGAGCAAGGCAAAAGGCTCCATCAGGATATTAAGTGCATGCAAGAATGATACCAAGGGCAATGGAGCACCAATATGATGGCAGATTACTGTGGGAGCTTAATAAGAGATCAACCAGATTCTTCCTACAAAGAAAAAATTATGCTAAATGTTTCTAAATACTACTTTTGTGATATTATTGTGTTAATAAAATTAAAAAAGCTGTATATCACCCACTAGGCATCAACTAGCTGTTGAAATAAATGTTTGAATCCAGCACAAAAATTTGACCTAGAAAAGTGTCTTAGTTGTTTTGCCTCAAGAAAAAGTTAAAATTTGTTCACCAGTTTTATTATTATGATTTGTAGTTTATAGAATGCCAACAAATGCTTTGAATAGTAATCACATCAGCTTGTAAAGACCAGGATATACTTCTGTTGTGCCACAGCTAAACTTAGTTACCAACTAAGTTAAAAGTGGTTGCTTTCCAATGGCTTTAGTTTCCTTCAGCCATTCAGAAAAAATAGGACTTGATCATATATTAATTTACAAGTCCATAATATAGATAGAGTTTTTGTAAATCAGTTTTAGTATTATTATCAACTTTAATCCACTTTCTACCTGAAAAAAACATATACCAACTGCATCACATTTCTCAAAGTCTTATTAATTCAGGTATCAACTTCAGCTGAGAAGTGACTAAGGAATGAGTAATAAAAATTTACTTTCAGGTGCCTATAAGCTTAATAATGCTTGTAGTACCTTTGAAGTGTGATTGCTGCTGATTCTGACCTGGAACATGTTGGACATGAGCAATGCGGGTGCTTCAGCCACTAAATAGTTTAAATTATGCAACTCCTAATTGTCTTATATAAACAAAGTCTTACCCAAACAGTAGATTATATGTGCTAAAAGTATATTCTTGGCAGAATGTTCAGCTAGATATTACAATGCAGATTGCAATACACCTGCTACTTCCATCAATTCCATCCAGTCCCCCTTTGCCACTGCTAAAGAACATAGTTGCATTTGCTTACAATTCCTAAATTCAAGTTTTTTCATTCATAATTATTTTCTTAATCCTTGTTTAGCAACACATTATAAAATACATACAAAAATATTACTGCCTTAGTTGATCAATATAACAGTAATCAGGCAAGCCAAAATATTAGAATATGTATGATAAATATTTGGCTGAATAATAAACAAATATTTGTTGCGAAAAAAGACTCAATTTTATCAACCCTTTTGATGTTTTCGATATTTTTGCCTCATTTATGTTCATTTCTAGCAAATATTGTCAAACAGTTTTGCTCTGTCGATCCTAAGGTTCTCTATGTTTGTTTCAAGATAACTAAAGGTGGAAAATTGTACCAACCAATCCAACCCGAATAAATGACAACATTCATTGCAATTTAGTATTGCTTAAAGTTTAAACACTGATATAAAAAATTGTCAAATTTACCTTGTTTAATGTGAAGAGAACGCGGGATTTATATTATCATGATTATTTTTATAATTTGCTCATGAGTTAAGAATGGGAAATGATGCTTGTTTTTGAAATAACTTTTAGAATATAATATTATTTTACGAAATCAGAAATACTTTTGAACAGAATTGTAATTTTGTGGTGTTATTTCCGGCCTAACCATTTTTATGGAATGCTCAGCCCATGTAAGAATGGCTGTCTAATATTCCTGAACTAAAACTACCTCAGTAATACACCGTAAGTTCGATCGAATCTCAAATTTATTTGTTGCAATTTAAAATATTGCAAAATTCGATATCAGATATTACGTGTTGTACTTTTTTCTTTTATTTTGTATATATTTATTTGTTTAGACCATAAATGGCCCGAGACATAAAACAAAAGAAAACAAATAAAGGAAATAGTAGGATAACCAGATCGATATCAGAAAATAATTTTGTAATGAACAACATTTTTTTCCTATTGACCAATATGCTTTTCAAATTCGACCATGCATGTAATTGTACAGTCATCATTACATTTTGGCTAGTTTCATTAAATTCTCATTTTTATTTAATGATTAATTTGTGGTTTATTCGAATGTCAATTGCTTTTAGTCAATAAACTCCGCAATCATGTTGGTGGATTATCGTGCATTTTGCACACATTTTTTATTAGCTTAATTTTAAACTTTTCACCATTTGGTGATGCTTTTGTAACTTTTTTATTGGAACCATATAATGACTAAAATGGACTGTTTTAAAAAAGAACCATGCAATTCATTTAATTTTCACGTATTAACTGAAGTAATTAAATAATTTTCGAGAGTAATGTTATTTTTAAATTCAGTACCTAAATGATTTGTGTCGTATCTAGTGTTAATTATTATATATTTAAAATGCTATTAAGCATCCAAGAATATGCATCAAAAAGGATAGTAATTTATTCCGAAAAATTTACATTATTGCTATGTTGAGGGACCCTGTAACCAAAACATATTCTAAAATTTTCAAGAATTGTTCTTTGAAATTTGCAATGCTATTCTTTTTGCATGTTTGAAATTTTTTTGGTTTCTTGCGAAAAGTGCTTTCTGAATTGGCAATTGTCTCCTCAGCCATGGCAATAAAGAATGATATAAAATTCTGTTTTAGCAATTATATTTATGTGAAATGTATATTATGTGTATCTTATCACTATTATGTGTTATGTAAGTAAACGTGAACAACTTACATTTTAGATATGGTTCTGTAGATTAGAACAGTGATTTCAGAAAACTAAATTCTGTGCAACTTTCATGTTTTATATATTTTGTATTGAAGCAAGTATGCAATTATAACATCGGAAAAACAATAAACTGTTTTTTTCCATAATTAGGGATCAATCCTAATATGGTGTTAATGTTTTAGAAAGTCTTGGAAACTAAAATCTGTTGTCTCACAGCTGCTTAGTCAAAAAGAAAAAGTAAATTTAAATTTCTAAGTAGAATCGTGTATATTTTTTATATTTGGGCAATACGTATATTATGATTTTATGGGATATTGCTACCTTCATAATTTTGTTTATTTTTTTCTGTATATATAAATGTGCTTATCTCCTAAATGAAGTACATTGATATTGTTGTTTTCAAAATTTTTCTTCTGTTAGAATTTTAGTAAATGACATTTTGTTAAGGAAATTTCAGTATCACATTTTAACGGAATATATTGTGTGAACGAAGTATAAAAAACTGTAAATGGTGTTTCTCAATTTGTCATAATTGATAAAACTTAAAAGATGTGATATACAGAATATATTTTAAAGTAAAAAAAAAATTTTTAAATTTCTTTCCGAATGTAGTGAGTAGCTTAAAATTTATTGGAGCTGATGGAGACGCATCGTCATATATAGAACAGACAGAACACGCTTCGTAAATATGCATAAATGTTGCAAATTATATTGCATAACCCTTTATAAATGGGTTTGTGATTCTTGCTAAGCACGATTTTTTTATGTAGACAAGCTATATTCATGCTACATATAATTTTATTTTGGAAAGTTATTCTCGCTACTGGAACCTTAAATTTTGGTTTTTTTGGTTACATTCTTAAGAATTATAAATCCCATCTATCCTTTTTTAGCTAATTTTGCGATGTTTCATTTTTTAATTCTTTTTTTATAAATGTTCAACATTTTAATGAACTATAATTGATAAATTATATTATTAAACTATATTTTGATCTTGTTTTTTACCCAAGCATTGAAGAACTTGATTTTTATTTTTTGCGATATTTGTATTTTTATGGCATTTAAAATACAATATTTAACTAATTCATCCGAAAGTAGTTTTTGTATTTTTTTCATTTTAGAATACTTCTATATTTAAATTTAAAATGTCGTTTTCTAGACTATTGCATTCACAGTATCTCTGTGAGGTTTTCATTTGATGGGATTGTGCCATTGTAGTTATTTTTTCGAGAAAATTAATTAGTCTCCTTAGAAGTTTTCTCAGCCCCATATCGCTGCACAATATAAAAATTTAGACTAATATAAGTTTTAAAAAAGTGTTTTTCTTTGTCAACGCTTTGTCAATGCATTTTATGGAATTATTAACTATTCTAAGCACATGTTGTACTTGAATTCCCGTTTCAAGTTCTTATCAATGAAATATATTTACTCATTTTTCAAATTAATTTTCACATCTCGTTAACTCTTGAATTTCGGTCAGAAGGATCAACGTATACATGAGAAATCAGGTGGATGAATGGGATTGTGAACAAACGTGCTAAGATTCCTTCTAGGAAGTAGCGTCGCTCAAACATCCGAAATTTCTTGAAGCCATCAGAAATTTTACCTGCTAGACCTAGACACCTTTTTGTTGAACCAAATACCCAATCGGAATACATGGTTGTGGGTGGTATAGCACGTCCAGGTCAATTTTTTGAAAAATCTCTAATTTTCTACAATTAACTTTTTAAGTAAGTACCTTTTAAATGCTTCTTTTGTCCCTATGATGAAAGTTTAGAATGCTGATCACCCACCGTCCAAAAATCTCGATGATTTACGCTACTAGTTAATATCTTGATCTTAATCGGTCTTATTCGTTTGCCGTGTATGTATGCGCATTTGACCATTTTTGCGTATTTTTCATGTATGTTAAAAAAATTTATATTGTGTATCGTGTAATTGGTCAAGGCTTTTTGCTTCGTGTATTTTCGTGTACTGATACGTCATTTCATGAATTCAGCAACAATTTAAAATATTTATATTGAAACAAACTATTACTAACAGTGATTTTCCATATTTTATTATTAACAAAGAAACAAGCAATGAAATATATATATGAAATACTCCCTCTGTTTCAAAAATATTGTCCACTTTTGTCGCGGCGCGGATAACTTTTCATTGAGAAAAGTTTAGCCTGCCAAATTTTGCTCGCTAGTAGCCTAATTCCCATTCTACACATTTCTGAAAAAATTGGATTTGCGTAAATAAACCAGGCAGAGGGATGTTTTTTACGAAAAAATTAAAATCTCGATTTTAAAGGAATTAAAATTCCTCTTTTCTTTGCTCTATGTAATCGAGACTTATCGATACCAGTATAAAATTCCATTGATCGAAATGTTGTCCTTTTTTTATATTGAGTTTAGAAAATTCATCTATTATTTCACTCATTGGCTTGGCTTTTCGTCCTTTCTTTTCCTTTGCACGACTGTTAACATTACCGGGTACTAAATCATCATTACGTGTCTCATTTCCTCTATCCCAAATACGTTTAATTGTTCTTGATGATACCTTAAATATATTTGCACATTCATTAAGCGCTTCATATGGCAACTTACCATTCGTGCTGACATGAAGAAGGTATTGGTAAACGGCTTGGTGCTGCAAATTGTTGAGTTCCTTAGTTTTCATCTTTAACTTGTGACCGACTGAAATTGGACGTGATTGTTAAGGAATATGGTGGTATGGATTATAAAATGTTGTTATGTGTCAATATTTCGCTATGATTTAATGCTATTAAAATTAAATTATTTTAAATGTTATTTTTGATCATTTTGTGCTCGGTAATGTCATAATATAGTGGAATTATGGAAGAAAAGCTGATAATTTTGCGAAAATAGCAGTGGAATTGTGTTTGAAAAAGACGTTAACGGTGAAAAGGGTCTGTTAAACAGGGGGATTTGTGGTACTCTGTTTTAAAAAGCGAAAAATTTATCATTTCAAAACGGTTTTATCTATTTTTAGCTGCTAAAACTGTGGCACAATGAAAATATACGAAATACCCAAAAATGAGCAAAACGAAAATTTTTAATTTTTTACCAAACGACCAAATTTTTTAAGTACCATTGTTTAAGTTATCCCTGTCCTTATATCTGAAATTTTGAAATGAAAATATTAACTTTTGTAGGCCCTATGAGCAAAACTAAGGGCTTTTGGGCACTAACGTGCCTGCTATCTGCCTTCTGGAATATTGGTCCAGTCACACAAAGAATTTCATGGACATATTTTTAAAGTCCATTTTAACAAACCGCACAGTTTTTTTTTGCTTTTTTGTGAAATTTGCGAGCTGGGCGTAAAAATTGGAGAAAGCGAGACTTTATTTTTCGTAAAAAACATCCCTGTGCCCGGTTTATTTATGCAAATCCAATTTTTTTCAGTAATGTGTAGAGTGGGAACTAGGCTACTAGCGAGCAAAATTTGGCGGGCTAAACATTTCTCAATCAAAAGTTATCCGCGCCTCGACGAAAGTGGACAATATTTTTGAGACAGAGGGAGTATATATTTGGAAATAGTAATATAGCATGGTAATACTAAAGGTATTCACTATTGCCGAATATAAAAATTTGTCTTATTTCACATGAAATGTAAGTTAAATATGTGTACAAGCATAATATTTTACAGAATATGGTATGAATTGTATACTCTACAGTGAACATATATAAAAAAATCACGCTTGTTTTGAATACAATTTACAAAGAACAATTATTAAACAAATCTATTGCCGAATATTTATCGGTTTTTACTGGAGAATGTTTTCACTATTATCGAATTTTCCTTATTGTCGAATTAGTTCTTATTAAATACATTATAATTTGGCGCACTAAAAAGTTTTCACTATTACCGAATTCACTATTTGTGGAAAACACACAACACGTCAAATAGTTGTCCAACAGATATTTTTTAATGTATAAATTTCTGATTCCAGAGGACCTATTATGTACGGGACTTTCCCAAATCTCTTTTAGTTTCGCAAATTAAGTGAATTGTCATAATTACAATTTAATCAATGCTATTTATAATTAATATATCAAGGTGTTTTATTATTGTGTAAGCATTGCTTAAAAATTGTTGGGAAATTTTTGTACCTTGTATTGAAATTTTTCCAATTTCAATTTTAATGTTTCATGACTTTACAAACGCATTACTGTAGTACCCTGTAGTAATTCAAGACACATGTTCCTGAAAATTTAATCTGTTTTTAAATCCATCCAATAGATATTCGTACAGAAAAATTACCTTTAGTAAATGTTTAATAGAAGTGAGAAAATCCTGAAGGGTAGAAAACATAAACATTCTGTTATCATCACGAGGGAAAATTATGTAATATAAATTTTAATTTAACATCAGTTTAAATAGTCTCAGAAAAAGACTTGCACGCACATGTTCATATATTGAGCATCACACTTCTTGAATGTGTGCTTACATCTGATTTTTGCAACCAGATGTATTTGTACATTAATCAACAATTCATAAGTAGGGCCACACAATCACAACACGGAATAAGAGAAATAAAGTCCTGATCTCAGCTTAAAAGCCCGCTTTGTATTCTATAATTTTGAAACATATTGTAAAGACATAGCTACCAATGATAATGAGGTCAAATTTTGATCAAAGAGATAAATACTGAATTAAGCAAGTTTTCCGGTCTATATATGTTGTTGAATTGACAAGTATATTCAAAATTCATTTAGCTCCTTTCGGCATTTGTGGCAGCATCTTGAAAAATGGTGACCTAACTAAAAATACTATTATTAATTTGATCATGTTAAATTCTTATGTAGTTTTAGAACTGTACCAAATTTTAACTAATTCTAATGTTATAAACAAATTTTAACTAATTCTAATGTTATAAACTTCTTTTTCTTGGTAGAGGTTTGGGAACCTGTATTATAAATTTCCTTGCAGTAATTTTCTGTCCTTCATCTCCGAAACCCTAATTTCTCTTTCCACCATACAATAATTTGTCATGATTTGCGTTTGAAGATAATAAACTACAAGTTAGCATTGAAAAGTAATTTGAATAGCTGTCATATTTTCTGATTCTGAAAAATCAGTCTTACTTGCATGAAGAATATTTTCAATTGTAGTGAAATGGCTGCTGACAATTGTGGTAATTTTAACAATAAACTGCAGCACATTATTTGGCGCATATTTTTTGCACTCTCTTAATGTATGGAAATCGGTTGTAAATATTATTCCTANATGTCTGTCCACCATACAATAATTTGTCATGATTTGCGTTTGAAGATAATAAACTACAAGTTAGCATTGAAAAGTAATTTGAATAGCTGTCATATTTTCTGATTCTGAAAAATCAGTCTTACTTGCATGAAGAATATTTTCAATTGTAGTGAAATGGCTGCTGACAATTGTGGTAATTTTAACAATAAACTGCAGCACATTATTTGGCGCATATTTTTTGCACTCTCTTAATGTATGGAAATCGGTTGTAAATATTATTCCTAATTATGATTGGTTACTTGAACTATGCATTATAGTGTTTATAAAACTGGAAATTTACTGAAATTTAGTAGGATAGAGAAAGGAGAGAAAATTCTCGTCCCATGAAAAGCCTTTTGTAGGCTTTGTAAATTTTATCATCGGCTTTTGTTACAACCAGGTTAATCTCAGACAGATGAATAACATTAAAAATGTGAAATCTGAGCTGACTGAAATTTTTAAAAGTGTCTTAGAAAAGAAACTTATTTTCTACAGTATATCAAAGGCCAGCCATTATTTGTTGACTCCCATTTTCTTTTAAGAAATCATATAAAATTCGTTGGTTGTAAGTTAACAAAAGTTTTTGTTTCAAGGTTGGGAATCAAACTGAAGTTTAAAATTTGACTAGAAAGACGATTCTGAAGAACATGTATATTGTTTTGGCTAAACACTTTTGTAGGAAGCGAATGCGAATAGTTTCCCTAATATTAAATACCATTCCCAGTAGTAATTAGAATTTACTGTAGAAAATATCAATTTCGTCGCATTTTAACTGCCAATGAAAAGCAGCACAGACTCGCAATTTCTTGCAAACCGTTTGTTCAGACATCAGGATTTTGATTTGTAAGTTTTATAGTTATCTGGCTACTGTTTCAATTAACTACACGCTTGCAATTCCCGTGCATTGACTCACGAGCTTTCCGTTTTCCTTTATTCTTAGACTGTTCGTTTTGCTAAGCGGATCGGCGCGCTTTAATCAGGTATGTGCTTTCATTTTAATGTGCTTCTTAGAGAAATCTACAAAAATTTTGCTACGCTCTTATCATTTTCTCGTGCTCATTTTATCAAGGAAATAATATTTATTTCATTACCTATGCTTAGCTTTTATTGGAGACTAAATGCTAGTTTTGATCAGCTCAGAGAGATAACAAATTCGAATAGTAAATGATATCACAACTGTTGCAAAATGCATTTCGTCTATTATTTTTGTTTTCTATGCAATTAATGACCCTCTTATAATTCGATATTTCTGTCTAATCATTTAATAGATAATGTCTGGTACTGGTGTCTAAATGCCCATTTAAAAATTATTTTAACCTGTTTAAACCTACGCTTTCAAACTGTATAAATCTAGTTTAATTTTGGGGTGTGTTGCAATTGCACAAATGCAATTCAATGTCAGTGGATAAATTCTCCTCCGGTTCGCAAATGAAATAGCAATGGATTAATAAAGAATAAATTCAATAAATACAGACGCGTATTTTCCCATTTAGATCACCCCTTGGCCTGACCAAACTGAAGGTGTTAGTAAATGTAGTTGTTGATTAGCGGATTTTCTAATATTGACTTTGAATCAAAGTTCTGAAGTCAGTTACTATATATGTATATATATATATATATATATATATATATAG
>CABFPE010000155.1:1260994-1279122 GCA_900660155.1 Hofstenia miamia | reverse complement strand
TATATATATATATATATATATATATATATATTGGTTATATATATTTTAAACTAGTTAGCTCTCAGTTTAGGCCATAATTTTTTGCTAGACCTAACTTTATATTATAAAAATCACCCGTGTGAATGGGTTCTTAGATAGAATGCACCGTACAGTGACATGCAAATACATAAGTAAAACTTTACGTTAATATATGTATAGATATTTCGCCGTTGCATTTATTCTCCACAAGTCATTATCTTGTAAAATATTTTTATCAATTTATAATCTCTTATACGCCCATATATTATTAAATTTTGTTCTATAACACCTAGCAATAAATGTATTGATGTTTCTAGTTAATGATTAATGGTGGATTTTATTGGACAATCTACATGATCTGATCATTTTTGTGGCGTGTTAACCTATTTTCAACCCAAATTTCGTTTAACAACTATTTTATCTATTCTTTTGCTGTGTTCTACAATTCCTTGTTAATTTATTTCCTTTATCGGAAAATGTATACTTTCTACATTTATTTTTGATGCACCTAAGACAATGCATTATCTAGATGCTGTGCATTCATTAACATTAAAATCTTGTGGAATCAGGGTTGGTACCGTCAATTGGGACCAAAAATCTTTTTTGGGATTGGAATCAGAGACCGTTAAAATAGAATATTAAAATAAAAAAAATTGCATGCACCTAATTTGCTTTGACTGCTGTGATTTGCTTAGGATGTCGAATTCGTGTTTCTCTTCCCTTTGGACTCTATGGGATAAGGAGTTTTAAGTAGGTGGAGCGAATCGTACGGGACCACGACCGCATCCAGCGTTCGAGATTAAATTGGCTGTTCGATATCGGCATGAGACGGAATCTTGATCTGAGATGCGAATGAGAAATTTAGACTATGTCCGATGTAGTAGACCATGACCATTATCATTATTGAATATTTATTTCGGTGTAAATATCTTAACTTGGCAAATATTTTGGGCTGGAATCTCTCAATTTTATTTCTACGCTGAGTTCGATCGATTCCTTGGGCCAATACGGAAATAGTTGTTAATATTTCAAATTGATTTAAGTAGACAAGCCGAACTTAACAGGCTTAGAAATTATAATGCATATGCTTGGTCAAAGGCAACTATAATTTGATCCGTATGATCCTGTGGTTAATGATTGAGTTGTCAATCTCGTAAACTAATATTTTTTCTTAATACGAGACCAAGTATTTTGAATTAACCAAATTATTTTACAGAGGTCATTTTTCTCAGATTTTTTTCTGTACCCATCTCTTAATTTGTTGTAGCATTCAATAAGTATTTTACACGAAAAATTTTGGAATTTTGCTATTTATCACCATAATGTCATCAAGGTTCGGAAGCATTGATGCGCTAAGTAGATGTGACTTGCGAACTTGATCTGACATTTATAGGTTGTTTTATAGAATATTTAAAAAAGGGTTTTTAGTTCAGTAGTGTTTATAATATATTTGAGTGGAATTAGTAACAAATATTATATTAAGTAATAACTGTTATTTAAATATAGTTTCCATCATTTTCAACAATTTTGTTGAGATCAACAAGCAGTTCCTCCAAAATCCTACTCATTCGATGACGAGTGAAACGAGGCATTTGCTCATCCAAAAATGTAACAACATCTCTGTCAGCAAAATTCCGGTTCGGAGTGATTTTAATCTTACAAAGAGATACCGATCACAAAGATTAGGGTCAGGCGAGTACGGTGGTTGCTTCACCAACTTGATGAAGTAATCTGTTAGATGAGTTGTTGTCGCTCTGGAGGTGTGGTGTCTGGCGTTGTCCTGAACGATCACCATGTTTTGATTTCAATTTCGATTTATATGATAACATAGATTCCTATCTCTTGCTATATTTCTTATATATCTATTGCTACAATGATTTTAACAATAGAATATTTTATATCAACATTTTAAAAGAAAATACGCAGTTTTTTATGGGACAATATATACAAGTGATCATGCAAAAATGATTGTTCAATTCACGAAATTGCATCATTTGTTTTCTTAGTTGTACTTAGCGCTTGTCTAATTGCGTTTGCTTCGGTTTTCAACATTAACTGCTGTTGAAATGGTAATGAAATGTTTGCAGAACATAGTCTAAGCTTGTGTACTTTCAATTTGAGCATTTCTTAGATTTTTTCAGTTTACACTCAATGTCCCATGTTTACCTGGTAATTCAGTTAATTTCTAGCTATTTATAAGCTATTGCCACTGCCGCAGCTCATTATTTAGGTAAACACTTGTTCTTTCAAACTGCGCATTTAAGTTAATTTTCTAACGCTCAGCAATGTTTTATTTCATTTGGATTTCCGACATTGTACTCTATTAATATTTAATATGCGCATTCTTTCACGCGTTAGAGAAAGTGACTGTAATATTGTTTCATTTACAATTCATACAATACAAAGATTTAAATTTCGATGAATTATCGATGAAGTTCTTGCTAGTCTCGACACGTCTAATATAGTTGAATTAAAATTACTTGTTTTGTTTGGATTGCACGACATAAGCACGTCCTCATTTTTTAAGTTCAATCTCTACTAGAGACCACGCACTAGCCTTTAAGGAAATGACATAAACCAAAACAATAAATTCATTGTATTAAATCTAAAACCTGATAAAAATAATAATTAATACAGTGAAGTTGTTCTGGCACTCGACAAGTCCGTGGATTTCCAAAAATGAGACCAGTGCTGAACTGAGCATGTAGATACATGTAGATATACGTTAAATACTTTCTAAGGCTCGTGGTAGGTTCAAAAAAGTCCGATTTGTTATATTGATTGTGCCATTGCTTCACAAAAGAACATATATCACATAGCTTGACTATTACATCTTTGTGTAGCGATAGTCATTTGCTGAATTACGCGTTCTAGAAATTTATACGTTTAGATGTTATTCTGTAACGAAGTGTAAACTGCTAGATTTCATAAATTAAGAAAAACAAGCTGTTCAGTTCCAGATTGATATAACATAACCCATTAATTATTTACTCATAATTATTAGCAAATCGTATTGAAAGGGTTCACGTCAATGATTGGTTACTGTTCCTGTTCCAACCGTTTAGTTTTTGCAATCTTAATTTGTTCAACAATCTCAACCCATTTTCTAAAAGCACTACAAAAATGTTGTTTGTAAGTCGAACCTCAAAAATTCACTTTTACGTCTTTAATACTTCAATGAAGTTGTGCTATATTACCTGCAATGGCTGGTTGATTTAGGAATTCACATTGTTACAACTAATTTGAAAGGGATTTAATGTCCCCAAAAATGACACCATTGTAATAATTTTTCAGGCGTCGTATAGAAAGTGTAGTAAAGTTTTGAATGATTATAATTGCAGGTTTTCTTTATTCATCAATCTATTTTAATATCAGGAATTGTCATTGCGCTGTCATATGTTTGCAATGATATATATTTGTAATGAATTATTCCACTAACCTACTGTTAAACTGGAGCTTATAATGAATAATGTGTTGTAATTTGTTCATGGTATTTAGCTTCCATCTTCTCGCAATGCCTGAGGATGGAGATGCTTCTGCTGAACCTGATTGTGTTGATTCGTTGCTAACTTCACAAAGTGCTGCGGATCCTTCACATTCTCCACCAAAGTAAGATTTCTTTTCATTTCTCATCATATATATATAATTTGCTCCAATCCTATAAAACAGTTTGTTTTCCAGGTGTGGCGATGAAAATCTTTGGAAGTTTTTCCTGTATATAAAACATATATCAGTATGTCAATGCGAATTGACATTGAGAATTTGCAGATTAAGTTCAATATTACCTTTGTAAAAGTTATTTTACTTAATGAAAATTTTATTTGGAAAATTTTATAAGTTTGATAGACATGTCGACCTCGCATATGTCATACATGGAATACTACTGCTTTCAATTTTGTTCGACAGAAGCTGTTTAATTGAATGTTCAATTTACTTACTTTTCCCAATTAAAATCGTTTCATTTCAAAGCTATGCGCATTGACCTGTTAAGAAATATTGCTTGCATTTCTTTTAAAGGTTTTTTAACATTAGTTATGCATCATATTCAAGGTCAGCGATCATTATATGGATTCCATCACATAAATGCATCGGCATAGTGTGTTTGATGTTTTTAAATATATTCTAAGTCGCCAGACATCGACGCAATAATCTGGGACGATCAATTTAGCATAAACCATTGCAAAAACCTTCGACTAGCGCAAGTTTATCAATTACAGAAAAGTGAAATCGAATCTAGATCAAATATATTTCCAGTCGATTAACTGCTTGACCTCAGTACTGCATTCAGTTTTATAGAGTTATCTAAAAATATATTTACGAACCTCTTACTAAAGGTGAGCGCGGTACAGGTTTTGTAGAAATTTTTCCACCACAGTGAAAAAACTTCACCGCTTAACACCGCAATGAGTGTTTTTCTACCTCTGTATACCGCAACAAACTGGTTTTTTGCCCTCGTAAGATAAAATAGATATTTCTAAATTGCTTTTTAGAGTTATGGATCATCCGTAGAAATGTTTAAAGACAATTTCTTAGGTATTTTGTCAATTTTCAATCTTTAAGCAAAACACGTTATCTGTATAACTTTTATGCCACCGCAAGTTGTTTTAATTCTACCGCTAACCACCGCAATTGTTAAAAACGCTACCGCGGTATTACCGCACTCTCTACGATTCTTACATTCTATTCTAGAAATGTCAATTACATTTTATGAAATAGACACATTAGAGTGTCATCAATTTTTGAAATAATCTAATTATCGACATTACAATTGAAACATGAAAGCACATTTATTAAAACACAATCTTCACTCTCTCTATACAATGAAATGTTTTATGATAATGTATGTACATGTCATAATTTATTTTTAGTACTAGAAGTAACTTTTTTCTGTCAAATATAATTTTAATTAAATTTGCTCCATCAAAAATATAAGATTCTTGTTTACTCGTAATTAGTAGTTTTAATGAATCCGTTTTCCATTGCATTCCTGTAGAAGAAAAATTTTAAAATATTATAATTCCCATAGCAGGTCACATGGAAGTCTTGGATAAGCTACAGTAAAAATTGTAATTCCCACAGTAATTACATGTTTTATTTTGAAAATAACGCAAGTTTTGCTGAATATGTCCTCGTATATATTCTTCAACATTGTGCTAATAATTTTGCACATAAGAAATTAAAATAGAATGTTTTCACTTTGATTAGATTTAAAAATCATTTTTAGAAGCAACTTAAAAAGGAACTAAAATGGAGTTTTAATAATTTCCATCTAGTACTATCTCTATGCTGCAATTTTGCATAAATTATAATATAATTTGAATTATAATAATAATAATTATAATAATTTGAATTATTTTACAATTTTAAATGATGTGTCACAATTATCTTCGTATTAGTTTTATATTTCTAAGAATGTGTGTATCTTGTACGAATTCCATAATGCTGTACCTTCGACTTTATACTGTCGATTTTTCATTCTATTTTTCCTATATTTTTTATATCAAAAGTTTTGTGCTATTATACAATAAATTTTCTTGCAATTTAGTAAATTTTTCATAAGTAGTACAATTTTATCTTCCTGACATACATTTGTTGATTAGGACTAATAGATAATTATTAGTTGTATTAATAAGTGAAGACTTTCTAAGTAAATGATTTACATTGTAAAACTTTGTATTCCCACATGTGGTACATACAAGTTCTTGTTGTTTTAAATATACATGTAGTGTCTTGCAATTTCCACATGTGGAACTTGAATGTTTTGGCAATTTTCTTGGTAAATCAAGACTCTCCAAGTTTTCGGTGTTTCAATTGTGAAACATGGAAATAATTCCATGCTTTTCCAAGATCAAGTCACTGGGACCCCCTTATCGATATCTTAGTGTATATCTATAGGGCCTCTACCAGGTATTTTTCAGCATAACCAATGTCAAATTTACCGGTTAGCCGATTAAGTGAAAATTTCCCCACTGAATTTTAGATCATCTTTGCACAATTGAAATTGAAATTTCTTCTAAGATTCTAGCTTCTTAAAATGCTGACATACCCAGTTTGGAGCTATAGCGCATCTTGAATACAAAACACATCCCGTACACACTACAGAACAAATAAAACATAGAAATTTCCCGCTCAAAATCAAATTGATGGAAAAGAAGTAAAATCTCCAGGAATGCACGTAGCATTCGCCGCATGTAAAACATCTGCAAATACCAACACTGCACCATATTTACAACACCTATCTCCTCCATTTTTAATGTTGTGTTCACATTTTGAATATTGTCGGTTAATGAAATGGTAACCGCTTAATCTCATTGAAATCGGTTAGCCAGTTAACTGCTTCAGGCTCTACTAGTGTGTATAAATTTAGTTGCTCTAGTGTGCTTCTAACAGTTATGTATTTGCTTAAATCTATTGATTTTAGGAGAAATTGGTTTCTACGGTTAATCTTTCCATACATATTTGAACGACAAGCGAAATTGGCCTTCCTATGGCCGCGATTTAACTCTTCAAAAATCGAGGCCCAGTACAAGATATCATGCCACACTACTGCTGTCATCCGTTTTCGGGTGGCAATGTTTTACTTGTGCTTGGTGCTTTTGCTGTGGTCAGGCTACATGTTTTTTCAAGGCTGGAATATTCTGATGCCGATCATCACTTTAGTATGCTCTCTCTTCTATCTCATATTGGGTCTACTTACGCTAAAAGCAGGAATCCTAACGCCAGTTAGTCTAGCATATGTAAGTCGCATAATTGCACAATACTACGAATTTATGTTAACGTTCACTCATTCGATTTCTTCATCCACATCGAATAAAACAATTAAGCAAATTCAAGTACGCTGTAAATTAGTTAAACGCGCTCATATTAATATTAATGTTTTTAGGCATAATTTATATACATTGTGTTGTCATGTTAATCCGTATTTGATTTCCCCTTTAATTTATACTTGTGAACAGAGTTTAAATTTAAACCCTAATGGAGAAGAAAGCCTGCACATAAGTTTCTTTCTACTAAGTGCAATTCTCGAGTTTTTTGGCAGACTGTAGAGTTCACCAGTTTGCCACTTTTCACAAAGTAGATTCTGGCAGATTCAATTTTTTCTGTCGTTTTTCATTCTTTATTTAATGTACGAGATCTTGGGAAATATGAAAGCTTTAAATTCAGTTTCTAACTCAACCGATTCATTATTAATTCATGAAATGAATTTCAAATCCCCACGCTCTTATATTTTGCATGAGCAAAAAGCGTAATTAATAGATTCAGTGCATGTGCACCAAAGTGCAGATTCTAATTGTAACTATTCTATCGGTTTAATTGTATGTAATTATCGTCCCTGTTCGAAACTGACCTCAGAAAATAGGAATCGAATCAAATTAAACTTCAATAATTTTAAATGTAATAGTGATTTCCATTTAAGATCACTTAATGAAAATTTATTTTTCCTGATTTTAATGCTTAAATTTAACCTTAATTGAAACTTTAAAAATCAAAAGAATAATTAATATTTTGGTAAACTCATTCCCAGTTCTTTATTGAACTTTACTATTATATACTAAATTTATTTTTTAAAAATAATATTAATGTTTAAAAATTGGAAAAAAATTCTGTATATATTTCACATTTACTCATTTGTCACTACATACTTAATAGCGTCCTGTGGGGTCAAAATTCTATTGATTTCATTTCCATTTAGTACCGAGTGGATTTGGTTATTGTACCAGTGCCGTGCTACAATAGTCTCATGAAATTATTTCGTCTCGTGTTCCAAACTACTTATTTGGAATAAATTAGAAGTAATTCTTAATTTATGGTTCCAGCTCCGGGTATTTGTAGGTCTGTGTCATTGCATCATGATACCAAAATGATTCAGTTTTTGCTCTACTATATTTATTAACACTCGTCGAGTAATTCAATTGCAATCCTTGATGTAAAAACTGACTTTGCAATGCTAATAACAATTTTTTTCGGATCCCAATCGAGTGAATTTTTAAAACTTCGGCTCCTACGCCAGCTTCTGAAAACTTTTGAAACACTCTGCTCTCAGCATATATTTCTTATTAAACAATGTTTACCGAATTTGCGTTTATTTCAATAAAAAAAATATTTTTTATTAAAATAAACATCTGTCTATGGATTGGCCTTAGCATTCAATGACGTAACTTTATTTTAGAATCGCTATTTCGAATGACGTTTCTTATAAACTGTCCCAAATGTTCAAAACAAAAAACATTTTATCATAAATATTCTAGGTCACACTTGAAATCAAGGTAAATAATTTGTAAAAAAATAAAATATTCAGAAAAGTTGTTGCTTTAATGTTGGAAGACATATTTTAAATATTTATCAAGAATTTTCTATTTCACGGATAGTTTATTATGTGCTTTTAATTCTGACGTGGTTCAGCACTAGCAATTTTTAGCCACCGTTAATTGAATTTAGCAATTACAGAAGATATGATATCATTAATTTTATGACCAATTCCATTTGAAATCTTGAAACGTATTGAATACATCAATGTCCAGTTTCATAAGTTAATTTGTAGAAAATTATGGCATTTGTTATACCATAATTTGATATAGAATTTTACCACACATGGTGTATAAATAAGATAATCACGAAATTTGTCTGCGATTAGAAAACCATAAATGCTTGGAGAATGTTTTTAATTAAGTGTTCGCAGTTGGCCTCAAAAGTCGGTGGCGTTCGACCCCCCCCCTGAAACGCGCCACTGATACAAATTAAATGCATCATCATGTGATTGAATGTCTTTTATTGTTGTACATATTTCGCAGCCGTATACTGTGCAATGTTCTGCTTTCGACCTGCTCTATCGATTTTTCAACAGTAGCTTACAGTTTCTTTTGAATTCGATTTTGACTGTCTGTCTGTTTTAGAATTAAATTGAGATTTTTGAAAGATTATTTACCAGATTTAAACAAATAATAAATTTCATTAGTAATTTTTCTCAGCTAGTGTTTAGCACTCGTTCACTCTAAATTTTTAAACTTGACAACTAATAAGGCGACCATAAAGTTTTCATTGGAGAATCAACTTTCACAGTCAAATTTTAATTTTTGGAAACCTACAATTTGAGACTGTCGACAGTTTCCATAATCCCCGAGAGTAGTTTCTAAGAATATCGGCACTTCTCTCAAGTAGACTTGCAGCTTAGGATGTGAATTCAGAGAGAAATATCACCCCATGAAGAGAAATGGCAATATAACGGTGTTTATTTGAATAGCCGACCTGCCAACAGTTTTGATGTGACAACATTCTAAACATGTCATGAGACAAGATGCAAGCATATGGTGGTAGTATACGTCTTGGTCAATAGACAAATGTTATTTGCAATAGAACGCCATTTAAAGAGTTCTTATGCGTCGCTGCTCAAGTAGTGGATTGTTATCTAAATCTCAAAGAAAGCATAGTTTGAATAGATGTAATTTAAATGGGGGAGTTGTTTTAGATCTAAGGTATTGAAGAATCTTTGACAGAATGCTTACCTGCATACATCGTCAGCTAATGTTTAAGTTCACTCAATGCTTCGCTTAACTTTAGTACTTAAATGCATTATCGATTGGATGTGAGCTTTACTTACAAATTAATTGTTCAGATTATCTTCCCCCCATTTTCTCATTAGTCTAAGAACTGCTTTTTTAGGAAACTAATCGTTTTAAAGCAGTTTGACTTTGAAATGAGGTTGCAGTGCATTATTAGCCCTGCAATTTTATTATTCAGAACATCACTTCAAATGTTGTTGACACTTTAAAAAATATACAATGTATGTACTTTGGGGTTATTTACGCGTTATTTTTCGAAATGCGATGTCTAATTTCTTTCTTAATTATACTTTTTGTTTATTCTCCAAAATATTGGTTGTCCACGTTTTCTATAATAGCTTGTGTGAATTTTCATCTGAAATTTCGTGAAACTCAGTGACTCCTGACCCGGTATCACAGGGCCCCAAAATTGCATTAAAATTTTTAATACCAAGCATGGAAATGAAATTTTCATATATAGTTAGCTGATAGTTGGTAACAGTAAAACGTTTGAATAGGCACTTAATTTTAAATGGTTTGTTATGCATAAAGTATGTTCATGATTGGGAGTTATATGATAAAATTTTCCAAAAATCTCTTGGGTTTAGAGGAAAATTGCAGATACCATTAAACAAAATTCATTTTAGTATTCATGTTTAGCTATCACTGATTGGCAATCAAAATTTACCCAATTACTGTTAGAATAGCTATTAATAAACCAGTTAAGCAAATAGCATACAAATGTATATTATTTTACCACAAACAACGTCAGTAATTTCCCAATGTCATTTCTGATAATGTTTTTGCATCTAAAATATCCAAACATACATCAATTTTTCTTTATATTAATTTTTTTCATAAATGCATCAAATTTCGAATGCAAAATTGTTGCCCTTAAAATGCACCCATTTTCACTTAATGCTCTGGAATTTCTAAATTATCACCATAACCTGGGAGTTGTAAGCGTTCTTTAATGTTTCAGAACATAGATTTACTTTGCACGATCTTATCACATAAAAATTAAAAAAATGCATTAGATCTTCCTCAAAATCTGACCATGATATGTGCTGTCCCGTCACTTCCTCATGAATCCCCTTTTGTTACGCCACTGCGTGTTCAAATTAAAATTGCTTCGTATCGTTCGAAGGACTAATTTTACAACAATATTGCTACTATGCAACACATTTCTCTTTTAAAAACATTGCATGTCTCAGTCAGGATGTTTTTGGAGGAAGGCCAAGAACGAGGTGTCGTTAAAAATATATTTTGATTTGTTTTAAAATAATCATGTTAGCCTGCATTTTTTATTTATAGTTCATTTTAATTAAAATATAATAAATAGCGTTGCGTGCTACACTGAAATTGAATTTTCAGCCCATTACCTTGTTATAAATGAGGTGTTTACCGCGTATTTTTTTACATGCTGTAATTATAAATTCATTCGATTCCATGCTCGAATTTTAATTTTGAATTTTTATTCGCGTTATTAGCGCATTGCGAACAGCGAAAAGTATGACGATGCATAACCTTTTTAGTCAAATCTTAAACCATCAGCAGTTCCATTAATAAGAACAGTTGCATTTGAAAATGATAATTAACTCACGAAAATATGTACACCATCAATATCATTCGACGCTATACCACCTAGTGTTTCATCGAAACTGGATATTTTAGCAATAACAGCTTGGCTAAATTGAATTTTGGAGGCATTCCAAAATTGGAAGTATGCCGAGCAGAATATTGTCTAAGAAGCTGTGACCAGTGCGTGCGTAACTGGGGCTAAGGCCGCGCGCAAACGATACAACTTTTGTTGCGAAGCCAATTAAGATAAACCACATTGGAGGAATTCAAATTATTTCAAAATTATCCTATCACATTGCTCGCTATAATTGGTTTAGCAACGAAAGTTGTATCGTTTGCGCTCTACCTAAGTTATCTAATATGGTAAGATAATTTCACCCAAAATTTCGCAGTTTATTTAAATATTCTGAAATGGGTATTTTAATTTATGATATCAGCCGCATTGAAATATTTAGTCCCAATAAATACACAAAAATTTAATGAGCCGCTGTACTAAGCTTTCCTCAATGCTTGCGATATAACGGGCAGAGCTTAAACGAAATATTCCAATTAAAATTACTGGTTAGGTCAGGGCTTTAATCAAAGACCTTCGCCGGGACAACGGCGAAAAAACGTGACTCTTTTATAATTTCTGAGACAAACATTGCGGATTTAAAATTTTGTATCAATAAACAATCCATTAGAGGTCTTTTTAGATTAGAAATTGTTGACGGTTTTGTCTGAAATATCGTAATTCAAATTCTCAAATTTTCGTTACATAAAACTATTTTTTAATGTTACTATTTTTGGAGCGAGTGCTTAAAAATCAGACACAATCCACTTAATTGAACCCTTTGCTGAACGATTTACATGATATATACTGTGATTTGAAGGATTTTCTGTTTAGGAAAAATTTGATGTATTTAAAGATTTGCGCAATTTTATACATTATTCACCCATATAAATCACCATGTCATAGCCCTTGGGTACATTTCTAATTTTTTCAGTTCAGAACAAGACAGAACTTCGGTACCCTAGGAGTCTGATTCCTTTTGAATAGCATCCTCTGATAAGATAAACTGGCTGCGCAATTGATTTTGAGGTTCACACGGCCCGCATTAGCGTTTGTAATTTGATCTGTATACGTATAGAAAATGTAAGAACTTTGGGCTTGATTTTCAAAAAAATGCATATTAATTTGGATTTTAAACATCATTATCAAGGAAATTTGACAGAAATAAAATCGTCGTTTGAGAACAAAGTAGATTTTAGAACCAATTATTATGTATGTAAGTTTTTGCAGAATTGGAGTTGACTTAAGTATATTTTCCAACGATTCTTCTTTAAGGGTGCTTCTACCATTTGAAACTTTTTTCTATATATATATATTCTCAAGCAAATTCATATGATACTTTCTTGAAGCTAGTAACTCAAAATTTCAAAAATCATGGAAAAATAAAAACTTTGAACTATGCATTATTATGTCAACTCATAAAGAAAATTTGTAAACGTAAAACATACTTATTCAAGACTAATAGTAATTTTTGTGTCTGTTGTAGACATAGTGCTGTAGATCCCCTAGCATTGTTGGAAATCAACTCTAAAAATTTAGTATTTTATGTCAAAATTTGGACAAATTTATTGGAAATTTTGGGCTGAATGTTTTTCCATTTATCCCTAAGTTCATAAAAGGTTTTCAATCATAAAACTAGATGTGGAATTGAGTTTTAGCTTCTCTCCCAAGTTGTTAAATTCATAAATCGCCATTCTTAGAAAAAGTGCTTTTTTAATACGTCATTTAAATGTCACTAAAAATGGGTCACCAGGTTTTGCTTTGTTTACATTTTGATTAGGAATCTGACATATCCTTTATCAAGGATTGTCTCATATTTTCAACTAATTGCATGATATGCATTTCAACACTATGCGTTACGTTTCGTTTTTTAAAATATTGGCAAATCCTACATACGTAATCCTAGAAAATTTTGAAATGGGAACTGATAAAAAAATTTCTTTATTCTAATGAACGATACTTTGCTATTTATGCAAAGTCTAATTATATCTTGTGAAAAGAGAATTGATTTATGAAGTTTTTCACATAAGCTTAAAAGTTTTTATGTTTGTGTATGCGAATTGATCTTGTAAACAGTAAATCACCACGCTTATGAAAGACACTTTTATCATTATATTTACATACGTGATGCATAGTTTTACAGATTGTTAATTTTGATTTTGAAATAAGGGTTAATCGTCCCCCTCATATGCTGGGATTTTATTTTGGCAATTTGCAAATGTTCATTAGATCTTATTGAAATAAATGCTGATACGATTGGTTAATAAAATAAACACCATCTATGATAATAGTGTGATGACTTTAGCAAGACTTGCGTCACCGTTATTTAAAAGTTTTCATGCTATCAATATATTTTCCTAAACCTGAACACTTGACTTTTCATTCAATGAATAAAAGAAAAGGTACTGCAGAGGCTTTTAGCAAAATATTTGTAAATATTTCATCGTTTATTACCCTCTTTAGATTTATTACAAAATAATCCTTTGATTATAAGGAACTTGGTGAATGCGAATATTTTGGGTACTGCTAACAAAAATTTTAAATTATCCTAAACACTAGTAGGAAAGGAAGATAAGCAAAACGCTAAAGGATTTAATTAGTGTATTGTAGCTTTAGTTTCCAACTATTCAAAGCGTAGGTGTTTCCTTTTCATTAAAGAAAAATCTTTATTTCTATTTTTCTAAATTACAGCAGTTAACGAATATCTAAAATATTAAATATTCTTGCAACTTTGAGATTTTTAATATTTTGAATATTCTTGTAATGGAAATGAAAATGTGAGAAGAATTTCATGGAGTATGATAAAAATTGGATGAAATTCTCACTCAGTGGTGTTAAATGTCATGCTTTAAATGATATTTAATAATGTCATTATTTGAGTCAACTCTTAGATAATAAATCACTTACTTCCCCCATTGGTTTCATATCAACTTCTATTAAGATGACATTTCATGAGTGATGCTTTTTGTTTAAAAATGAGGCATTAACGTTCAGGCTTGTGCACCACGTGTGAAATTTCATCTCTGTAAATTAAAACATTTATGCTGCTTTGAAATTTCACAAGTTTTTGATGCTTTTTTGCAATACACCAAAACTTTTCTCTTTATAATTTATTTCCTACGTGCGCTCTTGTATAGTTCAAAGTTATTTCATTAATTTTTGTAAACTTTTTAATGTTAATATCTTTTGTTTACAAAAATCATATATCTTTTATGTCTAAAGGCGGCCTCAGTGAAGTTTTGCTTGAAAATGCCGATTCTTGTAAACTTATCGCTGTGCGTCATTCTTTAAAGTTTTTTACTCTAAGAAAGTTAAAACGTTCCATGTATTTTCAACAAATATGAAAACATGCATTTATATCATCATGTCGTCATTAACTTTAAGTTCTTATAACTTGAATTTATATGTTCAAAATGGAATATATTATAACTGTCTATTTAAAATTATACTGAAATTTCACTCCATAAGGAATGCTTAGAATTGGGTTCTTGTATGTATTTGATTGATTAAGTGTTTAGGTGCGGTATTTGGCGTGTCTCCCTTTGTTTGTTGTCCCATGGTTAATAGTTGTGAAATCTGGGTCTACACTTTTCTCTTCTTCCATGCTGCTCTTCATCTTTATCGTCATTCTCACTGCCTACACCGCATTCGATGTGCCCATTCTCGCGATGTTTATAGGTGGATTGCTTCATGCCATCTCATACGAAGCAGTCTATTTCGTTATCCACCCGGACTACGATATGCTGTCACCCACGCGAGTTGCCATGCTTCTCTGTGTACATGCATTTGGGTTTCACTTTAGTCATTGCTACACCTCACGTCTTCGGTCGTTGTATCTCAAAGTTGGCAGGGCCATTGTTCAGGTTAATATTAATGATTCATGTCTTGATTATGTAACCCTAGTAATGAAATCATGTTTTGAAGTAAGCTCTCTGACATCTATATGAAAATCAGTAAGGTAATAGCATTTGCAATGTCAATGCTACATTAGTGGGAAGAAATAAAGTATCAATTTCATTACAAAAGTAAAATGACACTTGCAGATATAAGTGACATTTACCCGATAGAACTCCTTTATACAATCAAGGAAACATTGCGCCTCTTTCTTGAAAGTAAACATACTTCTTTTACACTTGCGTTTTCTTAAATGCTTTTCTAAAGCAATGTGTTTAACATTGAAATACGTTTCATAATGTCTTTATGATTTCCAAACTATAATTAATTACTGTTCTTTAATTTACTGTAAGTAGTTGACTTTTATAGTACCTGGCAACGATTGGTGAAAATAGCATGCTAACATTGACAATAGAAATATTAGCTGGCTTAAGTGAACATTGTGCATGCGTAATTTTATGGCCTTTTAACTCATTTCGGCATTTATTATGTTTGGCTATAATATGTAAGTAAAACTATCGGATTTTAATAATGTGAACACCATGATGTTAGCATTTCATGTGGGGTGGAGAAATTCATTTTTCTCTCTTCAAGCATCATTTAGGTTATGTATGCTTATTAGATCAAGATAGTTTCTAGACTAATCCAAATTTAATTCTCTTGCAGTCATTCATTTAGTTTTATATCTTATGATGAGCATGTTATCCAAAGTATGTAGCATTATCCGCAATAGAACTTTTCAATATTTTTGGTCCATTAATATCACTTTATTTTTTAGTAACCAACACTATTATAATACTTAACATTAGTGTTGAGCAGTTAACTATTTTTTGTCACGTTTATCAGAATTAATCAGGTTAGGTCAGGTTGAGGTCGTAGATCAGGTCCAGTTCAAACTGTATCGAAATCAGGTTTGACAGCATCCATGTTGTTTCACCAATTCAATGCTTGCGTGACTAATTCAATTTTGAAAAAAAATAATTAGAGAAAAATTTTCTGTTCTTTGAGCATGTTAATTCTTAAAACCAATATTTGTATTCGAGAATAGTGTAAGGAAGTCAGAAGATGCAGCTTTTAGGAAATCGGGAATAAAGGTTTAAATCAAGTCAGGTTTGAAACCAAAGCATCATGTGAAGTTGAGTTTACCTTTTGGCTTCCACAACCCTTTTTCTTTGACTATTACGTTTCAATTTAAAGCGGTTAACATGAAAAAATGTTGGTAATATAGGTTTATGTTTGTAAATGCCATTTCCCAGAAAGTTCAGAATAGTTCTTGTATTATCTATCCCAAATGAATATCTTAAGCCAACATCAGGGGCGGACCCAGGATTTTCTGACGGGGGACATCATCGTTATTACCCAATCAAATTTGGAAACCTGACGGGGGGGGACATTCCACCATGTCCCCCCCTGCGTATGCCACTGGCCAACAACATGAACCATTTTTTGTATTTTAACAAACTGACAATTTTATACTGATAAAACAACGCTCGTAACAACAAAGGTCTGCGCGACTGTCTATACAACCAATCAGAATTGTGTAATTCTGAAAACACGAAGGATTGTTCAACTGTTGCTACTTATTTATTTCAACAAAATGGGATTCGCAACAAAAACATCAACATTTTCTAATTAAATATCGACTTTATTGAATGAATCCTTCTATGCATTTTTTTTAAAAACTTAATTTAATTACACCTCTGTGAAATGCAACTATTCAGTGTTCAATTAATTTTATCGCCAAAGCGCCGCTACACAATAACGGCTTATTGACTCGCAAAGCATCCAATTTTTGCAAATTAGATTAGACCATGAATTTCTTTTGAATGCATTTTGGAAGGAAGCCTGTTATAGGAAACCACATGATTTTCATCTTTGAACGCGATGAATAAATTACGCCTGCTCTTCTTTTTCATTAATGGTGTCACTACCCGCTACTGGAATCCTTGTGATCATCAAATTGCTAACATAGTTTCTCATCTATGCCTTAAACCTAAATTGCTTTCATAGCATAAACCATACCACATATTTCTAACTTTATTCTTCAAGGCAATTTACATCTATTTATTTGTGTGTAAACAATTAATTTGTATTACTTATTGTCTTATATCTTTCTCAAATGGAGTGGTCGATAACATCACTATCCTTTTATAAATCAATCTAATCTTTATACCCGATCCGAGCCGGCAATTTTATACCTGAACTAGACTCGATCTGAAACCCGAAATCGGGTTGAGTTTTATCGGGTACCGACGTCATTTTCTAGGTGCAATACAATTAAGGAATTGAAAAAGTGCACTTGTTTTTTACTGCAAAAATTTAGTTTTTATACAAGAGATTAAAGCAATGAATTGAGACGGTCTCAAAGGACTGTTTTAAAAATGTATTCTCCCAAGATGTGAACAGTTAACACGTGCCAAGAAAATAGTTGTTTAGCTAATTGTACTGCAGTCTTCAAGATTCGTAGCTGTAGCAGCTGTTGATAAGAAATAAAATTCTTTCCTCACTCTTTGAAATATAATTCTGAATTTCCAAAGAAATCCATTTATTCTGTAAAATTGAACCAGACGCATAAACTTATTTCCAGAGTTTATTTCTCTCCATAGACATGGTCTATGTATAGAATTATCGAATTCAAGTCAAGAACGAATTCCGAGGGATATTTTTAGAATACAAGTATTCACATCCTTCTCGTAGATAATTGATTTTTACAATTCACGCTCTTGATTAATATTCCGATTTTGATATTTCTCTTTAATCATGTGCATAGCTATATCTTGCCTACAAAATTTAAGGCAATTGTTTCATTGTTGGTAATTTTTATTGTCCGATGCCTTTTATCAAACAGTGAATTTCATAATTAATTCTGACTTTTAACATGTTGTTATATTTGACTGTCAGCGTTGATAATTACCGTTCCAAGTTATGATTATTTGACATGTAGATATTATATGAGTGTTAATAAATAATATTTTTCAAGTGGTGTTATTTCGACTTTTCAAAAATGCTATATATATATATATATATATATATATATATTTTTT
>CABFPE010000155.1:1227408-1260904 GCA_900660155.1 Hofstenia miamia | reverse complement strand
TATATATATATATATATATATATATATATAACCAATCAACCTACAAACACTTATAATTTTATTAACGATTTTTATATGAATCTTCGTTCACTATCAATAAGTTATCTTCTAGAATCGAGAATGTGCTTGGAATATCAACCGTACTCTTAAATACGGCCCCGTGTCTGACGTGTGTTCGTGCCTACAACACAAACCGTTGTTATTCACATAGTGGAATTTTTATCCGTGCAACGAAGGTTCAAGCAATATCGAATCTTTGATAAGACTAAGACAGTTATTTTATCAAATCATTTTATGAATTTCATTTTGATCTGTTTATTGATGGGTTTTATTGCAAATGTTTATTTTCCCCGCATGTCCATTCAATTGCTCCTTTTCAGATATATTTTAGGTTACAGGGGCAGAGAACATGGTTTGAACAAAAAACAGCCGTGTTTTAAACATTTAAAACATAAAACTTCATTTCATAAAATTTGCCAAAAACCAAGATCCACAACATGTTTTTTGATCGTAATTTTTCTAATGCCATCGCGGTCATCATTTTGTAGAAACGATTACAATCTAATTAGCTTCCTTCACAAGAACTGTCTGCGGCGATACTTGCTGCTAATCAATCTGAAAGCCCATCGAAGCACACAGCCAATACCATTTAAATACTTCACCATGTTAGGTCATCTTAGTGAAGAACCCTATTTATTCCTCCATCGTGTACATGAATATATAAAGCAAATCCACATCACTGTACAAATGTCCATTTCATTGTTGTTTTTTCTTAATAATCTGTTTGAATAAGCATTTCGTAATTTGTGTCGGAAATGTTTTATCAAATGTTATCGCTTTCCGCTTTGTTGATTTTCATTACTTCTAATTAATTTACTTTCTTTTACTTTGAAGTTTCTTCTAATGTTTTAAGAAGAGGAATAATTTGAATGCCATCGTTTATAGTTGTATGGCTGTTAATTTCCTATGCTTGCATTTAAGTTGTGCTCGTTTTGTATGAAGCCATATCACATAGTGTGTATCAATCAATAATAAAACAATTGATATTTGGATTTTGTCTTAATTTTTTAAAAAATATTCGAATGATTTTAGGGCTTGATTGATTCTGTTAACAACAAAATGGCATTCAACCCATATATTTATGTTAACAATCAATCAATAGCGAATTATTTAATATAACAATTAATTTACATTGAAATTAGAGTGTAAATAATTTAACAGATTTCAGAAAATAGGATACAGATTTTTATATCTTTCCCAATTGATTTTTATGAACCGTTCATTGTTTAAAATCATTGGTTAAATAAATTTATTGCGATATCCATGACATTGCACCATCGTTATCACTTAGATATTTCTACAATCCTTGTGTATGACTTTAAAAACCCTCAAATCTGTTATTAACAATGAATTTTTCTAAGGCTGAGAGGGAAAATCTTTTTCATAGATTCATTCAGATGCTTTTGTGCAAATTCTTTGATACTTACTAATATCTATAGAAGTGTTGGTACAATATCCATTTTTCTTGTTTTGAGCTTAAAGAAGATTATCATATTTTTAAGTAAATTTATGATTTAGAAATTGGATGCAATTTAAAGTATTTAAGCTATGACTTTAAAGAGAATCAAATCATTAATAACCTGCACTGGGAACACCAGTAGGATTGTTGTAGAATGCCCATATATCCAATAGCAGCATTAATACTAATAGGATTTTTGGTTGTAAAGTAAACGTAAATGTATATACTATATTAAATATACTTGTTTGAAATATTAAATAGTATAATGCCATTAACAATGCATTATGCAGACTTTACCTTTTACCGCGCATTCACGTTTGGTGAAGAATTTGATTATATTATATATATATATATATATATATATAGTAACATCGCTGAGATTCACGCAAATCTGCTTGACAATAGAACATAGCTAAAACTATTCTCTTTTAACAATTTATTATAAACATATGTACAAATAACAAGTTAAAACGAATTTTTTTACAATAATAGCATTTCTTATTGAAAAAATTCTTATTTGCGTGTACTCTCGGCCAGGGTACCCTTTATTCTATGGACATATATGGCAAGCCGAAAATTATTAGCCATCCATAATGGTCATTGTTAAACACAACTATTTAAAGCTAAACAGCAAATCATTCTATTTTACCAATGCCTGACAACAAGTTTCAGATATGACATAACAGGCACTAACCACAAATGCAATTATGCACCTTAACAGCCATATTATTATTTTCGTCCATGTATCATCGCCATAATGGCCATTATGTAAAATTTGGTGAATGATGGTGAAATTTATGCAGGATATAAACAAAATTTATTCCCTTATTCCAAACAAACTGAAATAAGCAACTAAAATTTCGGATTACTCTCGTGGCTATTTATATGAAATTCAAGTGTGCTAAGTGGTGTACGTAAGTGTTGCGAGAAGAATTCGATAACAAATTCGTTAATTGAACAAAATTATGAAAATTTCTACTAGGCACATCTGCGGGGTTTCCCTAGATGGATGGTACCCATTCTACAACTAAACTTTTAATAAACACTAAAATATTCAATGTAATAGAAAGTTCAAATAAGGAATATTGCACTCTTTCCTTTGCGAGTTGCATGATATAACGGTTGAGAATCTGTAATAATCGTTGAGTTGGGTTTTGCTAAGAAAGCTGCTATAGTTAATGCAGTAAGCTCTTTGTCATATATATGTGCATCGGTATCTTCTAAGATATAAGTATAGGATAGTGGGTGGTTTGTATTACATTTCACTATTCCTAATGCGTAATCTGATGCGAACCACAACTCTTTTTCTTCATTTATAGGTAGATTCCAACTGTATTTGTGAGGTAACATAATAAACAATAATCTCACTAAAGTAATCCAATTAGGTCTTTCCATGGAATGATATAGCGGTTTGATTACTGCTCATGGGCCTATGAGTGGCCATGAGAATGCCAAATGTCCTAAAACGTTTTCTTTAGCTTAGTCAATGATAATTCTGATCTCGGTAAGTTTAAGATAAATCCAAGAACATTTGCTGCATCTGTAGGTCGTCTGTTCCTCTTTTCTTCTTGGAATTTGATCCCGCAATCTTTTAAGAAGGATAAATAGGAATTCATTTCTGGAAATCTGGAGGTATGGAACGTGAGAACTATGTCCCCAGCAAAGGCTGCATTTTTCTTTTAGAAGAGCAAGAATGTTTTTTTAAGAAACATTTGACAACTATATGTGAAGATAGCTAATCCCATAGGTTATTTAGTAAATCTAAATCGTTCTCCGTTGGATGCCAAGACACAAGTTTTATAGAGTTGGTCTTCTCCGTAAGTCGAGATGGTAGAATGCTGAACGTAAATCTAATGTTAGCATAACGTGATTTCGTGGAGAAGTATAGTTTTTAATAACTTTAAGAAAAAGTGGCAGATACAATTTAGGGTGATAAAAAATATCTGTTACAGGACTGAAGTCTCTCACTAGTCTAATCTTTTGTCGATTTTTAGGCACTGCGAAACAATTAAATATTAAGGGAGATCGCGGGATCTTTCAATGATTTTTGCTTCCTGTAACGCTTGAATATGAGTCGTGAGGTGACTTTCGATATGTGGAGAAAATTTCCTAGGATGCTTTGTTACATGTGGTCTGAATTTGGTAAAAGAAATGAACGTTGCTTTGATCAATTTGATACGAGGAGGAAGAGCGTGATGATTGTGAAGTTTTTCCCAATCTATCTTGATGTGATTAAAATTTTTTATCTTGTCGCGCATCGATATCGAGCAATACAGATGTATCTGACATTCCATGTGGAAATTCTATGTCGTTCTAACCGAGGCTTACATTTGATGTGTCTTCTGGTGCAGACTGAACATCATCTTCTACATTCATCTCAATTTGGTGGCGTGCTAAGAACTCCGCTAACCCAAGTAATACAAATTGTAGAGGCAAATGTGATAGACTTACATAGTATTTCAGGAAACCGCGTTGAGCTGATTCTGGTAATCTCATCGCCAGGTCATTAAGAAATTGTAAGAAATCGATATTAATAATAGGTGATAAGTTTTGTTATTCTTCTAACGAGGGTATAGATGTGTATTTACCCAAATTGATATATGGTATAATATATCATATCTAACAATAATTTTATGGATTTCCATTATGGCCATATATTGAAGTTTGTCATCCATAATGGCCATAATTTTTTTCCTACCATGCCATCATAGTAACCATAATATGGTACATAATGGTATCGCACCATACCATTATCGGCACCTCTGCATCAGGCACAAGAACAAGTTTTAGCACCAGAAATCTTCATCATTGCTTTTAGTATTTATTAGCAGGCTTTGATAAAATTGTTCACAAATGTCAACAAAGCGGTTTGCTATTTAAGTAGAAATAGAATTAAATGAGGGCTAAGCATAATATATGACAAGGAGATTCTAAATTCATTTTCCTTATATACAATATTAAAAAATGAATTGCTAATATATGCAGCCATTATTAAGGCTTACTAAGAAACGAATTCCCGTATTCCACAGCTTTTCTCAAGGAAAGATGATGCCTCTGTGCATTTGCAGGTTTATACACATTTTCAACCAGCGTTGGCTTACAAAAGAACGGGGAGTTTCAAATATGTTTAAAATGCACGTTTGTTTTTTTCAAGGACAAAACAAACAATAAATACGTTCGATTATTTTCTGTAATGTATGTTTATTCATTTTCATTATCTTATCAATCACGAATGACCAGCACCCGCTCATTATTTAAAATGAAATATAAATTGTTGTCAAATAACACGTGTTTTGTGGGAATAGTAAATTAAGAAACATGCCTATTAAGAACAATGTGTTCTATTTCTGTTCAACATGCTTTAAAAAGAGCAAAATTAGCCAAACAGGGGTTTTTACCAAGGTGTACACCTTGGTTTTAGCCACGACTAGTGATTGCACAACTCAACATGTCTGATTTATTGCTATTTCTGCCACTACAATAGTTTTTCAATTTTTTTATTTACATGTAGATATAATAGAATGAACTGGATTTGAAGCGCCCAATGTTTTTTGGAATTTAGCTGTTGTTATGTTCACTATTGAAGCTTCATTTTTATATAAATCATTAAAATAATGAAGTCCTGAGTTGCAATTGTAAATAAGCAATCAAATGTATAAAAATATTTTGGTTTGCCATAATTTTTTATAGATAATGTTTAAATAAAACAAATATATATCATTTACATATATATGAGTTTGCTGTTTCCGTGCTTGGCTACTGGCTTCAATATGGAATGAACTAGGTTGTTTTAGCATTTTGATTTATTATGCATGGATTTCAATTTATTGCCAGCAAAATTGAACAACTGTTTGATAACAATAAGTCGTGTTTTAAAATATATTTGTTAGGTACATTTGTTATTTATATCAATAATTATATGATAATTATCATTGAATATCACATTGAAATACAGTTTATTCAACTCAGCAATTTTTGGACGACGGCGAAAATTCAATTAGAATGTCAAATAGTAGATTGGCACTGTCTAAAAAACTTAGTTGAATGTAGCTTTGTCAAAGTGTTGGATTTATATCTAATCCTATATTTTAACGCTCAACTGTCTCATTATTACAATTTAATTGTTCGCGGTTTTAGCAGAGCTCATGTCCATTATCGTCTGTATGGAGTATTTAAAATTTTGTCTTACATTTGATTTCTCACCAAGTGTAATTTCTGTTTAGTTCCAAATTTGATAATAGCATACTATTTTTTATACACGTCACTCTCTTATTGCTATGCGTTACAGTCTCTTTTAAGTTCTTCAGCGGGCTCCCCTCTGTTATTATTTTCTAATGATCTTAAAGAATACCAAATGTTTATCTTTTTTCTACGGCTACGCATTCGTGTACAATAGGCCACCATAAACAGAATTTTTCCCTGCACGTCGATGTTGGAACACTCCTATGTGTGATTTCTATCCAAGAACCGACCAAATATAATCCAATGAAGACTCCATTTCTCGCATATTTTTTTTACATTTTTATAATATTCGCAGTTAATTTGGATTCATCTCTTGAAACAATGGGTTCTAAGTGTTTTTCTAATATTAGCAACTATTAAATATTACAAGCCTAGAAAGTTTCATCATTCTGAAATTCTGTGCGCAGCTTATTAAAACGCGCGCATATTACTTGTTATTAGACTAAACGTTTCTGAAAGAAAGCTGATTATCGAAGATGGCTCGAAGCATTTAAACTTATCCATTGTGTCAAATATATTCATCCGCCAACAATAGCTGTTTTGGAAATGCTCTCTTTGCGAATTCTTTAAATTAATTTTGCTAAATTGGTTTTTAAATTTTCCGCAAGGTATATACTATTAAAATTGCACTCCTGTGAATCGGTTTGCTAAGCAACTAACAGCATTTAACGCATTTCATAGACATGGGTAATGATTTATATACCCAATCGAACCCGTATAACCAGCCAACAACTATGACCGTCCAACTGTTTCAGCGCGGTCCTAGAAAATTTCGAACGGGGGACGTTCAAATTGTTTTATTAAAATTATTAAAAAACGATTATTTATTGTCAATTTGTGCAAAAAGTGCAATATTTATGAGGTTCTTCACAAACACCTTAAGGTTTATATATATACGCATGAAACCTAGTTTTTCTAAGACGAGTTTTATTCATGGGAGATGAGAAAATTTTTTAAAAGGTTTGTATCTTATGAAAAACCACCAAAAAATTATTTTCACATAAAAAATTGCATTTTCATGTAATGCCCCGTCCCCTAAAACCGCGCCTGAACTGTTTTGATTCTTGATATACCCGTACAAATTATGTAGTTAATCGAAAAATGTAACTAGATTTTGAAAAGAAATTGAAATGTCAATTTTTTAAAGGCACTATGAAAACAAATACTTGTTGATATTTAAAAAACTCTAACAGACATTCTTTTACTTTTACCTTAAGGCTCCCTATTTATTTCCATATGTTCTAATTTGTTCTGCTAGACGATTTCAAGTTATTAATTTGGAAATAACCTAATTGTTTAGGCCAAAGCCTTCGCAAAAGAAACTAGGACGAAAGAGAACTTGATTCTATCCATTATGCCCCGTTCGATGGCTTCGAAGTTGCTTGGTCGCACGGAGCCTGGTGACGCCGTAGTTCGTCAATTGCGAAGAATGGAGCAAACCGATAACACTCGAAGCAAGTTCAGAGATTTAAGAGTTGAAGTAAGATTTTGCATATTCTTAAAAAATTAAATTTTAATTAATTTAACTATTTGGACCACTTGTTTTTGAAATTGTTTCCTATACATACGTTTTTACGGTTACAAACGGATTTTGGCATCACTTATAAAGATATTCATTACAATTTGTCTTTCGTAATAGTAATAAAACTATACATTTTATGCTTTTCCCACATTCCACAAGTTTGTGTAAAGCATTAGAAAATGTGTGCATTTAACTTCGAATTCTATTGATATTATGCCAAGGTGACCATAATATTTTTACATAACCCGGTATACAGAAGGAAGTATTCTAGCGCAAAATAAACTTTTCCAAAATGTATCAAGTTTATTTTATTATCGATATTACCTAATACAGCACTTCTACATGCTTTGGTGAAGAAATTTAGTACCTTACTGACAAATTGGTTTCCTGTGTGTTTAGTTACCGGGTATTCCGGGTAATGAAATATAGCTTTATTTTGTGTTAAACGCGCTCACCGTGAGACGATCATTTAGAGATTTAAATGAAAATCGGAACATGTTTGTGTCCCGAGAGAACTGTCGAGACAGTAAACTTAATATGTTGACTATTCCTGTAAAATCGAGAAATATTGTTAGCTACTATTATACCTTCTATCAAATCATTTACGAGTAAACAAAGGAATTAATAATTGATTTAATGCTACATGTACAAACAGATTTTTTACCTTATATTGATCTTAAACTGCCTGGCGTTCTTTTTAAAGGACAAACCGTTTTCGACATTGACAAAGAATTTTCTCTACGCCTATTAGCAAATTTGAAGGTCGTGAGGCAATATTAATCATTTCTATTAAAGTTTATTGCTGTGGCTGAAGTTGTTCAAAAGATGAACAATTTTTTTTTAAAATTTCGAAAAGATTTAAATTCTCTCAATACCTAATATTCATGTATTAATAAGGTTTTGAGGTCATGGAAGTAACAAAGAACTATTGCTGTTTCTTGATATGTGCAAAGAAATCTTAAATCCATGGAAGCGCCCCACATGCGAAGTCAGGTGGCGAGGGCGACGGTGCGGTTCGATTGGACAGGACCAGGTCGCGGATTAAATGCGCAAAACGAAAAAGGAAAGTCTCCTCTATAATGCCGTGGCTTCAGATTGAGCCTGCCGTTAATAATTTTTGAGCTATAAAAAAGTTTATAAGATCATGAAACATTTTCACAAATCCCCAGGCTGTTTAAATTTAATGATATGACTTTTTCAAACCAACTGCTCTTCTTAAATATTCAGCTTTTATATTAATTAAATTTGTTTGTAATAAACTTAAATTATTATGATTGTTGCATTTTGATAGGAATTACATGTTACTTATAAAATTTGCTTCTATAGTAGTAGATGATACTCAAAGAATTTCAGTTAGTGCATTGGCGTTTTTAAAACAAATACATTGGGGCGCACTCCGAATATAGTGTTAACTCGGCGGATAATGTTAGCAAATTTGTTGAGATGATGATATAATTGAAATTTGTCTTAGGTTGGCATGAGTAATTGTTTGAGGAGAAAATTTACAGTAGATGAGATTGTTATTAATTCACACTAGTTGCAAATGGGGAAAGGTTAAATAGCACAACTTCACAGCAATTTGAAATAGGATAGGACTCAGTCAAATTTTAAGTAGTGAAAGCAGTGTATCCAGAAGTCTTATCCAGACCCCCTACTCCCCAGGATGTAATCCAGTTTAATTCGATTTTTCCAGCTACAATTAACCCACATGAAATTTTATATACTCTCTAAATTGAAAAACTAATTTTTATGAAATTCCCAAAAATATATTCATTGGTGTACTTAGAATACTCTCAATTTTTATAAGAAGCACTCTGTAAGAACACGAGACTCAAATAAGCTAATGAACTAAGGATATTTTAAGAGCACTCCGAGTCTCATGTCTGCTTTTAATTAAGAGCAGTAATATGATGTATTGTTTATGAAGATTTACAGCAAGGAAAATTTCGACAATCAATAATCCGGTGACTTCAATAATCTGGAGGTCAATAGTGATTTATAATCTCAAATGAAGTAATTAGCTAACGGCTTTGGTGTATTCTAACCTCATAGCTAATCCGGCAAAATGGCTAATCTGGTACCTTTCGGGCCACGAGGATATCGAATCAGTGATGGTCAACCTGCAATTCGCTAACTATCTTTTTACATTATCCGAGACCCAGTGAGGTCGTATTGTTTCACCTAGCTCATTTGGGTCTACACCCAAACCCATTTGGGTTGAATTTCAACTTTGTTTGACGCACCTTGGAATTAGAACTGTATGTATTTAAGTTTTGAGGGCTATTTTATTCATTGTGTGAATGACACTTTTAAACAAATACATTTCGATTGATTTCTAATACTTTTCTTGACAATGATTAATGTGTTTTATGTCACGGTATGAAGCGGAAGTTTTCGTGGTGATAGTTATCGATAAAATGTTAATTTAAAAACTGTGTCCGAATAAATTTAGCAGTAGCACGTTCAGACTTTGACATAGACTGCGTTAATTGTATTTGAGGACATTTGCTTATTGTATTATATATTTAGCTAATTTCGTTAAATAATATTTCTATAACAGGTTTGTTATCATGTTTTTATTCATTTGATTTTGTACTCGTGGCTGCGTTTATCGATTCGTTTCCTTCAAAAATATTTTGTTTCTGTTTGGCTTTCGAATTATATTATAGATATATATATATATAGAATAGAGAAATTTGATATTGAACTGATAGAATTTTATTTCCAATTTTTCCGAAACAGTTGGAAGCGGGTAGTTGAATATAGCACTTAAAGGTATTGGATAACAAGCCACCTTGTCTGTTGGGGATTGCAAACTAGTAATGATTAAGAATAACAACTATATTCTGTATTTCAATTTTTTAATGGTTTTTAAAAACAATGTGTACTGCCCATTTCTAGTGGATCCATTGTAATCTTTACACCACTTAGCTTCTATTGAACTAGTTTTGTTATCATATTCCTCGCTATTTCAGTTATAACGGCAGTTGTATTGGATATTCTCTACTTTATCGACAGAATGGTCTCTCTAATTAGGGAATGATTTTCTTGACTATATTTTTAATGTCTACTCTTTAACTTTCTTTGAATCATAGATTAGTGTCACCTGATTGTCTCTCATGTCGTCTGCTTGTTCTTATTTTCACAGACATCTGAATTGGCGTTATTTCTCCTGGGAAACTGTTAACTATCTAAGGCTGTTTCACACATGTTCCAATTCCCATGCGAATATAATTATACGATTTGTCGCTTTGACACTAATTGTATTATATACTTTCGTTTTTCATCACACATTACCCCAAGACTTGAGAAGGAAGGTTTTCTTACCCATAATTATAATACCATTTGCGCCACATGCTTGTTTTGTTTGAATTCATCGTTATTTATAAGCAACACGAGAATTTTTTTATAAAAGAGTAAGAATTTTATAGTACTCTACTGAATCCCATTCATACCTTGCACGCGGTTCTTTTCCATACTAAAAATTTATAATGCATGCTAAAGTGTTGAAGCGCTAGGCGTGGTTTTTAAGCATTGTTTAATGAATAAATAAATGTATATGGAGCACATCTGGACCTCGTGATCAGTTCCAAGGCGAGCAGTTGTTATTGAATACATATTCTCTGCAAATGGCATCTCAAGATCTATGATGGGACCAAGTTTAGTAGAAAATAATTTATTTCAACGCAAATATATTGTCTAAACCAAACTTTTGGTTGGCTCTAATTATCACACCGTCTGCTTTAAACAGCTGCAATCTAAAATATCGACACTATGAATATATTTGATTTCAGTCAGTTCTAGATATTTTACTAAATTGAAAAAGGCTTATTGGAAGAAAATTGTATGATGAAATTTTTGTTATCGTCAATTTTACAAAATCTCACGAGCATTGTTTAAATAATATGTAATTTATCATAACGTATAGTATTCAGACAAATATCGCCATATAATATCAAAATATATGAATTAATACTTTGGCACTCTATAACTTTAAGTATTTTTGCTAAAATTGCGCATAATATTGCAAAAATGTAATATAACGAAAATAACATTTAGAAAAAATTTATTTCTGTACTCTTAATTAAATATATTTCCAAAATTACTATACTTTACTTGTTTCAAGAGCTATAATCAGTAGACGACCTGTGCATTCTGACCTTGTATAGTTTTCAAGTTTTTGGAATCCACTTTGAAATGCTAACCATTAGCCAACATTTTATGTCAATTGATGTAATAACTTGTTATCAAAAATTGATGTATTGAGATCTATCGCCTCACTTTCTGTTCTTTGTTTTGTAAAGTTAGCATGGCTTTGGATCTTTGTTTTGACAAATATACTTCCAAGTTTTCATGAGGTTAATCAGTTGTAGGAATACATTTACCTACAAATATCCATATTATTCCATGTTCTAGATTTCTGCAAATGTCGTCATGCGGGACCATCACATTGTAGTGAGTACATATGTGAGGGGATGCATGCAGATTTTCCCTAAACTTGAGAACGAGGCTAGTATCAGCAACGAACTTTCTACGTAACGTGGTAGGCTCTCCAGAACTTTTACTGATAAATACTTTGCACATATAAAGTATATATATTTTTGATCAAGGATGATAAAGTCATGTTTGATAAGAAAGTGAAGCTTTACTTTTTGTTAGATATTGAGAAAAATGTGATTTGAATTATAACATCATTTTGATACATACAAGTCGTTTTCTGGTATGATACTTTTTTCAGTATCATGTTTTCGTTATAGAATGAATAACTAATTATATTTATCTACTTTTAAAGAAGAAAGTTTTTTGATTTTTTACGTTTTTGCAATTTTATGCTCAATCTTGGAAAATCCATAAGATTATAGAATAACGAAGTATTATTTGGCTAAATAATATTCGATATAATACAATAACTTTTATTTAAAAGTACTTGTCAGAAAATCACGTGATCGTATTTTCAACATCTTACGCTATTTTGTAAAATTGACCATAGCAAAAACGGTCAATGGACCGATTTTTTTTCCAGTTACAATTATCCATGATGTGGATATATAAAGTTGTTTAAGGAAGAGTATGCCCATCTATGCACGTCTACGTTTTCATCTTTAAAAATTCTGAAGAGATTCACTATCATACCGAAACATGATGTGTATAAACTATTTTGCAATATTCTTACTCTTTCTTCGGGAGGTGTTTCTCTTAGCGTTCTGAAAAACTGTCTAATCCCATTGAAGTGAAACCTTGAACTAAGTTTAATTGGGTGCATCCACGAATAACCAATTCTTATTGAAACGCTCCAGTTTGGCTGCTATTTTGTTCAAGGTGCTCTATATTATGTAACTATAGCCGATGATGTCCTGGGACTATATGGATCCCGCAAAAAGGTGCCAATCCACATATTCAGAAAACCTTTCTTTAAGAACTATATTAAAATATACATTGTTTTGCTGGCTATGGTTAGTTTTCTGTTTTTACCCTCTAGCCGAATGCTAAAAATGTGAAGCTTTCAGATTTTAAAAAGTTAAATACTCATTTAAGGCGTTTTAATTTTTGTGTATTTATATGAATGATTTTGCACACAAAGGTGTCTTATGCTATGACACAAATGCTTTATTTATTTCCTCAAAATAATGCAGTTTCAAAAGTAGGCTATTCTAACGAATGTGCTCAACTGATTTCTTTAATGCTTCCCATTCATTCGTTAACTCCTGTTTTGATGTTGTAATTGTAAAACCTGCTATCGGACAACTTGGTGCCGCGGAATATCACCTTCATTAATATGAAGGTGTTGATCACAAAAGTTCTTAGAAAGAGCTCAGTTTTATCTTTAGCTTGCGTTAATGAATTGAAACAATGTGTCAAAATCCCCAGCAACCGCTAATTGTGAATTCGACAAATGTTTCCGAATGGTTTTAATTAACAATTCACAGTTATAACAGGTACTAGTGTGTAAAAGCCTTACATCTTATATCTTAAACCATTGATTTATAACTAAGCCTAATGTTTGAGTTGTCTGTTAGTTCCGTTTATATTTGCGGAGTTATAATGTAGAGTTGACGGTTTTTGTTTTCAAGCATTTCCTTTTACGACATAAGTCTCTGTATTTTAAATTAATATTTCGTTTGTCAATTGGAAATTCTCCAATTGGTTTGTAGTGGAAATAACTGTTCTAATGTATCGTTTTGTAATACCTGGATTATGCTAGCAGCAATTAACAATTCTAATCGCAGATGTTGTAGATACAACAATTTTACTCTGTGTCTTGCGATTATTTCATTAACAAATGATTTTATTAGCATATTGGGACGAGAAATATATTTTAAAGTTGACTATTTTAAGGTTTATTTCTAAATTCGTATTGTAAAGAGGCTTCAACTGTTGCTAAAAGTGATCAAGTCAAAATTGATAAATCGAGCCTTTCTATCTTAAATTATTAAATATAATCTTCGTTAAATCCAAATCGAGGTTTGCATCCCTGTTTAATCTAACACTTTTTTGGGTTTATTTTTTACTCGACTCGATTCGAATATTAACAAATACTGTACATGTGTAATTTGTAATATATATTGTAGAAATCTAGAACTTCATAGTTTTTTATCATTTTATCTCCACCGATTGGGTATTGTTGTATTTTTCCTCTTTGTTAGCAATATTTCTCAAAAATTATTTCTTTGAGCAAATAATGTTGTAAAGTTTGAATTGGTTAAATGCATTTAGAGGAAATTCAAATACCCCGACTCCCTTTCACCCCTGCAATTTTACAATACTTCCATTTTTCATTGAAATTTTTTGTGAAAATGGTATTCGATGTCAACTTTCGATTATTGCAAACTTTTGGAATCTGTATTTAATACAAGGGTTTTATCTGTTAATTTAGGTTCAGACGGATGTGTCCATTCTGTTTGCAGACATCGTTGGTTTCACTAACATGAGCAGTGGCAAAACTGCCGTTGAACTTGTTGATCTTCTGAATGATTTATATGGAAGATTCGATGATCTCACTGAAAAGTTAGGCTGTGAAAAGATCGCAACTTTGGGCGATTGCTATTATTGTGTCTCAGGATGTCCTACACCTCGCCCTGATCATGCCAAGTATTATTTTGATTAGGTTTTTTTGATATATTTATATAATATCTTCTCGCAGGCTACACAAATACTGAGCGATACGTCATCAGACGATTTTTTGCTGATTCCAAATCAAAAAGATTTTTGCGAACCATTTATTATTTCAAAATTTATTTATATTTTTCATATAGCATATACACCTTTGTCAGCCAATCATATTGCAGTATTAATGTAACATATCTATTGGATTTAGCAATGATGCATTATTTGGATTTTTGGAATAAACAAAATAGTGATTTCTTTGATTATCCTTGTATATATTTTTGGAAAACCTTAAAATGTTGTTCATTAATGCAAACTCAGTTAAATTATAGCTTCGGTCTTAAATTACATTTCTATTTAATACTAACTCGGTAAATTTGTAACTTCAATTTCACATTTTCTTTTTATTTAACATAGTTTTACATTTTCAAATGAAATAGTACTGATAATAATTTATTTAAAATGACTTACTAAATTGCACAAATTACATGGTAAATGCTGTTCGATATTTCCAAATATATTTAACATTTATTGATTTGTACAACATCTTCGAATACTTTTTAGATTATGATTTAATCGGCGTTCTCCATTTCATAAATTCTTTGCATCTTATTGAAATGCTTTTATATTGTTAATTAAGCTAACTTGAATCATTGTATCAATTAATAAAAATGTTTGTTTAAAGAATAATCGTGATTTGAAATACCACGTTTATAGTCATTAAATAGAAATGTAATGTGAGAACGAAGTTATAGGTTAACCGAATTTGCATTAATGAACAACCTTTTAAGGTTTTTCAAAAATACATACAAGGATAATCAAAGAAATCGCTATTTTGTTTATTATTCCAAGAATCCAAATAATGCATCATTGCTAAATCCAATAGATATGTTACAATAATTCTGCAATATGATTGGCTGCTAAAGATGTATATACTATATTAAAAATATTAATAACTTTTGAAATAATGAATGGTTCGCAAAAATTTTTTTTTGATTTGCAATCAGGAAAAAATCTACCTCTGGTAACGTCATCAATTCTTTAATAATCGGAGTTATCTCTCCCCATACATCGCCCAAATACTTTGAATAACTTATTATTCTTATTGCTGCTTTTAATGTTTAAATTATTCTTTATTCTTCTTATATATTTAAGTAGCAGATTGGTTTGATTGTAATTTTGGACAATCAACATTATATTTGATGTGCTAAGTAAGCCATTGACAGTAGTGTGGAATGAAAAAAGTTTTTTTGATTTTTAAAAAAAGGGGGTTCTAAAAAACAGTTTCTACTTCTAAAACCACGCTTTTTCAAATTTTTATGTAGCTGCCACTTTAACCCTGTTGGCTACCCCCTAGTTTTACTTGCAAGGGAGCAACATTGCAAAATCCTCAAATTTTATAGTTTAAAGCTCCCATTCAATTTCAGTGTTATGTCTTTGAACTGTTTAATGTTAAGAATTGTTAGTACTGGGAAACCTTAAATGCTTATCTTGACTAGAGAAAAAGAAAACAGGAGAAAGTTAATATGGTTTTCTTAGTTTTTTTGAAGCGCTACAAAATGATGTTCAGCATGAGGCCATAACTGTAAAATTGGATGATATTTGCAGGATTTGGCAATTTTGTCCCTTAAAAGTAAAAATAGGGTGTAGCAAGCAGAGTTAAAATGGCATCAAAACATAAAAAATTGTGCTCTTATATGTGAAAGCAGCATTTTTAAGATCCCTTTTTCAAAAACTAAAAAAATGTCCACTCCACCCTAATTGAAAGGAAGCGCCTAGATATCTGAAACTATAGCCCATTGCTATCAGTGCTGTATACTTATGTTTGCTTAACAGAAATTCAACATAATCAGTTTAATTGAAAATTTCTTAAAGATATTGACAAACTTTTTAACAGAGGTCTACAAAAACCCTTTATGTAAGAATTTCCAGGAATTACAAATATTTAATTCCCAAAAAATTGATCTGATAAATATAGATATACATGCACATCACTAAACGCAGATATTGGAAGTTTACCTTCACCCATAAAAGCGTATCAGGACAAACATAAATTTGATAATCTAATGTCACCAAGTTTTTCCATAATTGTTTTTGATTTTGCAATAAAGATTTTTCAATTAACTTCTAAATCTAAAAAGCTCTATACAAAATATATATATAACATTAATTTGTTGTGCATCGATGACATTAAATACACCATGTAGTTCTAACTGCAACTAGACAAAGTCGAATCAAAGCTTTCATTTTGACGATAAGTACACGTTTTTTGTTGTATATCTCACGAGAGTCTTTTTTATGTAATTTGATATTTCTGAATCAGTGTTCTTTCGAATAAAACTATATTGAAGAATTTAGTTGTTGTCGCGGATTTTTAGGTCCCAAAAATTGTCAATTTAGGTCGATTCTAATAAAAATTAAAGAACTGCAAAAATTACTTTCAATTTCAAATGCTTGCACTATAATACAAAATTATCAGTCGATCTGTGTTGCACAGAGTCAATTTTGCAAATTTAAATCCAGTTGTTTGAAACTTCTCTTGACATCCACATAGATAATAGGCTCAAATTTTGTAAAACTGCAATTCAAGATCAAAGCAATGTCAAACAATTTGAACAACTGGTTTTCAACAAAAATGTCGCTGAATTTTTGTTGAATTTCAACCGAAATAAGAGGGCTGCTAGCAAATTTTGACACCAAGGAATTTAGGGGGTTTGCTGAAAAACCTTGTTTCAGATCGATTTGGTAGAATTCGTTCCCTAGTTGTCGCCTTTGCACTAATGTCCTTATTTATTAATTTAATAATTAATAAATTTTCCCGGAATGATATGCCGTAGCAGCAACTACGCTTTTTGTAGATTTGAACTTAAAAATGTCGCTAATTTTGGAAGTTTAGTTATATTTTACGACATATTCTATTATGTCTACTGATCATGTGTTATTTATAGTCTCTTAATATATTAATTTGAGACAGGTGAAACGCCTACCTAATTTTGTCTAACAACCCACTCGAATATATGTTAATTTCTTATTAGAATTTACTAGAATTCTAAACAGCGCATTGATTGGCATCACTTCTAGAAACTCTACACTCCTTGAGTTATATATTGAATATCTTATCGGTTTTGGTGAATAAATTTATGCAGTTGAGAGTACGATATCTGGTTTTATTGCTTAGTAAATGAATAAAACAGTCGTTTTCTTTGTTAAAGCAAAAGCAAAAATGGGCGGGCAAATAATTAATGTATTGGCTGTGTCGCCTTACCAATTCGATTCCAATCTGTATTGAAGGACGCCTAAATGATTATTAAATATGCAAAGTTGCCAATTCATCTTATTGAAAATTCACTAACTTAAGCATTACAATTTCTCTAATATTACATCGATTTTATAAATAATTCCCACACGTATTTACGAAGAATTTAACCATAAGACGTAAAAAAATTCGATATTTCCATGGACTTGATAGTCAATCATGGTGAACAATTTATTTTTACTGTACTTTTGGACGATAAAGGAATCTAAGACAAAATAGGCTCCATCCTTTAATAGCTGGCTGCACTACCTCGATACTTGATCAATGCCTACACTCCTCTTCTTGACATTTGTTGAGCACATATGCACAGACTCGTACAGGGGCCCAGCTAACCGGGGGTGCTGGGGGTGATGCACCCCCCCCCAATATTTTTTCTCTAGGGGCAGCAAAGTGAAATTGAATAAGTGATTTCTCTTTTTCTTTTTAAATATAATTGTTGAATCTCTACCATTACATTAAGTACCGAACATTTAAATTTGCCGCCATTACTTGTAAAATTCACTTTAACAAAATAAGTAGTGCATTAAAATAATAAAAATCACCGCCAAATGTCTGACAATGCTATGAATTACAACTGAATTTCCACTCACCAGCATTTCAAAACAAAATGAATCCCATCCCATTAATTGAATGACTACAGATTACCACTGATTGGCCAAGACAGTTAACGATCAATAGCATTTATTTACCCGCCAAACACACATCATTGTAACACTTTGCTTTGCTGTTAACAGTTGACTCTATTACATTTATATATAAAAGTTGGGAGTGGGTATAATTTTAGACTATTTTAGTGGCTGAAGCAGTTAGTAGCAATAAACCAAACAAGCTCATATTGTGTCATGTGCACAACACGCAGCCCTAGTTCAACGTGTTTATGAGCCTGCTATTGCAAAGGGGGCTCATCAATGCTAGACAAAAGCTGTGGAACATGGACATTAGTTTACTAATGTTTATGGCCAACGAGAAACATAGTTTCTTAGTCAGCCTTAATAATGGCTGCATACGGTTAGGTGAGATATGTAGTTATTATATTTAAGACCATGTACCTAATACATATTCCTCATTGCAATTTGAATTGAGCTAAGATGAGTTGAAATACAAAAATGGCCAAATTATTGCTAATATAGGAATTCATTTATATAACTGCTATTGTTTTGAAGCTTAACATTATTTATAGAAACTAATATACACATAACAGACTTGTCAACGAGCCGTAATTTCTAAGCTCAGCTCGGTAAGTTTAAATTTTGAGTAAGTTTGGCTCGGTTCGGCTCGCCACATAAATCTTTCAATGAGGCTCATTTTAGCTCGATATTTTTTTAAAATATTGTGCTCTCAGAATTTTTTCCATTCCTCTTCCTATTATTTAATAAACATTTCTAAAATAAGTTTAAAAGTAAGGAATATTGAATGAAAAAATAAGAAAAATCTGCATAATCAAATTAACAAGCAGCACTATAAATTTGGTTTGCTTAAAAACGGCTCGTTTTGGGCTTGTTGTATATCTAATACTCTGCTCAAGCTCGGCTCAGATTGGCTCAGCTCGTTAGAAGCTCGGCTCGTTGACAAGTCTGACGCATACACTTCAATATTTAAAGACCTTTAAGATTAGACTTGAATTGCTGTGTGGCACAATCATATGTTAAATCCCAATCTTTGTAATTAGTCAATATTAAGTGTTAATCTTAAACTTGTACTAATTTTCACTTAGCATACTTGCTTTTATTTTAGAATAGGCGTAGGTTTTGTCAATTATCACTTTGATATGCCAGGTCAAAAACGAATTCAGCCTAGTGGTAGCCAAAATAGAAAACGAGCTGAAAAACGGAGGAAAGAACATGGACGTCTTAAGGAAGCCATGTCACAGTTTCTTCATTCAGCAAAATCTTCATCCAATGTAACTTCCACGTCTACTAATGTAACTATTGAACCTATATCAAACAGTGAAGAACCGGAAGTCGTAAGTGATGCTGAAATTATTTCAAATATGATACTTTTGAAAGCAGACAGCTCTGATGAAGTTATTCGGACTCAGGAAGAAGATTTGTTAAGTAAGCCTGAAAGTTTAGAGAGTATGACTTGCAAGGTAATTGGATATTTGAAGGCCTTGCGCAGGTGCCTTGAAAGTTGTACTAGAGTAATTGAAAGAACCTCAGCAAATAGTTTTAGAAAATTAGACGAAATGGAACAATTATTTAATGATTCCTTAATGATAGCACAGGATACTAAAATTCTTTCAGATGATGTTACGCTTATATGTTCCTCTGCTCTTGAGCAAATAGAGATTAAACATTCTTCAGAAGTCCCTGATGTTGAAGAATCAGAATTTTCGGTAGTTAGTCAAGATCCTGCATTAAGACCTGAACTACTGTCAAACAATCAAAAATCATATTTGATTTCATTAGGTCCTTATCAACCCAGACTTGCTCATTATCCAAAAAATCAGGAAATTACAAATTTGAAACACAGTCGTCAATTTTCTTCTACTTGGTATGACAGCTATCCTCATCTAGAATATTCGCCACACCGTGATGCAGTTTTCTGTCACGTCTATTAATGTTACCTACTGAACCATATCAAACAGTGAAGAACATGAAGTCGTAAGTGATGCTGAAATTATTTCAAATATGATACTTTTGAAAGCAGACAGCTCTGATGAAGTTATTCGGACTCAGGAAGAAGATTTGTTAGGTAAGCCTGAAAGTTTAGAGAGTATGACTTGCAAGGTAATTGGATATTTGAAGGCCTTGCGCAGGTGCCTTGAAAGTTGTACTAGAGTAATTGAAAGAACCTCAGCAAATAGTTTTAGAAAATTAGACGAAATGGAACAATTATTTAATGATTCCTTAATGATAGCACAGGATACTAAAATTCTTTCAGATGATGTTACGCTTATATGTTCCTCTGCTCTTGAGCAAATAGAGATTAAACATTCTTCAGAAGTCCCTGATGTTGAAGAATCAGAATTTTCGGTAGTTAGTCAAGATCCTGCATTAAGACCTGAACTACTGTCAAACAATCAAAAATCATATTTGATTTCATTAGGTCCTTATCAACCCAGACTTGCTCATTATCCAAAAAAATCAGGAAATTACAAATTTGAAACACAGTCGTCAATTTTCTTCTACTTGGTATGACAGCTATCCTCATCTAGAATATTCGCCACACCGTGATGCAGTTTTCTGTTTTGTTTGTATGTTGTTTCCTTCTGGACCCGGCCATGAAATGAGAGACTATGCTTTTTCTCGTGATGGTGTGCGCACTTGGGATAAAATGAAATCCCGAGGAAGTGGTCGACCAGGAAAACTTGATGTTCATTTCTCCTGTTCTGCTCACACCAGTGCTCTTCAAGATTACATTGCTTTTCAAAATGTAAGAGGCCATATTGATATACTTATGGATTCTAGAAGTAAGAGTTTAGTAATTGCTCAAGAAGAAGGGATTGCAGAGGCAAAACTAATAGTGAACACACTGCTTGATACTACACTGACAATTGCTGCAAACGGGCTTGCTTTCCAAGGTCATGATCGAGAGTCTGGTAATTTTATTGGCATTACAAATTTGCTTTCTCGCCATTGTCCTCGACTGAGAAAATGGATAGAAAATCGCGATAAAAGGCCATATCATATAACATATTTAAGTAGTGAATCCCAAAATGAGTTCATTTCACTTTTGGCTGGCCAATTTGTATCTATTATACAAGATGAAATTAAAGTATCTGCAAGTTTTGGAATTATGGCAGATACAACTCCTGATGCATCACATGTAGATCGTTTGTCTTTAGTAATCCGCTATGTTCAAGACATGGTTCCAAATGAACGACTGTTATCTATTAGATGCCTTCAAGATAAATCTGGTTTGGGTCATGCTCAATCAATAATAAAATCTCTTAATGAACATGAAATTGATATGTGTGCATTGTCATTTCAATCATATGATTTTACCGCATCAATGTCAGGTAAACATCATGGAGCTCAGAAGGAATTGTCTACCATTCTTGATCGTGAAATTATATACATACCCTGCTTGGCTCACCGAGCTAATATATTTGTTGAGCATACCTGTAATGTTTCTAAGATAGTTAGTAGCCTATTTGATTTTCTTCAATCAATTTTTGTCTTTTTTACAAGTAGTACCAAAAGATATGCAATTTTGAGTGAAAGTCTTGCAAGAGAGCAAGAACGCCGTCTTCATCCAAAGAACCTTAGTGCTACACGTTGGTCTGCCCGAGTTGAAACACTTTCAGCTATTTTGGATAGCTTTGATGTTTTTGCTGATGTATTTTTTAAAATCCACAATGACACTAATATGGATAGAGCAACTAGAGATTCTTCTTATGGACTTTATAAAAGGCTAATGAGATTTGAAACCATTGTATCTCTTTTCTTTATGAAGCATATTCTCACTAAATGCAATGCATTTATTAAAATATTGCAATCGTCTACCATTAATATACTTTATGCTCTTGAGTGTGGTGCTTCATTGTTGCAAGTACTGAAACGTATGAGGTCTGAGGATGAAATAAACAATGAAATCTATGCAGCAATTAATATTTCTCAAAAATATGATATCAATTTTGAGGAAGAATTCAGAATGCTTCACCGACCACGAAAAGTTCCTCAAAGATATGATGAGCGTCCTCAAACTGTTACCAACACTACATTCCATACCTATTATCGACAGCATTTTTATATGATATTAGACAACTATATTGAAGAATTGGAAATTGAATATAATGCTCTCTTTCAAAAGATTAAGCCGTTATCAATACTTTCACCTTCTTTTAAGAAAAACCCAACAGAATTTGAAATGCAGCAAATTATTGACATGTATCCGCCAAAAATGAGGAAGTCTGCTGCATCTGTATTGCTCTCAGAATATTGCACTTTTATGAATCTTTCATTTAAAGAAGATGTCCATTCCGTAAATGACATTGCCATGGTTTGTCATAAGATGCGTCACATATTTCCTTTTCTTGTTGAAGCATATGAATTTATGTTATGCATACCAGTGGCAGTTGCTTCTAATGAACGTTCTTTTAGCAAACTCAAAATCATCAAGAACCGCTTAAGAACAATGATGGGAGATGATCGGTTAGAAGAACTTATGATTTTATATTGTGAAAAAGATTTATCAAAAAAGTTGGACATGGATAAAGCCATAGGTCAATGGTTACAATTGAAGAAGCGGAGAGTGGCTTTTAGAAAATAGTATCTTCTATATTTGTATTAGCAGTTTTCAATTCATTTTGATTTGTTTTTATCAAAAACAATGATTTTTTAAACATTACACAATTACTGTAAACATTCTTGCGCCCTCTTAGTTTTTTATTTACTATGTATATAGACCTTATGTCAGTATAATTTACTACATTTCGTTGTGCTTATGCAAAGATGTAATAACAGTGAACCCAATTTAAGAAAACTAAAAGGTACTAGATTTAAAATTTTTTAATTTAATATATTACCATGATCAAGCATGCATGTATATGTCCTATGTTATTTTTGTTCATTTGGGTAATTATTATATGGGCTATCAAGATTGTAGTAGGTTTGTAGAAATAAACTGAAACAATCCTCCTAGCAATTCTTACAGGGGCAGCAAATTTGCTAATGCACCCCCTCATATATTTTTTCTCGCTGGGCCTCTGGACTCGTAGCATAGCTCTTAATGTTATGTGTTCTTGGTCAAATGTTTTCATGTTCAAAGTAGGCAGCACCTACACGACATTTGTCGACTGGCTCATGTTCCTGCTTGAAGATCAGAATATCGGCATTTCTGTTGTTCAGCTCCAGAGTGTTTTGTAGGATTTGCAAACACTCTTAACCTCAAATTTTACATGTTTTTTTTTCCTGGATTCAAAACAACCGACACACATTGGTTTATTACCACCAGAATGTAACATTATACGAGTTTTCAGATTTTTTTGTTTTATTATAGTAAAAACCATAATGCAAATGTACAATTCTTTGCCACGACGGAGGCCGTCATTTCGGATATTGGCTACTCCACAAAATTGAATTTCATTTTCGATTCATTCTTCTACTCAAGTTTTTCGTATTTTTTTAAATATCGGTTTCAAATTTTATAATTCTGAAACACATCAACACAATCGTTGATGGGAATGTGTTTTGCTTCCAAATGACTATATATATATATATATATATATATATATATAGTAAATCCTAATTTATTTTTCTATATTTTTAAAATTTTTCTTATTTTACCGTTATTTGATAAAAATTAGGATGATATTCAGGCTGCAATCAAAGTAAAAAGGACTTCAGTAGAATACTTGACCTCTAATTTTGTTGATACATTTGTATATGCCATTTCGTTACAAACTATCCTTTTTGCATAACATTAAAAATTTATCTACACCTCATGAGCTGGAACTCATGCTCTGTTGGAGCGCCATTATCCAATTTTTCGATGAAAGCCTAATTGCCGTCAAGCACTGTCAGTTTTTTCACAGTCTTCTGCTATTCAAAACGCGATTGTATTATTTGACTGCATCCAGTCTCTTGTTTGTTGCCATCTGTCAGTTTGATTTGCCGATTTGCATGAAATGATTTCATGCTCAATGTCTCAGGCCGGTTATCCCCAGGCGCTGTTTTAGGAGAGATGACTGCCCCTTCCCTTTCAAAAACGATCTAAGCTTTTTATGTGATTATTGCGATAAAAAAAACAATATTTTAGTTTTTTTTCAAAAAATTTCTGCTCTCTCATCAATAAAGGTCGTCTTAAAAAGACATTAAAGTTTTTGTGAAGAACCTTATAAATCATTGAATTTTTTGCAAAATATGATTAAATTTTTGTAGCCTGCAAATAATAATCATCATTTTATAAAAGAAAAACAATTTAAACCAAAAAAAGTCACGATATCCACATTCACGTGCTTCAATGATGTCGTATGCAGTGTTTTCCCAATGCAATCATCTCTTTAACTTGTCATAATTCATCGAGAATCTTTGCACCAATACATCCAAGTTGGTGACGAGTATATTTGTAGAATCCAAACTTCGATCGATCAGTTTTACACGAATGATATTGAAATAAATTAGCGTGAACCGCAATGTTTAACAATGTTTGAATACTTTATTAGGTTTTGATATTTTGTTATTATAATGTTACAAAAGTCCGGACTTTTTTAATATCACTCCAATATCATTAGCATAAAACAGTGACAGATTTCTTGATACATGTTCATTAATTTTACAATAAATCATTTAAGACCAAAACATATTTATTTTCTAGTTTGACACCCTGACGCATAACTCATTTAATTGGGTTCCTATTTCTCCCCCAAAATTTGAATTCCATGACGTAGTTGCTTAGTAACAATAAACCTTTACATGGAAAATCAATGTTTTTGTATTTAGATGTTGCATTGAAATGGGATTAGCAATGATAGATACCATCAGTCAGTTTGACAAGGACCGGCAACAAAGTGTGAGAATGCGTGTTGGCATTCATACTGGTCGAGTAATTTCCGGAATTATTGGAGAAAAACGTTACAAGGTACTAAATTTTTATGTAATAATCTTTTGCTGGGGCTGGAAATAAACTATATTTCCTGTCTAGAATCCGATGTAGGACATCAATAGCCACATTGTATAATAACGAAACCTTAAAGTAATTGGTTTTTCATTTTTCTTTAAAAATTGTTCTCCTTGACGAATATGTGTTACTACAAGCCAACATCAATACTATTATCTTTAATTTAAGTGTTATTTCTACCGTTGCTTTGGAAAGTTTTCTTTCATGAGTGTAATTCTTAATCATTGTATGGTTTCACAATGATTTTTAAGACATTTTTATGGTTTCTTATGATCAAGGACCGAATTTTTATGCACTAAAAACCTTAAAATATGCATTATAAAACCAAAAAATATGCATTTATATGCATTTAAAATTATATCAACAGAAAACAGTGTTATTTCTATTGAAATATACAACCATGTATTTTTTTAAGTTTTCTTCTGTGAAATTGTGTCTGTTCTCTCTCAAAACACTTTTATATGCAGAAAATGTGCGCTCAATGGCAACCAATATAAATGGTGCATATTTGAAGGACGCCATGTCACTGGGCTCCAATGATTCAACGAAATCAGAATTCGCCATGGTCTGCAATTGCTGAGGTTTTGGAACTCCACCAGGTGTAATTGCGTTTATCACAGGGAACAGAGCCGCTAAGCCCTTGTTACGTTGTACAACGGATTCCACTTTCTTCTTCAGAACACTATCCTCATGCAAACGATCATACATGTCACAAAATAATTTCCATTCGCTAGAAGCCAACAGTGAGCATGACTCCAGTTTTTTAATTGTGTCCATAAGAAACACATAATTTGCCTTGATAAAAGCCAGATGAATTTTAAAATTCTGTTTCTCCGTGAAAAGGTTCTGCAACATTTTCATCACAGTGGAATCCTCTTGATCAAGCCTGTCCACTACGGTTCTTGTAGCGTTGTACTGGTCCGCATAATGGGCTGCTGCCACTAACCACGTACCCCACTGTGTGATTACCAGTTGTGGTGGAAGTGGAGTATCAGGCAACATTGTGCTTTCAGGAAAGCTTTCTTTCCGGTTGAGATCAGTGCATCCACATCAGGATAGGTTGCTCAAACTGTTTCAGCATTGCGGTGAAAAGTGTGAGCTAGACAGGTAATATGCAGACAAGATGGCAACAAAGCACTGATTCCACCAGTCATCTTGTGCATGGATGGCGCGGAATCTGTAAGCAGCAGCAGCAGCAGCAGAACTCGATTCAAACTTTCACCGCCCAAGGCATCATTCAGTGCGTCTATTAAAACCTTACCAATATTTGCATGGTTGGTCTCTTTAACATATTTAACATCAATTAAATGCACTTCTTGGTCTTCAGTCAGGGCTTCCGCTACCACGTTGACAATATAGTGACTGAGTGAGTCTGTCGTCTCGTTGATGGACACCCATATATATTTGCCAGAAAGTTTATTGCGCACCATCGTCAATTCTCTTCCTAGATCTTTGGCAAGAATTTTTTCCCCAGAGTGCTTTCGTCCAGTAACTAATACTTGCAGTAGGAAGCAAAAAAATCTTTCAGCTTTTTGTTAGAAAACTTGTTGAAAGGTATGTCAGTACCGATTAACATTTGTGCCAGGTGACAGTAAAAATGACTAACGTCATCACCAGTGATAGCAGTTAACAGCTGTTGAGTTCGTGCTGCAGTACTGGACATGGCGCTCTGCGCATGTAACCATTTGTGCTTTGCTGAGTGTAATTGCTGTGTAACTGAACTGTGGCGGTCTCCAGACACCTTAACACCACATTTTTTTACAAAAAAGAACTTGGCCGTCTGTAGTAAAACAATCAGAAAATTCTGCAACATATCCCCGCAAAGTTGTAGACTTCTTTGCCTTGTTTTGGCATAAAACTACAGTAAAATAAAATAATCAAAATTTAAAAAGTCAGAAAACTACATATGAATCAAAAAGATTAACTTAAAAATGTGCTGGCAATCTATTTTGCAGTTTACTATGTACATTTATTTGTGCTTTTAATTCAACAAGTTACAATCATGAATGATAACTTACTTGTTGTCACTGAGTTAGAAACAAATGCATGGACAAATGCCTTTGATTTCACATGGAAATATGGATAAACTATGCATAAACAAAGGGTACTGTATGCACAAAAAAATTAAATAATCTTTTTTATGCGTTTTTATACATTTATAGGTGAAATATGCATTTTTATGCATTTATATATGAATTATACATTTATATGCACTTATAAGCTCCCTGGTGCTAAAAATGTTTTTATAGGTTTCAGAACCAGAGACTCCACAAAAAAATATGCATTTATATGCAAGTCCGGTCCTTGCTTATGATTTTCTTAAATTATGTGTTATTATGTACAGTTGACATCAAAATGTAGTTACTAGACAATTACAATTCAAGTTATATGTATATATATATATATATATATATATATATATACACGTACCAGAGATGACCATTAAATTTTTTCTTAGTTCGGCTCATTTTATGATACTTGGCAAAAAAATTTTCAGTTTGCTGGACCAATGTTGATTATGTTAGAAACTTATTGTAAAATCTACACATTGAAATTGAACAAGTTAAATTAAGTTTTAGAAGAATATATGATGCTAATGTAGAATTTTAAAATTAAAATTCTAGTTTTCAATACATTGCTTATAAGTTTATTGCATTTATATAATGTGGATTGATTTGCATGCCTTTTGCGTAATAGTAAGTTATGTTTTGACATTGCGTCGCATTTTTCCTAATACTTCGGCTCACAAGTCTTGCAGTGCTTTCTCGGCCCATGTTCAGCTGTGGCATGTACACAAAGCACACAATTAAATTGTCTGCAAAATATTGCACAAATCTTGGTGTAGGATGAATGAATGAAGTACGGTGACACTAGATTTTCGCGGAGGGTGAAATCTATGAAGTAGTTACCTTTCTTATTTACCAGTATTATACATGTAAAATTAAATGCTTTTCACTACATAGAAATCAAACTCATTACAGTAAATCTCTTAGTGCAGAATGAGTCCAATCCAAGGTTTCATATTAGCATCATTGGATTGATAAGAAAAACTGATTCATATGCATTTATTAATTTGAATTGATACAGACCGTCTGAAGCAGTCCTTGAAACAATGTAACTATTCAGGATGCGTTGGCATTACCGATTTGAAAATTTTTTCAAATGTGCCTGTTGTCCCATTTACAAAAACAATTGGCAAACTATTTGCTAGGTAAGATATATTAAAATCGAAACTATCAGACAGTTAAATTTGAAGTATGCATTATGCTTTAGAATATTCCTATTTGGATTACAGTGTTATTCTTAGTGAAATGGGGAGAACATTTTTGAAGGAAATCCCGGTGAATAGCATGTAATGTTTTATAATGTGGAATCAATACTTTCCATTATGAATCATAAATTTGTAATTAATCCTGCTTTAATAATTTAACGAGTGTACTTCAAAGCCTTTGAAACTGTATTAGCTGTTTATAATACAGCATATTAATCGCTTTATTTAAATATCAAATAATAGCCTTCAATAAGTTTCCGTTCATATTCTCTTCATCTTCGTCATTTCTAAAACATAAGAGCGATCATATTAGTTGATCAAAAAATCAAAATGCATGTAGATTTCATACATTTCGAAGTGGTCTACTCTAAGTTGATCCAAGCAATGTTTGTGAAATTTTGAGTCATTCCTAGTGATATACACTCTCTATTCTTTTATACGAATTAGATAAATCCTTAATGATTAATTCAATATTAGCCTAAAATGTTCTTACGTGATTCTTAAATTTCTGCAGTTCAAATAGTATTTATAAGAGCAATCTGAGGTATCTTTATTTGAAATGTCAAAATTTTCATACACACAAAACTGAAAAAGTTAGAATGAGTGAAAAAAATGGAAAATATAGTATTGTTAAAATAAAAATAAAAAAACAGACAATTATGTTCGATTTTCAGAAATCTTCGTATTAGTTTTTTAGCCTCAGGTTGATTCTTAAATGATTCTTAAATTTTGAGCGGTTGTGATTCTTACAAAAAAATCATATTAAAAAGAAAGAGTGTAATATTGTATTTGTATATGGCTATTTTATGGATTTTTAAAAAAAATTGTTTGCATATTTAATTACTAGGTATCGGGTAACAGTAGTAAAGAGACTTTACGTTTAAAGAGAATTATTGCAAAAATGAAAAAAAGTGAAACTAAGAATTACATAAAAACGTTAACATTGATAGCTCGAATAAGAAACATAATTGAAAAACATAAATAATAATAAATAATATAATTTTAATAAATGTTTGCGTCTACGTTCTCTACAATTGCAAACTAAAAAGTCATTGCAAAATTTTCTATATCAAATGTATCCCAGAAACGGATTTTCAATTACCGTTTAACTTTTCAAAGTTATTTTTAAAACTCAGATAGTTTCAAGTCAAGTAACATTTTAGAAGAATGTATCCAACAAACGTATTTTCAATTCCCTATTGTGTTTAAATTCAAAGAATTCGTTGAAATTGTTTTTTTACTAATACAAAATATATTTTTTTTGGAATATGCCGTTTTTCGTCATGATCATAATAAATAAATAAAGATATATAAAACAAAATCTCGAAATTCAGCGTTTATAAGACTTCACAATTACAAATTCAACATGTCCTCATTCTCATTTAAATTAGCACATACTACAATCATATGTATTCGGTCTATTTTGGAGCCAAACTACTGTTTACAAAAATTCAAAGTTTGAAAGCGCTAATTATTCCTGACTTCACTGCAAATACTGGCTAAATAGAATAAATTGTGAGATAGACAATTTAAGTAATTAGTTTGCTTATTCCACTCTCCGTGTGCTAACAAGGAAGCAGAGAATCAATATCAGTTCTAGACAAACGTCGCAATTCTGACAGAATTTATTTCAATTCTATTTCAACAATAAATCCGTATTTCTGAAGTCGAAAATGTTACAGTCCTGGAAGCCAGTCCTCGGGTTATTCGCGCCATTTTGATCCAATGTCGCATCTACCAAGCTTGTATCGATTTTGAAAAGTATTGCCTGCCTACACCAGCACTGCCCTAGTGATATACCCACACCTTCGAACATCAATAATGTTTGAAAAATTTCTTGTGTAATAAACATTTGTTGAGTTTTATCAGCGCTAACGTTATATTTTGTGTTTTTCCAAGTTCGCAATTTTAAATCACCATTAATTGTCTTAATAGAGGCTTATTTCATTGCCACGAATGCAATTATGTACTTTTCTGCATTTTCTTAAGACTTGTACATTGAGTTGAGAGTGTTACATTCGTCTTTCATGTTCCATAGTCTCATGTCCTTTTAGTTAATGTAATTATTGCTAATGGCAGATGATTTTCTTTACCAGATGTTCTCTGAAATAAATTAGAAATTAATTTGAGTTCAAAATAATACATCTTCAACAATTTACATACATGTCTATATTGTTTGTTCGTATGAACACCTCACTAATATTTCATTTATGTGAATATTTAGCAAACTGGATTATTTCGATAACATTTGACAATTTGACTATATCAACTAAATCAGACGTGTTTTATGCTCAAAACTATTGATTTGTACGTACTACACAGTAAAGTTAAAAATACTTGGTAGCGCTGCGTTCAGCATTTTATTTCGTGTTAAATGTGTTTCGGTCAAATGCTCTGTTGGTTTAAATAAATTTGAAATAGGCTGCGCAGTAACCACTAATGCGTCTACACCAGTGAAATTGTCCAAAAAAATGCTCTAAAATACCGTTAAAATTTGCGGAAATAAACCCGTTAGCTCGATGGGGATTAGGCACACATTCGCTTGCGAGTACAACATTCCATGAAATGTCGCACCAACAATTTGCAAAGCGAGTTAACTTCTGGAGGAAATGGCCCTTCTCTAAATAACCCTTGAATTCACACAATATTGTTAACGCTATTTTGGCAAAATATTATTTTTAGTTTAAACATTTCAACGACCCAACATACCTTGCCTACACCACTGGTTTCCGATCATATTATTTTTAGTTAAGTTTTTGTGCTAAATCTTATGTACTTAATGGCGTTGCGATTAATCATACTGAATTGCAGTTAGCTTTTTTTGGTTCATTTCATGTATTATCCGTGTTCACTTTTGTTGAATCCCGTAAAACTCAGCATCACATTGTTCATTTGTAATACAAATTGTGGGAAAGTTTATATTCATTTACTCACAGTCATCTCTCTATCAATCTGTATTTTGAGTCAATATTTATTAGTGCGCTCCGCAGCGTGGGCAGAAATATTTGATTCCTCGTGTCGTCTGGATAATTTAATTGCTTAATATAAATTCTAGCTGTCTAATTTATTGAATATTTAGAGATGTCCACTGCATCGTACTTTGTCTTACTCAATGATAAAGCTGTCAATATGTTTTAATAGCACTCCATTATAAAAAATGAAATTTATTTATAACAATTACAGTGATTCATGGGTAATACTTTGTTTGGCATGTTTGACTTAAAATTGGTAAAAATTTTACCCAAACTTTGACAAAAAAAAGTTTAATAAAATTTGTTAATATTTTTGGTGTTAGCCACGCATAACTTAACATTAAATGCTGGTGAAGTATTCCCAGGATACACAAGAAAAGTGCTAATCTTTACTGGATTCTGAAGTAAAACCTTAGAAATATTGCCTTTATTATTTTCTCCTTAAATATACACATATTCAAATACACACTGGAATTCGCGATCCCTTGTTTCTACAACCCCATCCCAAATGTGCCTACACTTGAAAGTTAAAAATTGGGCGGCACTAAGCTATTTCAAAATCAAAAAATTTTGCCAAAGCAATCAGAGCAACGACAAATCCATTATTATTTGGAATTGATTTCATTTCAAATTTCTATTAAATTTAGTATCATTCACTTGCTGCAATGCTTTTGCAACTTGTTCAAATGCTTGATGCTGATCAGCTTTGTTATATAACAGAAATATTGTCAGTCATCTAAACTCGAAAGTTTCGTTTCTTTGCATTTGCTTTGCTAATTCAAGGTCGTTCGTTTGAATCTGTGACAACGTTTCGAAGACTTAAGCACCAGGCATGACAGCACTATATCTTCTTCGCAGGGGTTGTAGTAACGGTACTTATTGGAAATGTATGTAACTGCTATGTTGTATATCAATTTTGATTATTCTGATGAAATTTATTAGTGTATTATATACTGTTATTGTTTTTGTATTACTTATTTCGTATTACAAGGTTTATATTTTATAATATTGAGATTATTACTAAGGCTTTTGTGATGTTTTACTTACACTGGAATATGCCTCCTGAATTGTGTACGGAAGGTTTATAGAATATAAGCGATTTTGGCCTTTCCACACAATAAATAAGTTCTTATATTGTGTCATTGCATGTAAATAATTCTGATGAGAGAATTTGGCGGTAAATTCAATGAATAAAAGTTGACAAGTTCGAGAGTTCCTTTCTCGAATATGTGAATTATTATAATGTATTACACTGATGTAGAGAAAACTCATTCCCCTTCAACTGTAATAAACAACCATTAGTTTGATAAATATGTTATTTACACTTAATAAGACGCCGACCAGCGTTAATACAATTCGGTAATTAATTTATATTTTCTGATTGTGCTTTTCACTTTCGCGGTGAACTTCAAACGCTAGTTGTGTAAATGCCAAGAATATCTTCCAAATGCGATTTCAGCACAAAAGAGTCAATATTCCGCCATCGGCTTTCCACCATACGCCGATTGATGGAATAATTTTTTCAAAGAACTGTAACAGACAATTCTTTGTTTTTAACAACTTTTGGTTTTGTGTGTAAAAAGCTTCTTAAGTGTTTCATTGCTTTGAATTTCCAATTGAAAAACTTCAGCGAGTTTGACGCTAATTTATTTTTATATGTTCAACAAAAAATGTTAGTAGCAGACATTTAAATGCTAAACACATGAGATGTGTACTACTATTGCGCAAACATGCCATTCAAAAGACTATTCAATGAAACTTATGAAGTGATTTTTATTTAAAATTGCTTTGCGTCTAGTAGAACTAGAGATCTTTGTTGTAGGTAGCTAAAAAAGTGTTTAATTTTTTTTGTAAATTCTAGTTAGCTTATAGCTTATTTGCTTTTGATTTATTTGAGATACGGTTAACAATGCATGTGATGGTGCATTGTCCTACATAAACAGGATTGGTACCCATAATAATGGCAATTGCTCTTTCGCAATCATTC
>CABFPE010000155.1:1206109-1226408 GCA_900660155.1 Hofstenia miamia | reverse complement strand
ATAATATATATATATATATATATATATATATTGAGAAACTTATATATTCTTAGAAGTTATCATTGAATCTAGTAAAAAATTTATTCAGTTCACACCCTTTATCAAATGTCACTCAAAGTTTGTCATTTGTATTCTTCGTAAATTTCTTCATTAATTGCCAAAGTTTGCTACTATTACTTTTCATTTGCTGAAACTTGCAATTTCGCTTAAAAATGCATATCTATCATATCTGTTAATCTTTCGTTGGCAAAAAATTATATTTTCTATAAAAAAATAGGTAAATTTCTGCGAAAATTTATGCAAATTCCTTTGGGTTGTCTAAAATGCCAATTTCAACAGGTCCTCCTCTGTCTGTCCGGATATCTTGTTCTGCAACGTAACCCTTGGTACAAGTGCGTTCATAATTAATGTAATGATTCCTCACAAATGCGTCTTTTGAATTTCGAATTAACATTCAATTCTTTGTTTTCCGTTTGCTAAATTAGCCAAACTTATAATTGTGCATTGAGAAATTGTAAGTTGTGTTTACGTAATCACCAAATTACTTTCGAATGTAGAAATCCTAATTTCCTAGATTCTTTATATTCAAATCTATTGTGTGCAAACAATTCTCGGTTAATTAATTTTCACTTTGTGTTAAATATAATATAAAATGTGAATTTTAAAATTCGTTTTACGTCAAATGTCCACAGCATTGAGAAAAGATTTCCACACAGTTGCATCCCATATCTGAATAGTAACCGAAGCTCTCTGGATTTTTGAAATTTTCTTTAAATGGACCATTGAAAGTTTATTGGATTCTGCTGTTTTGTATTTTGGAGAAAATCCTGAAACCTGTTGGGATGTTCCACGTGAAGCAATATTTGTCGAGAAAGGCACTAATGGACGATGCCACCCACAAAATCGCTTTGTTGTCATAAACTACTTGCGATATCCAAATTACCCCATATTTGTTTGATGACAATTTTCACAGCACTAAATCACACAACCACTGCCAAATATTATTAATTATTACTGTCTAGAAGATAGAATCATTTTTTCAAATGCCATCTCTACTATAACTACCAATAGGAATCTAATAACAATATATATTTAAATTATTATTAATAGCCAAATAACAAATTTTAACTCTATAAAGCTAATATTTTATGCAAAGTATTTATGCAAGGATTATTTCAAAGCCTATTGATGAAAAATCAGATCAAAAAGATCTTTTTCGTATTATTGAATGGAATTCAATTTCGCTAAGAATTGGAAATACATCGTAATTGATTTTTCAAAATTTCCAAGTCCATGAAAATTTTATCAAGTAGGCAACTGTGATGTAAGGAAATTACTTTTACAATCTCTAAAATTGGCAGTTCTTTGGTTCGGTTTTTCTCAACTCAAAAGTGTTTTTGCCACATACCCAACCCTACTTGCTCCGCCCTACCTTGCCCCATGTGTCGACCCGCCCTATTTCTATCTCTAGTTGCTTCCAATGGTATTTAAAGATGTTTACGGTATAACTGCTTCTTCAACCCAACGCAAGATGACTATTTAAAAATGAAGTCACCTATATACTTCGGTAGCGTTTCTCGAATCAAGGAATGCAAAGCTGGTGTCTCACGAATGCTTTTTGGCATTTTCCAGTCAGTAATTGAGTCAACTGTAGTTGGGTACAGTACATTTTCGCTTCACACGATCGCTTTGTTATGAAATCTATTTGCTTTTGCATTGAATTCTCTTCAACTTTGCGTAAATAAACGCGGTTAGACGGAATTACCTTCGTGCGACACCATTTTAATTATCATAAGTTTTTATTTTCTTCAAAAAAAATTTGCTTGAGTAATCGTGAGACTGGAGTAAATTGTCGCTTTTCTCAACCGTGAGACATACAAAGCAATTCAAAACACTACCCATTTTGACTAAGCGTGAGACGCCAGCTTAATATGAGACTAGTGACAACTGCGTTATTTAATGTCTTGGTAATTTTGTAATTTTACCAAATTACTTACTAAATCTTTATTATTTATTTTAATTTTAATCAAATAAACAAAAGAATTTCTTTCTGAATGCAATTATTGCTATTTTTAGTAAGTATTTACCCGCGAATTCAATACTTTACATATCATGAAAGGGATTTTGCCAGCAGCTGTTTTTTACTTTGCAATATTAGAAATGTAATGGAAAAATACAAGGTTGTTAAAATAACATTTTTTAACTCTTTCAAAGCATATTCAAGAGTTTCAGAAGCCAATTATGTGCCTTAATGCCCGTTGTTCTAGGCTATCTTAAAATGAAAATATTTTGAATAATTAACTATGAAATTTATTGTTGTAGCCTTTCCGAAAATTTTCATAACTACAGTATATTCACTCTGAAAATAAGCCAACAAACTGTTTGATCATAATGAGAAACAAGCATTTATAAAACTATATGATATAATTATTCCGCCTGCAAATTTTAGCTGGAAGCAGAAAGTTATCAAGTCATAGTGACTATGGGTTTATTGCTAAAACGTACCAATTATGAAAACAAATCTGTTGCCAATATTATCAAATTCGCCGTATTGCATAACCTAGACGTGGCTACCACAGCAACGATTTGATGTATTAATATATCAATTCCATATATTATATTGATAGGTGTTAATAAAAATTTATATTTTTAAATTAAATTGAAAGGTTGGCTATTGTAACTTAGGAATGGAATGCTTTTCTAATTGTTGTGTGGCTCAGCATTAGTACGTTTTAATGCCGTTTACTCCAATGAATCAATTGTAATTGATTATTGCTTTATATAGACATGTTGGAATAAAAACCTACAGCGTTTGACATTTGTGTCAATTCAGAAACCTATGGAAGCAAAGCATTGGTTCCCATAAGCCTACATCCTTGAGGCTTAGTTCTATCTTAATCCGTAGCTAACTGTTTTGTCAGCAACGATTGCATAGGACTATGAATAAGCTTCCAACTGTATTCTAATGATTTCCGTCGTTTTGTTTTCCTCGAGTTAAAGTACAATTGACTGTTAATGTAATTCATATTTATAGATGACGTAATTGTCTCACTCTTTTATCCTACAGCTTCCTTCCATTCAGCAGATGGTGAATTCAAAGTTCAAGATGATGCAATTTAGAAGACCTTGAATACCTGCAATTATCTGATTATTATGCCTTTTGTTTTGTGCATGCTTTAAAATTGTGTATATCATGTAGTTATCACCCTGGTGCTTTGCATTGGAGAGCATTGACTAATAGTATCATTTTTCCTTCATTTAGATGAGGAGAAATCTAAGACTCCCGGTATGCTTAATGTGATGTAGAATATAATTGCGCACTCTTTTACTGATCTTTGTGTGACTAGAGTTGGATTCCTAAGTTCGATTAAAAATATAGAATGCCTGTTTAGAGATGAAAACTTACTTTGTTCATCGAAATGTCGAAACTGGGGAAGATTCGCAGCCTGCCGAGACTACTCCACTCACCAATGGAACCGTATGTATACAATTGTTGTTCTACTAAGTTTTCGTTATCCCACATATACTGATTTAATACTTAGTTTCTTATACATTTTTGTTATAAATTGCTTCGCCTACGATAAATTGGCGATATACTTGTCCGGATCAGTAAATTCGACTTTTAAAGTTCTGACTCCGATATATCATATACTTGCCAATGTTCGGCCTTTTTTCTGCTTCAACGAGCAACAACAGGCGTGGGCTCCAATCATTGACTTATCTCAAAAAGTGTGAGGCACTAATGTATTTGAATTCGAACTAATTTGTACAACCTGTCGACATCTGCACAATTATCGACAGACTAGGATTATACGTTCAGAAATATCTGTATGCGGGTATCATACTTTTTATTATTGAATATTTGTCGACCTAAATGCAATGGATTTTGTTAGACATTCTCTTAGCAGTGCGCTATTGTAAACTTCGATCTTGAAATTGTTTGTGCGGCACTTACTGAGAGGAAGTATTTGCATTTCGGTAGTGAATAGACCTGGAGTAGCTTCGGCTTTAGAGCACCTCATAGATTTCAACATTTAATTCAATTTCAAAATTCAAATTGAGGTGTAAATTCATGAAGACCAATTTTCGGAATTTCAATTTCGCCTGCAATCACTGACACTACTTTGTGTTTGATGGAAGAACACATCTTAAAAAATTTATTACTTCATTTAATTCACTATTGAATTTGTCGTTTTTTATGTAATTGGAATAAGCGACACCGACTGACCAAATCTTTCGTATCAATGGAGCTGTACTCAATCAGTTGGAATTATTGTGGGCTCAAGATTAACAGATGACTGAATAAACTAATAAACAGTCTATTGAGCCAACCTTTCAATATCACTACTTTGAAAATTTGTGAATTTATAAATTTTCGGAGCGGGTGGGTAAAGTTGATTTTTATGTCCAAATAACAGTTTTTCTAAAGAAACCGCTTAAGCCTCTCTCAATCATTTCCTCCTAAATCAATAAATTGGTATTAACCTGTCATTTTAAGTCTATTAGTAACCTATTTTGATTTACAGTATGATTTGTCTGTCTAGATTTCCTAACGTAATTAAATATTTATAATCCACCAGTTGTACACTAGTAGAAATATAACGCATGAATTCAAGGCTCAACACTGCAATATCAATTTTGATACACATCAATGCTATTCCTTAAAACACATATTCACGTTTTTTTCCAAAGTGGAAGCATCTTGTTTGGCGTAATTTAGGCAATTTCATGCGAAGGTCTTTTCTGAGCGCGGAGAGCCATTAAGCTTCCTGTGAATTTACAGCATTTACTCCCCAAACTGCTTTAAATATTTGGGAATTATTTAGTTAATATAGACTTTGAATACATGTTTGTATTTTAGCGAAAACGAAAGCGTAAGTCAAAGGTACGTCCATTAATAATAAGCACATGTCCATTTGTGCTTGGTTCCATATTTGTGTTAAGTATCTTTCTATATTTGCTATCTGTTTTTCATTAACCAGATCGTTTTACATTTTTGTCTATGTTGTTATCTCCATGTGAATTGATTGGAACGTGTATTGTTTAGTTGTAACAAAAATGGAAATTTTTTATTACATTCACACTTGCTTTCACATTATTGTTTTCTTAATTTGGAAATGATAAGATATTGGTTTTGAAATTTTACTTTTCATATGTACAACCATACGTGTTATAATCAGGCCCTAAAATACTTTTGTTTTGCAAAGTAATTCAATTGTTTATGACTCTGATCAAAGGTATATAAGTGACGCAGTAGTGCTCGTTCTCTTTAAGTCTGAATGACAGGCATTCTCGAGAAAACTCTTCTGAAATCTGCTTCTACTTAACATATTTGAACCGCACAATCTTGGAAAGCATTTCTAAGCTGACTCCAACGCTACCCAAAATATTTTGAAATTCTCTTTGCTATTTCAAATTCAGGTTTTATACCTAATGCAATTTTAAAAGCTATTCAAATAGATGTCCAACGATTCTAACTCGATCGCATCTATAATATCACCGATATGTAATTGAATGAAAATCTGAGGCCATGTGCTCAGATTTGCAGTTGATGGCTGCATATTTTAGATACAGCAATTGACTCGACATCATATTCTAAAGTCAATATTCAAAGGATTCCTAAATCAAACAAACCATAACATTTAGCAAAATCAGGTGTATGTACTGATTGGTGAAGCCATCGGTTTTTCTATTTTAAAATCTTATCATGTGACTCGGGTTGAATCCTATTCGACTTGGGAAGGGAAATGAGTTCCTTCTTAATAAGACTATTCCCAACATTTATTGTAGGTCATTGCCTCTAATAAATTTTTTCTAAATTTCTGCTAATTATATGTATGATATTGTTTTTCAAACGTAAAAATAGTCTTCTAATTTTCTGCAATTTCTCATTATTCTTAGTGTGAAAAAAGTAATTAAAATTAAAATAAGCAAATATGTTGTTTGATGAGTTAAGGATGAATTTTAATGAATTTCATCATTTCCCGATGTTAAAACAAATAGTTAATTAATTTCAAAAGAATCAAAAACTTTTCAGCTTTGTTGACCTCATCAAAAATAATGATGACATTCGATTTCTTAACATTCCAAATTGATAGGCGTGATATGGAGACTATTTGTGCAAAGTTTCGTTTTAATCTCATAATCCAACCTATAGTTTGATAGGATGAGCTCGAAAAACCCCAGGTCGAATAAAATCAAAGCTCCCTTGCTTATCATGGTTATAAGCAACTCACAATACACAGTTTATTAACTTCTCTCGTGTTCTATTTGATGATGTTTGCAGTAGAATATTACTTTATAATTATCTGTTCATCTTTTCCAGTTATAAATCGAGTCAATGCATTCTGTGTTCCGAAAAATCTAGTGTATCCCTTTCCAAGCTTCAAATTCTTGGTTTGAATAGGCGGATTACGTCAATCAACATCCCCATCTTCCACATCCTCGCGTTCACACGCAAGCCGACAGGCTTCCACGCCTTTGATTTTTTTATGTTCAAATTATAATATCTTACCGATGTTGAAATCACACACAAAATGGCTGGTCAGTGTTGTTGAGATTTCCCTATCTACTTTATGTTGTTAAGAAATATAAATGCAATTTTCTTAGTGCCTGGTTATAATATATTCTGTCTTATTGTGGCATTTGTAGGGACATCTAAGAAGTATTTAGAATAGTTAACAAAAGCACCATTTTTAACAGATTTGTTTATTTAAAAAAGCATTATTACATAATCTAATTAATGCCCATCATGCCTCACTTTTATGAAAACATGATATAACTATTGTCGTTAGTTAGAACTGTTGAACATTCCACTGGAAATATGAATGTATTGTTGCATTTAATTTTGCTTGTTTTTAAGTGTTTGATTTATTTATTTCAGTGTGACTTGATTTTCTAGTCATTGGCATAATGATACAGACGAAAGTCATTGTTAGTCATTTTAATAGTGTTGGTTTCAAATGAGCCCGCTAATAATTGCCACATTTATCCAAATAACAGTTCTGCGGGACAGACACTTTATTGGTGTCCGGCCCATTTAGTCCAAGTCATGTCCCTTATCAGACCCATGAAATTTTGTGGTCCCACGGCGACTATTATTTCGGCTAAAATTAATTATTATTCTGAAATTCGTTTCTTCATTTATGTCTCCAACCCCCTTCCCCCTGAAATATGTATACTCATCGCAATGAATTGTCCAGCAGAATTCTAGTCCAAATGCAGAAATTTATTAAAATTAAATTCCCATTGTATATCTACGATTTATGCAAATCCTGCGATTGTAGTCATTATTTTACAAACATCTAGTGAGATCAGTATAATGTGTACAAAATTATAATAATAATTTTAATGAACTTTTTTATTCTCATGGAATTTAGCCTTTAAACTGATAGCGCATATTTCCTGGTTTTTGTTAATGTCAAACTACTTTATTATTTTAACATCTAAATTTAAAATGAGTATCACCTGAGACAGATCATTAATGACTTTCAATTGCATACATTAAATTTAGGCATAATATCTACACTTATGGAAAACGTCTTGCTGTCAAATCTCTACAGATTTAACAAAGCATTTTTAATGCATCCACTGTTGAATATGTTAATTGCTTCTTATGCAAATTAATCAATTTAATATAAATTATTTTAGACGCCTTGTTAAAACAATTGAGAGCAAAGTTGCAATTAATAAAAATTATGGTTTTAGGATTTTGTAAAAGTTATTTATTTTAGAAGAGTTAATTTATAAAGTTTATAAACTTAGGATGAGAAAATAAATAAAAATTATTTCTAATTTATTGGTTACAGTTCAATCACATATATAATTGTATTACTTTGTTGTAAACCTAGGATTACTAAATATATTTAGTAATTCTTGTTAGACAGTAATTGTTTGGATGTTAATCAGATTTCATATCAATCACATCAATTTTTAGAGAATTCAAAGATTATGCTTGAAAGAAGCTGATTAAACATCAAACTATGAATGTATCACCTGCATTTTAATAAGTGAATTATTCCACAGACTGTTGTAATTTTTTATTTGATCAAACATAAAATTGTAAATATTCAAGAGCGGCACAAAAGCGAACTACATACTTCCAAATATGGCAATCCTAGACTAAATTTAGTGCATTGTAATTGTTGCGGCTTCTTTTCTTGTTAAGAAAGATCTAATATATCATGTTTTTAAGCTAAAGAATCCTAAAGTGATCGATATAGATATATGAGGTGCATTGAAGTCTTGTATTTCGTCTGGAAATATATTTTATTTTACATTAAACAGCTTTAGCGGGTTTACTGAAATAGTGAGGTCTCGCATATAACCACTATTTTAATTTTTCCTACTAAAATGTGTGATCCGATTCCTTAACAATACTGGGTAATAGAAATTTCACTAATGGATAGTAAATATTGTATAATAAATATTACTTCATTTCTAATAAGGCGTTTTACAAGCTGTGCCATTTTATTACTAACTAAAATCCTTCCCTACGATATTGAGTGCTATTTTACAGGAATGCAGTTGTTTTTAATATTTTTAATGCTTTTGCAAAATATAGAATTTATTATATATTTACTTCGAATTACGTAAGAAAATTTCTTATAAAGTGTGTTTTAATTCCGACACTAATTTTACATTTTCAATTCTATTTATAAAGTCTGAGTGTGCTAAAATTTCCATAATTTGAAATAACTTCTTGCATTGGATTTGTATACAAGCCCGATAAGAGTATGTACTGTACCTCACGCATATCATTGTGATTTTTTTTCTAAGCATATAGTACTTTCAATGAAACTTCAAAAATTATACTATTTTTTAAATAATACCATTTTTTTATCAGAGAGTACATTATGGAAGTATCATCCATTAGATTTCTTTCACACATTGACAATTTGCGGTTGTATGAACTTTACGAAACATTACTATTTGCCAGACAGTCTCCAGCTGAAATAAAATTTTTATGCAAAACGTAAAAATAGATGTTATGTGCGCGACATCCCAAACAATTTCTCGTTTTACTGCAAAACACAGAAGGTTTGAGGAACTTCTTTATGCATTTGTTTTCGAAAGAACCCCGGAAATACAAACTTTCTCAGCTATAGTTCATCTTGACTAGTTAACGTTATGATTAAAAGGATGCCTTAATTCTATCGTTTATTTGTGAGTGGTTGAAAGAAATATTGTGTTTTTTAATAATTCCAAAGTATTCGCGCGGAGATTTTATTTCTGCATTGAGATCACCAATAACAGTACCTTTTGAATTTAACGTTATCGTGTTACACATTACATCTTTTCAATTTCATCTCTGCCGATGAATACGGGTTGTCTTGCCGGCTCCCAGCTCATATGAGCCCGTTATATCATTAGAAAACTATTTGAGTTTGCTATCACTGCTCATGGGTTAGTAGTCTGTGCAAATTTTTAGAATCTTGGTCTATTCTTTCAATTTACGAGAACGCATCCAATTTCATCATTGCTTGCATTAAACCATGACGTAAAGGGAACAAGAACTTTAGTTTCAAAGAATTTTCTGTATTGCTTGAGCTTTCGGCTTACATTTTCCACCTTTGACATTAGCATGGAGTCTAATGTTTCATATTTTCTGGGGCTTCTGAACAGTAAGATTTGAGTAATGTTTTTTGATATCGCTATGTGGAGTTGCCGATGACACTATGCTATCAATTTTTAAGGAGTTCATCTGCTTCCGTGCAAAAACATTGAGGAGTTGAACGGTGAAAAATCAACAAGCACTTTTGAAGTTCGTTTTCGGGCTAAGCTGATATATTGGGAGGACTATAGCAGCGCATCATTATTTTCATCTGAATCTTCGGGATTGGTGAGAAGTTTGATATGCTTTACAATCAATTTATTGCGCTGCATAATTTTTTAATCCACTCCGCTTTAATTTCTTTGCACTTTCGGATTCGATAATTCAATTCTCATACTTTTCGGACCAACATATTGAAGTGATGGATAGTTATTGGAAATTAGTTTTTAACACATTCAACAAAAGAAATTGTTACAGACGAATATTTCGTTGATATGTAAAAATAAAGCTAAACGTCTTAATGAACGTCAAATCCCAATAACAAGACAAAGGATTTTGATTCAATGTTAAAATTGCGATTATCGTGATTGACAATGTTGGCTTGCACTCGTTTTATTTTTGCGTGAATCTGGCGGAATAAATTTCATTGATTCATAGTTTAAAATATTGCTCTTAATTTCATTTTGATCTGATTTCCAGTGTTGATAAAGTCTAACTTTCAATCAAACGAATCGTAGGTACGCAGCCGATGCTTGAAGTGAAATGATACGTTTTTGGGAATGCACTTAGATATTAACCTCGTTATTCTTTGCTGATAAAGATACATTTAGTTTTATGTTTCCGCTGTCATTGCTAATGTCTTTCATATTACTAAGAGTCCATCACTTTTGTCGCAGTCTAATTGAATTGTAGTTGAATTGCTTCTTTACCAATTAACCTTGCAATGGCGACTGAAATCAATTTTTAATATTATACATGCTTGCAAATCATTTCTTATTTTAACATGAAATAATTACTTTGCGATTGCAGCTCTCTCATATAGGTGTTTAAAAGTAATAAATGTGTTCAATAATTCACTGGGTACTACTTTGACCTTGCACTTTTAGACAGAGAATATCGAAGACACAGAAGACTTGGGATTCAACGCGGCGCTTACTCAAAAACGAATGGGTGATATCAACATTTACCGAACTGAAAATCTGTCGCTTGTCACCTTGCGATTTAAAGAGCCCATCATTGAAAGGGCCTATTATAGGTTTTTTCTTGCCAAGCAGCAGGAAGAGCTATCGTCGCAACGACTGAAATGCACTGCCTGTATTTACGATTCATTCTACACGTTCGGATTTTTCTGTATTCTTGCAGCCGTTGTTTTCTCTGTGCCTCTTTCACATCAGGTATTACGAATTCATCCAATTAAATTAGTTATAAGCAGTAAATTTTGCTGTCTCTTGTTAGAAACAACTTTTAAATTATATAGTTGAATTTAAATGGTTGAACTTTAAGTGGTAGCTTACAATTGGAATTGTCTCAGAGTTAAATGGGCTTTCATAAGAAGTATAATGAAAGCTTTGTCAAAATGAGAATCTCATTTCTAACATAAATTCACTGCTGATTCTTTATAAAACTATGTTCAGAGTTGAAACTATTAAGTTCATCGGTTTTGTAAATTTGATAACTACTTTGAAATGCTATTTAAACTAATTATGCAAATAAAATGTTTCTTTTGGATTATATTTGGAATGAAATTGGTTTATGGAACATTTGGAAAGATACATGCTACGAAAAGATTTATTAATATTTTTAACGTTAATCACTTTTAGGTTTTAATACTGGACAAAATCGCCTTGTCCTTGACTAACTTTAAGTGGTTGAACAAATTTTAGGTCGTAGTAAAAATAATTGAAATATTGTTTGTGTAGTTTCTTTTGATATATAAAAGTAACAGTGTATTTATATTCCGTAGTATATTTTTGTAGGATATAAAGAAACCGTATTAACAGCACACGCAGAAGACGCAACTGTTTAGGGCAGCATCACAGCTCTTGCCATTATTAAATTTAATAATACATATCGTAATTTGAGATTATTATAACTTTTAATTACATTGCATATATCTAATAAATGTAATAAAAATATAATCATGTGCCATATTGATGTATTTCAAATGAACAGCTTTCTTTGCTAGTTTTGAAATTGAAATGTTGTTCCGTTGTACGATTTGTTCAACATTGAAGTGTATAAAATCATGCAGGGAAGAATAAATGATATATTCATGTTTTGTACTGAATCAGAAGCCATTATATGAATTCAATATGTTGAATTTATTGCATGGATTGTAACCAAGAAAGCTCGTACAAAACTTTTTGCTTATCTTAAGTGGATGTACTATTTTTTCTGTTTTTTAATGCAGGTTCAAATTCCTAAAATAATTCAATTTGATTTCTAAATATATGCTCAATAATTGTGTCAGCAATAATGGATTTGTTCCTAACTAATCTTGTAGTCTTCATGTTTTGAACAACCAAGCGGTAGGGCGGCATAGGAATGCCTGCCGTAATTTTTTAGTTAAGGACGCCACTGAATATGAATGCTAATTTGTTAAGAGTTACTTGCGCCTTCTTTCATTAGACATTTGAAAAAACGTTAACAAAGAAAATAGTTGGCATTGCAATGAGCCCAATGCTGTTATTTTTAATGCTATAGTATTAATTTGTAAAATCTTCCATGATAGCACTGTGCAGCGTACAGATAGCTTTTAATAATTTTGTAACTTAGTATACGGTAAGCATATTGTAAGTTTATTTAAAAGCATTACGTAATTTTAGAGATGTTCTAAATTGCGGATCCGACAAAAATGTCGGGGATTTTATAACCGAGAAAACGAATTTTCCCATTATATTGTTTATATGTCTCTAACATAATAGATAAACTGCACAATAATTTATGCTATTTAACAACATACCAATGAGTTACAAGCGTTAATATGTATTCAAAATGTTATTTATATTAGATTAAGCAATGCATTATATAATATCCTCTACTAATAGTAGAGGATTTTAGGTGGAAATTCCTTTTTACACGTGTCATTATAAGATAGTCGCCAATAATGTATGTTATCATATGAAGCATATTCTCTGAATTGTCCAAAATTACATAATATGCGACATTGTTTCAGGTTTGGGTTGACATTAACCAATAAAGCGTAAGCATTTGCGCTTACGTAAGAGGAACGCAATTATTGTTATCCAATCAAATTGGCAATTTATGTGCGTGATGACCTACATTTGATATCAGTGTCGCGTAGTCCACATTGGTGACATTTGCAAAATTGAGTAACTAAAATATATTTTATAAATAATTCCACTCTTATACCAAAGCAGAAAAGTAATGTTCGAAATTTAGTAAACAGTTAATTTCTGGACCTAATTTCTGAGACAATTGGTTGTTTATAAATTTTAAAACAATTACTGACTTACTGTCGATTGATGTATCGCTAATAATAAACAACGCAATCTATTATTACTGCGGGCTTACACATCATCTTTATTCAGCACCCAATACAATGATATAAAATATTATTATAAATCCGGAATCCGGTTACATTTCTACTTAGTGTAAATGTATTTCTGAATCTGAACTGAATTGCATATGGACCTTCATTCGTATGTGCAAAGTTTTCAAATTCTGTATTTTAGATTGTGCGGTTTCCGATCTTTGTTCTAACTGCATTAATACTTGTTTTTATTGTGGGAATGTATCTAATGTTGGCACATAGTCCTCACACCTCTTGGAAGACATCCGTAATGCGTTGCATGTTTAACTATTTGGCCAGTCACGCGATTGGTGCAACCATGTTATTGGTTCCTCTTAGTCTTCTCGCGTCAAACATGCAGTGTTATGAAGTCAGAGGTAATTGAGTTTCTGAAAATATTCCATTTTTATGAATATTCAAATATTTTTACAATTGCAATGCGAAGCTAACGTCATCTACATCAGTTAAAATTTTCGAAATTAAAATTTATTTGCATGCTTAATTTTCTAAAACAACGCCGCTACATCATGAATTACTTGCATCTACATCAGAAGAGAAATTACACAGTATAAAGGTCACCATAGTTCGAGGAGTCTTTTCAGTCAATATTAAGATATATACAGGTTGATCAAAAGTCACTAGACACTTTAAAAATAGCAATATCATCGATGATGATCTGAGTGACATTTGGTTTATGTAGGATGGGCCCCTGCTCATTATACTAAAAATGTCTGAGAATGGCTAAATGCTACAGCGTAGGGGCACAATCGAGTAGTTAGCTCGATCGTGTGATTTTGCACCTCCGAGCTTTTTCTTGTAGTCTTATCTGAAACATAATGTGTATGCGCATAATCCAAAAATACTCTTAGATCTCAAAGCTATCATTAATCAGGAAACAAAAAGCATTGAAATTGATTTGGGTACGGATAGTTTGTAGATTGATTCTAGACGTTTGAAGACATGTTTGGAAAAAGAGGGTGCTCAACTATATTAGTGTACATAAAATTAATAACTATAATGTGGCATTTCTGATATTTCTGAAAATCTTTCTTTTACGTTTTCTTGCTATTAGACTAAAAATTTATGCAAACTAGTTGTTCCAGCGATAAGTTATTTACTTTTTAAAATTATCTAGTTACTTTTGATCTACGCTGTATATATATATATATATATATATATAATATTTTAAATTTTGTCCTCTTTTAAATCGCACTCCATTCCTAATCATCTGTTATCATCTGTTCTAATTAAAAACGTTGCATCCTCTCTTTCTGATCCTTTACTTCAGCTCTACTAATCAATCATCATATCTCCTACGTTTGCTTAAATCTGGAAAAAATCTGTTGTTATTCCTATCTTTAGATTTGACAAGAATCTTCCGATACATTTTTGTTCTTCTTATCGTCAAACTTCCATTCTTTCTCATGTATCTCTTGCTTTTGAATGGATCATTTTCAATGCTATCTATCCCGTCCTCCGCGCTCTGATTTCCGAATCTCAGTACGGTTTCATTTCTCACAAATCTACTATCCTCTCTCTTCTACTTTTCCTTGGCACAGCTTATTCACATTTTGATAGAAGTTCCCTCTTTTTACTGTCTATCTTAATTTCAAAAGCTTTTCACAAAGTTCCTCATTTGCGCCTAATTTCGAACCTCTCTCTTCTTGTTTCATTATATATATATATATATATATATATATATATATATGCATTTTAATGAATTAATTATGGATTTACATGTAGAATTTTCGAATGGCTAAAATAGATATTCTCAGAAACACTAGACACAATTAGTTCTCTAAAATTCATTAAATAATAAATTTAGAAGTTTGCAATTAAACTTAACTCTATCTCTTAATATCCAGAACGGGTGTTTGAGGAACCACTAGATTTACTAGACTTATTCGTTTTGAATTTAGTAATTGCTTTGATCTGAACATTTCATAAAGAAATGAAAAGCGAAGGCTGAACTAAGGAAGAAATCATCAGAAGTGTTGATTTAGATTTATTATCATGCTCATTGAATGTTCCAAGACCTACAAAAGTCTCATTTCATTGATTAAAACCATCAAATTCATGTTTGTAAATTCTTGTTAATCCTCAAGCACGTCAATGTGCGGATTTACATGTTGATTTAATATTTTGTTATAAGCAATTTCATGAATGAACATTAATTTCATGTAGTCATTAAATTGCTTACGATCTTCCATGTTGAGAAAGTTTCTTACTTTTTACTATGATTGGAAATTATCCATTCTTCGTAATTCATTCAAATTCTTAAATCTTCAGTCTTCTTTCAAATCGATTTCTAATATATCTCGGCAAACTGTGGTTTACATTTTCTAACAACACGTATTCCTAATTGCTATTTAACAAACATTTAATTTTGTTCTTCTTGTTAAAGTTTACCTCTTCTTTCAGTTGATAGTTCTTTTAAAATCAGTTTCTTGATTTTATAAAAAAATTGATATCAAATGTTACTATTAGCTAGAATTTAATAGCCGGTTAGCAACCTTTCCGAAATGTATTTGATGCAGTAAATTAATGAAAGTGCTGAAAATTCATATATGTATGTGGCACTTAGTATTCATGACCAATGAACAACACTAGTGATATCAGAGATCGAATTAGGATTGCGGTTGCACCGGCTCTCTTTGGATACGAAAAAGTTGCGCTCATTCTATTACTACTCTTAGTTGTACACCTAAACCTTGTATTGCGGACCGGCGATATATTTGAGACTGTGTGTTTTTCCTTTAATCAATCCATTCTCTACTTTTAATTTTTGCTGCCTTTGATTTTAAAATCAGATTTTAAATAACATATTTTATTTCAAGATTATGTCAAACCAAACGGCCCACCCATTTTTTAATCCAAATGTCGGATACCCTTGTTTTAGAGTACATCATAAATTGCTTGTGAAAGTTTTATATACATATGTTAAGAACCCCAACTTTATACATTATTTTATAATTGAATTTATTATCATTTTTTAATTTAGAAGAACAGACATTAGCTCTGAGCATCTCTTTCTTCGTTGTTATCCTTCACTTCATGAACTATCCGAGACTGAGTGTGTGGGTGAAGACCATTCTTGGGGCTGTTGCTTGCATTTTACTCTTGTTATTATCCTGCTTCGGGATTTGTGAATATACTGGTAATTTATTTTTCCAAATGACCTTGACCATTTCTCATTTTCACGTGGGCTTTTGATGTTTTATCATTATATGGATTTGCACTAGACCAGAATCTTTACAATACGGCCTAGCTATCTGTAATAAAGCTAAAAAATTTAAGGTCGATTAACTAATATTATTGGAACTGCATACAATATCATATAAATGAAAACAAAATAGATAGACATGACAATATACATGATGATTGGGTTAATTCTATTGCAATGAAATTCTTCAGTGTGCACCAATCCGAATGGGCGGTTCTTCACAATATTATAAGGTTTTCTTCACAAAAACTGCGTATTAATTTGTGTTTATAATTAGGGTCACTATTACACAATTATTCGTTTACAATTATCAAAAAATGAGTAAATATGAATAAAAACAGACACCTGGCACACAATGTTTGCTTTTACACATTAAGATTTACTGGAAGATTTGTAAAAAGCGAATCGTCGTTCAAATTTAATTTTTCACCAAAATCCTGATATCCCTTCTTAAATCTGACAGCTCAAAAAAATATACTAAAAATGCAACAATTTTTTTAAATACATTTCGGTTAGTGATATAAAAAATTGTCTAGAATATAGTATACATCAAGACTTTGGTTCTTCATTGGATGATAGGGAATTGAATGAAATTTATATATATATAATTTTTTTCATTGTTATCACATCTTGGAATTTTGATGATTTTAGGCTTTTCTTACTGGATAATTTTGTAATGTTATCAATACAAATGGATTTGCCATTGTAGTGTTGAATTTATATTTTATAGGGGAAGCTTGTAAACTTCCGACAATGTTTGAGAAAGATTATTTTATTTGTTGAGCAATGTATCGACCATGTTGTTTTCACCCCACAATGGCATAAGAAATCTTTTGTTCATGATGTCGATATAATTTCGCTTTATTATTTATAAATGTGAAAGTTTATCATTTGATATTGGTAATCTAGGTTCCAATACAGTTGTAAAGTCGAGGGAATCGAATTGGTCCACTAGTAGTAATATATCTAGTACTGTTCAATATTCGTCTCGTTATAACCTCTTCTGGGATTTCCCTGATTTCTGGGAACTGACACTTGATGTGGTGATCTTGATCCTTTTTGTATGGTTGATGAATATCGATTTTGAATTCATTGTGCGCGCGAATTTTTATGCTGATACTGAAGCAGAAGCGCACAAAAACGAGATGGAATCCATGAAGGTTTGTATTTACTTATATATGGCTTTCAATTTTGTAATTTTACTAGTCAAATAATGCATATCTATTTCTTCTAATCGAGTACTTACATTTAAAACTAAGTTTTGCATTTGTTTATTTCTAATTACAATGTTCTCAAATTTTAATCCAAAAGCATTAACTTAAAAAGAAACTGTTTTTTAACTCAAAATCTTCAAAGCTATTTGACATTACAACTTCTAGAGTATAAGATGCTCGTTTTGTTCTATTTATCATGTTTTTTTATCTTGATCTAATTTTTTTGGGGGTTAATTTTATTAATTTTAGCACCAAGCTGATTTGCAGTTGCGTAATATTTTGCCAAGTTTCGTGGCAGACCAATTTCAAAAAACTGACAAGAAAGAGTACTCTCAATCCAGAACAAACGTCGGAATAATTTTCTTCTTTATTGACTTTTGGAGCCATTACAGTGAAGATTATCGCGATGGCTCCGAATACATTCGACTTCTTAATGAACTAATCTCAGATTTCGATGAACTTCTTAACAATCCCAAGGTATAGATTGACATGTAGTTCACTTAAAGCTAAACTACTACAATATTGCCTGTCATGATTTTTTGCGATTTTTATTTAGTATTGCTGCATAGAAAAGATAAAAACCATTCAATCGACATATATGGCTGCTTCAAATCTTAATCCTGCCAACGACACAAAGCCCTGGGATGAACAGCTGTTTCGTTTGATGGAATTTACTGCTGAACTGAAAAAGAAACTTTTTGAGTTTTGTCAAGAAATCCCTGGATTCGATAGGACCACTGGAACAGGTTACAAATTCAAAGCAGGGTTTAATCATGGTGATGTAACATCAGGTAGCATCCCAATTTCGGTTTATTACATATAAATTTTCCAGCTTTGCACAATCTCTAACAGTTTTATTTGGGGTTTTATTTGTGCGCCATAAATGTTCTTCTATCAAAGCCTTGTTATCAGAACTATACAATCTTGTTGTGATATCTTTTATTGAAGTGTGAGGTGATCATTATTATACAACATCTTACATGTATATCCGCTGATTTATGGCTAGGTTTTGCATTTATTTTTCAGAAAGGGGTATGATGGATGTTTAATTTCGCTGTAATTACTCTTACGCTGCAGTCTTCTTCACAGAAACTAGAGTATGCGGCTGGATGTTGCTTGTGTGCTATAGAATTTGTTTTGAAAAAATTTAAACTTGTTTTTCTATATTAAAGCAATATTATTTTTTGCCATTTATTATTACGATATTTGAAGGTCTCTCACATTAGACTTGAGGCTGTTGTAAGCTTTTTTTAATATTAAGATGTAAATTTTGAAGTTCATGAAATAATTTGCGCATTTATTTTATTAAAATATTTGATTTTATACAATTAAAAATGTAATTTATATATATAATTCTGCATTAATATAATAAGATTAATGGCATCTTCAAACATTACTGGCATAGTTTTACTATTGGATATCTGTTATCCTTGAAATGATTACTTAATGCTATAAATTAAGGAAATTAATAGTTAATACATTTTGAGAATTTTCGATATTTTTTCTTGTAATATTACTATAAATTTATTCAAAGTCAAATGCAGTTTTGATTTCCTATTCTTGATATAACCCGTTTCACTATGAAGTTATACTTCACAGTGAAGCGGCTCTTTGTTTTCCTGATAAACTTGGTATTATTTCTAATTTATTATAAAGCAATTGGAAAATTATAGTATCATAAATATTTCAGTAAGCAAAATGTTGCCCTGTATTAACTAAGTAAATCTAAAAACTAAGCCATTTGTTAAGAAATAGTTTCAAGAAATGTAATAGAAAATTTTAAGTTTTTTGTTATATTTAGGATTGGTTAAATTTGTGTAGGACATTTAAAATTATATATCACAAGATTATGCAATATTTTTTCGATTTTAATGTTTTCATATATTTATCAAATAAATTAACATTAAATGTGATAGGAACAAATTTATGTTTCGTAAAATTTTGTATATTACACATTCTCATAGTTTTATATTGATGAAACTTTAACAAATCTATTCAAAGATCGTAAAATTGTAATGTCCTTTCATTGAATTGATTGTCAGACATGTTTGTCACTATTGCAACAGTATTCGCATTTGTAGAAAATATAATGCATTGTAAAGAAATCATTTCCCACAAATTTTGCCAATCACATAAACAGTTTATTAATCATGCTAAATTCCAAACACGCAAATTTTGAAGACAAGGAGATTTCAATGGAAAGTGAAAGGATATACTTTTTGAATATTTATGACAATCCTATATGTTCATAAGTTTATCTCACTGAAATCTTGTTTCTGGAATTCTATGAAATATGTGAAGAAAATGAAAACTTTCAAGTAAATCCTGCAAAAACTTTGATGTTTAATGATTCTATTTTAGCTGAAATTTGATAGAAGAGAACAAAACTTTGAAAATTAGTCATTTTAAAAAGAACACTTCATTGGCAACTTAAGATAATGGCGATTTTTTTTTTGAAGATCCAACTGAAATTTATGGATGCTCTATCAATAAATGTGATATCTATAGAAGATATTTAAATGAAAACCTTGTAAACTATCCAATTTAGAATATACATTTTTAGAGTGAACTCTAGAGAAGTCAAGAAAAATTTTTAAACTTTTTTGGTTTTTTAGTCTCATGCCGCCCAAAAAAATATTTCCTTTGAAAAATTGGCTCTGCGATTATGATTGCTACATGTAAGTATACATAGCACAACACTTTGAAAGTTGAAAATGCAAAATTGGACAAGAAAAATGAAAGTAAAGTTAAAAAATTTATTTTGTTAATTTCTTTTG
>CABFPE010000155.1:1180005-1205372 GCA_900660155.1 Hofstenia miamia | reverse complement strand
CTCGCTTCGCGTGGCAGCTCCGCTCGCAAGTTTTATTTAGACAAAGGTCTGACCCACCGAGCCATTTGGCTTATTGAACGAAATACATGTCTGTGTTCTTTGCTAAATCGTGGCCTAATCAACTATGAAGTTGGAAAGCGTTTCATAAAGGAGGTGACGGCAATCCCTATGATGCTTATAAAATTCAATAGATTCAGAAAAAAATTCATCATTTTAGAGAATTCTACCAAAATTAAAAATTTTATTTTCTGCTGTAGATGTCTTAGTTGTCTTCAAAAACTAACAATCAAGTACAATAATTACTATTGACAGTTCAATTACCGCATTTAGCATATATCGGTTAAATCTCATTTTAATCGATAAGCTATATTAAGAGCTTTTTGCTTTGTGAAGCTTACTCCACGATTAATGTATTGTTTTGCACCACATGGTGTGTATACTGGCATATTATCTGTATTTATTTTCAATTTCGAAAGATTATCTAGCTAATTGCTGTTGAATATGCATTCTACTGCTTTGATTTCATTTAGGATTGTTTTTATTAGTATCATTATTTAGAATTGGGAATTTTTTTACTATTCTCGTTATATCTGTTGTAGCGCAATATTTCGGAGAAATTGAAACACATTTTTTATGTATTCAGTTATATTTGTTTTTATGCACATTTAAATTTTTTGTTGATGTAAATTTACTACTAAACTTCAATCGTTATGAACTAGCGTAGGACCCGTAACTAAGACTCCGTCTCCAGCAAAACATTTTGAAGTTCTGTCAATTATCGTTATGTGATTTGATGCACTATTTGTGAATTTATTGACAAAATGGGTTAATAAATACTCTTCTGGGCGGGCCCTATCCCAGGTTATGAACTTGATTTAAATATAATTAATAGTTCGTGTTTAGGTGTTATTGGTACATCGAAACTCCACTTTGATATTTGGGGAGATGCAGTGAATATTTCAAGTAGAATGTACTCCACTAGTGAGAACGGCCGTATTCAAATGACGGAAAAGTCCAAGTTAGAGCTAGAACGTAATCCTCGTTGGGGACCCGAGTGCTTTGAACAGCGCGCCAAAGTCTTTGTTAAAGGTAAAGGTGAGATGATGACTTACTATTTCCATGAACCAAATAGCGATGAGGCAAAGGCTAACTTGAGCGCGAGTGATGCGGGTATAGCTGTTGACGCTGCTGCTGAGGGTGAATCGGCAGCTTGATGTATTAGATTTTCAAATGTTTTAATTATTCCGTGTAATTTATCAACTGAACTGAACTACTAAGATTTCCGAATTTCTTAGTCTGTGCCCAAATCAAATTCGTTTCATCTCTGTATCACTTTAATATTCTGTTTGACCGTTCATGTCCTTCAACAAATTAACTTTCATGCGTCCTATGAATAGTTTCAAATTCAAACGTTGGTTTTTGATAACACAGATTAGTAGTAAATATTCGTGAAATTGTCCTTGTATCATGTCAGTTGGTAATTAGTGTTTAATAATGAAGATTTTATTATTTTTGATTTTAGTGCATTTTGTGCATATGCTTTCTACGTGTATTATCTCAGAATTGTGAAATAATTTATTTCTTTTCTCTCGCTGTTAATTATGTAAATTGGATTTAGCGTTGTAGTGTAGTCTAATTCTTGTGCTACTCTAGATTTGAAATTTTTAATTTGAATCATTTAATTGTTTTATATTGCTTAATATAAACTAAACATTCTCTTTACTGGCACTTCTCATTGTACGTGGACCTGAGACCACTGATCTCGGAATGTACTAATAACTTTTCAAAATTTTCATCAAAATAGAATTAGTGCTGTGGAATCAATGGAACTATGGGACCAGAAAACAACGATAATGTGACCAAGAAAATCCTGATTGTACAGAACCCTACTAGAAACAATTTTACCAATAATTTCATTAACTATTTAAATATACTGCTTACTGAATAAAATAATTAACAAATTGTTATTTATTTATAAATGTAGTTTTGACTAATGCAAAGGAGACCGATTCTATTCATTACGTGTTTGTTTATAGGAAAGAATAATTTTTTAGTCAGCCTTACTCAAATACTTTTCAACAAAGTTTTGAAATTCGGAAGATTTTTAAGCCAGTACTAAGGTTTGCTGCCCACGGTTTCAGACTAGATATATCATTCCCAGATTTGCTTTAAGATGCTACATAGATATCATTCTTACTAAAAATGTAAAATAGTAAACCATTCAATGTGTAGATTTATTTAGACTATGTGCAATTTAAAATAGCGTCGAAAATACAATAAAAATAGGCTAAAACTATTTCTATAACTAGTTCGTCATAACCAACTGTGCTCAAATGATAACTTTTTTTAGTGCCGTGCTACTCTCAATTTTTTTGTTCGAGATTGCTTACATTAGACCAATATGGGAAATTGAAGTATAAAATTCTGAAATTTATTATATGCAGTTCTTATTAATCCTTCGAAAAATTTCAATATTAAAAACTCCAAATGGTCTTAAATTTGTCAATTGTCTATTACGCATTATGAAAGAGCATGATTAAATTTATTTTGCACATTATTCTATAATGACGACAGTTGAAATGATGCTTATTTCTTTGGAAAATTACAATCTTTTAACAGAATACTACAATGAGTCAGTCAACAATAAAGATCAACGATCAATGACGATATGCAAGTAAAATTAAATTCTGTTCAAAACACCTACCCTGATGTACAACGCCAATACAATGATAATGATTTGAAAAAACTTCTAAAATACCATCACCACATGTTAAATTTCAATAATAATAATAATGATGATGCATTGAAAGAATTTTTAAATGATTCAAATACAGGTGTTTTTTTACATGGTGATAAGATTTACACTGGCGCTGGTTCAATGTCATATAACGAATTTAAGGATTATGTACAAACACTTAATAAAAGACTGTCAAAACCTGTGTGTAATATTTTAAAGGATATTGGCGCAATCCCCAACCACTTGATTAAAAACAAAACGTTTACAAAAATATAAATACGAAGCAACTGCTATTATGGAACTAGTTTGGAATATGGATAAGCACTTGCATCAACTGTAGACTTCGTTAAAATCATCATTAATGAATTATATCATAAAGCTAAATTGAAATTGCCGAAAATTACCCTGCAAAATGTGAAAAATTTTCTCTCAACAAGTGATGTATATACAACACACAAGAGAGCTGTGAGGAAATTTCCCCGTCAACGTGTTATTGCATTTGGAATTGATGAAATTTGGACTATGGACTTAGCGGTGGTGGAATCTCTAGCTTTTTACAATAGAGGAATAAAATACTTACTTGTTTGTTATGATATTTTATCTAAAAAAATTCCGTGTACAGCCTTTGCGAAATAAAAAATCTAGTCATGTGTTGTCTTCTTTTAAAAAATTTAAGAAAAGGCATAATGTTAAACGAATTTGGATTGATCGTGGAAGTGAATTCAGAGGTGATTTTTTCAATTTTTGTAATAGAAATAAAATTATATTGTATAGTACAAATTCAAACATGAAGGCTGTTTGCCAGAAAGAGCTATAAGTAGTGTAAAGGAAATTCTATTTAAATATCTGCAATTTACCAACAACTTTAACTATGTAGACAAGCTACAACAAATAGTTAACGTATTGAATTCCCGTGTAAATCGTACAATTGGAATTCTGTGAGAAAAAAACACGTACCATATTTGATTGGAAAATTAATGTTGCCAACAAAAAGCATTATTTCATAATGGTGACTTAGTTAGAATTTCAAAGTCACACCATACTTTTCGAAGAGGATATTTACCACAACTTCAAAATGAGGTTTTCAAAATCAACAAAGTGTTTTCCACAATTCCTGTTACATATGAAATAAAGTCAATCTGACGGGAAATAATTTAAGGATCATTTTATAATCCTGAATTAACACGCGTTATTAGGAAACGTTCATGGACTAGAATAGATTAGAATAAATATGGAACGAATAAACAAACAGATCATTCAGTATGGAGCAATATTATAGTGAACAGGCAAGTGGTCGAAATTATTTCAGCAATACTCGTCAGAAAGGCTTTGCCATTGGGAAATCATGGGAACGTATTGCTATACCACTAGTAGTGAAAATGATACCACCATTGAAAAATGTCATTACTAATGTCGGTGAAGGGATTTTGGATCAAGCAATTTCAGGTGTTAATGAAATAGTCTCTGGTGATAATGTAAGAAAGTGGTAAAACGCAGAATTGGAAATGTTGCAAAAAACACAGTAAACAAGCAATCTAAGAAGCAACGTAAAGAAATTAGTCAAAATGGTAATGGAATATCTACATCTGAAAGAATAACAAAAACTATCAAAACACGACGTGGTGTTAACCAATTTTTGGTCAATGCACAAAGTAGGTGTAAACGTGATAGTTTGAAACGAAAAATGCCTAGAATAAAAAAAACTGATATCTTTAAAAACTTAGTATAAATACACACAACATTCATTGGGAATTGTTATTAGTTGAAGTACAGTCATGAGCACCTTCAGATATTCGTGTTTGGACATTTTTGAACGAGATAAAGTTTGGTAAACTTCAATGGTGGTAGCACACAAAAATGGTCCAATGATTGAATTTAATTTTGGTTCAGAACAAAATGAATACATTGATTTGCAAAGTATACATTTGGCTATATCAGTCAAAATTTTACGCAATGACGGGAGTGATCTTATCTGGGATGTTGCTGATACTACTAAACGGGATCATGTTTGTCTAGTAAACAACCCCCTACATTCATTATTTAGTGATTATAATCTTTTTTGCTAATGGCGTTTTAATACAAACAGGTGATGCAGTTTGTCCACAGACTGTAATGATGACCACAGAACTATTAAAGAGTGCAGCACAGGAAAATTCAATTATAACACCAAGTGGGTATTATTTTGAAAAACGTCCTGATCAACCTATAGATAAGTGTAATAGCCAAGATGGACAATTTCAGCGTTTGGTTCTAACATAGAAAAGCAATGTTTTAAACCTCTATGGATCTGTAGCTGTAGTTTTTTTTCAAAACGAAAAATTATTGATACCGGGAGTTAGCCTTCGTCTCAAAATTTTACGATCATAGGATGATTTTTCACTAATTTCCAATTCTACCACTACACCTGCTGTATACTACAAAACAGAAATTACAGATGCGACATTGAGTCTAAGGAAGCTATGCGTTACAGAAAGTGTGCATCTGGCAATTGAAAAAACACAGTTTACTACACCAGCGACATATCACTTTATACGAATTCACCACAAGAATATTTATTATTCCACCTAGCCAAAACTTTCTAATAAAAGAAAATGTATTTTCAAATGAACCGATTCGACGTATTGCTCTAGCACTTGTTCCCAATCTACAATTTACAGGAACACCCGACTCAAACCCATTCTCATATAGATTTAGAGGTCTGCGCCAAGTCACTATAACTCGTGGTAGATCGAATATTGCATTCACACAAATGACTGTGGGTAAAAATAATTATGCAGAAGTATACTTTCAGTCAGTAAAGGCATTGGGTTTGAAGGATGTAACTGGTATACCATACTGAGATTAGAGNTATTATTCCACCTAGCCAAAACTTTCTAATAAAAGAAAATGTATTTTCAAATGAACCGATTCGACGTATTGCTCTAGCACTTGTTCCCAATCTACAATTTACAGGAACACCCGACTCAAACCCATTCTCATATAGATTTAGAGGTCTGCGCCAAGTCACTATAACACGAGGTGGATCGAATATTGCATTCACACCAATGACGGTTAGTGAAAATAATTATGCACAAGCATTCTTTCATTCTGTAAAGGCGTTGGGGTTGAATGATGTAACTGGTATGCCATACTCATACTGCAATAAGCATTCAATTATGGTTTTTGATTTGACCAGGATTGCGGTGGCAAATAATGAGGTACTCTACCCGAATTAAGTGGTGCAAGTGTACGTCTAACACTAGATTTTGATTCTCCAATAGGAAAATCACTGGGTGAAACATGCTTAAAGCTATACATTAATAAATTATAAAAGACTAGAAAGAAAATGAGTTTCATTCATTATACCGTTGCAAGATGTTGGGGGTAGACGAGATTAGACGTGTAGAAGATCGCGTTCATTATACCAATACCAAGGACCCTCATTTTATGTTTCAAATTATCTATTACAAAAAAATTGTATACATAACGTTGGTGCTGAAAGAATTCTGCAAATGAACCCCTATGGTGGACTTATTGGCATAAATAATTCTAGACTACATTTGCTGTTGAAATGGTCAAAACTGTTTAGAATTCATGCAATTTACCATGATAGTTATGGCTTTGTTAAAAGAGAATTTGGAATTCGCAACAGATATCCGATATTTAACAGTTTTTGGTGTAAATTACCAATTTTGGGTCATTTGCTGTCTTTATTGTTTTGGATATATGTGAAGTTTAGTCATAATGAACTCTACAGATACTTACATGTTTAATGTATGCTGACGAAATTAGACGTATTATTCTCCAAATCCCATCACTACGTTGGCCTTTTTTCGGTGTACACTGTTCAGATTGCATACCACCAAGCCTTGTCCAAAACTCTTCTAATTTCTAATGTAAGCCCAACTGGTCATCCCGGAACCCAATGGTTGTTGATTATACGAGATGCAAGCGAGAACTCAATATTCAAGGATTCTCTCAGTTGTCCACTAAGCCAGTACCCCGATATTGAACATTACATGTCTAACTATGTATCGTAGATTCCATGTGTGAAGATGATCGAAACACTAAGTTGCAGGGAATATCGCCAGTTTGCAGTGCTTATTGTATTTTTCGTGCTTTTTATTGTTCAACAATATACCCGAATTATTTGTATTTACTGATTTACCATTTGTTAATTACTTTTTGTGTAGTGATGGGCTTAATAAATTAATGTATTCGTAGTCACTTTGCTTATTCTACATGTACAAAATCGTTTGTATAAATAGCATAATCGAAAATTATAATTTTATTCACTTTTGCGATATGCCAATTGTTAGTGTACTTTCTGACAACTATCGAAGCAATAACTCAATACATAGTTTTACTACGCATTTGGAAAGACCAATCTATAATTCATGTGGCTTTGCTAAATATCACATTTCCCATAGGATTCAATAATATACAAGAACAATCGTGGAGTTTTATCGATGCAATTAGAAATAAACGTGGTATTTATGTGAAGGGCGTCCATGTGAAAAAGATAGAAGATGTGTTTAGCTTTGTTAACCAAGTCTTAACGAAAATTGTTAAATCTGAAATAAATAACGAAAAAAGTTTTGAAAAACTATTTAGTACTTTTTCACAAAATTTGCCAATGATTACAACAGTACCGAAATTGGATTTTGAAATCATCAGTGGAAGAGTAGTCATAAAATATGAAACGCCTTATGAATTTTAATTAAATCAGGTAGGTGAAATTTTGGGGTCACTATCAAATAGTCAATGGTTTGAACACTNGTCATTCATTGATAGAATTAATATTAGCTTTTATACATCAAATGGTGAGTTCATTCATTTCAATGATACTAGCAGTATTTATTTAACTCTTAATATCAAAGACACTGATGAAATTTANTGAAATCATCAGTGGAAGAGTAGTCATAAAATATGAAACGCCTTATGAATTTTAATTAAATCAGGTAGGTGAAATTTTGGGGTCACTATCAAATAGTCAATGGTTTGAACACTGCTAAATATAGTTTTGACATTTTAAATGGACTGCATAATATTTTAATTTATACTGATATAGTTACTTGTCAACATTATCAGAGTGGTAGCATCCCGTTATTGGATCAAATACCCTTATTCACAGTATATAGTGTAAATGATCAGCCATTCATCAATTATGAAAAGAGTCATATAATTTATAAACCAACTTCAAAGTCATTCATTGATAGAATTAATATTAGCTTTTATACATCAAATGGTGAGTTCATTCATTTCAATGATACTAGCAGTATTTATTTAACTCTTAATATCAAAGACACTGATGAAATTTAAGTTTAAACAATTTTTTAAAATGTAAAATCAATAGGTTATTTGTTATTTTTAAATATGTAAAATCAATAGGTTATTTGTTATTTTTAAATATTATGTATTAATAACCAATTGACGACAGTAACACAAATATTATCAATAATTTTTACAAATATTTTATTCTTGAATTCAACGAGAAAAACGTATTGAAAAAATCTACAAATGTGAAAAAACTTTGGAAAAGAAATGTAAGTCTTACAACCGTTGAAGAGTCATAGGCCATGTAAACATAATTGTATAAATTGGGAAAAACATGTAGTAATTGAGATTGTTTGTCAACTTGTGAAAAATTCTAGTTTTATATGATTTGAAAGTGTTATTTAATTTTTATAATTGTAAAGGGATTTCATGTTGGGTAGATAACAAGCTTTACGATTGGATACATTTTGACAGTTGAACAATACATAGATAACAAATTACGCAATGTTAACAATTGTCTGTAGAGAGGTGCAACTTTGTACACACAGCAGCATAATGGAATTTTACACGGCTATACCGTTTTTATAATTTGTTACATTCTGACAGTTGAACAATGGCATATAGATAAAAACTATGTTGACATTATTAAAGCTTGCAACTTTCAACACATAAGAATAACATTTCAAACTTTTTGGTAAGCGATTATAATAATTAAATCTCAGATATTACTTTGATTCTTAACACTTTTTGCAATATTATCTCTAGTTAGTTTTACTGATACTTCTTTTAAAACGGAATCAATTTTTTTAATAAATTGCTGCGAATTTGCAGTCCGATGTTAAATTTATTATAGACTTTATCATAAATAGAAACGTTGTTTGTTTATTAATACATATTTTTAATTGAATTTGTTTAAACTTTTATTTATCATGCGTTTTATACTGTGATCTATCAATTAATTTATTAATCATTAATTTAGATACGATCGTGTGAAATTCATAATGTGCAAATACACATTGCGTTTGTTTCCTACAGAATTCCCTCAACAACAATGATGATAAACTAACACAATAGACAAATTCAATAGTAAGATATATATGGTCATTATAAGCAGTGTAGAATAAATTACATTTTTGTTTTATCGTAACCCACTAAATGCGGACGTCACCTGTAGTTGACACGTATGTGGGTTTTACCACATACGTTTATTAAATATTAGAAATTGCGAGTTTTTGCATAAACTAGTTTTTGGTTTTTTCCGAAAAATTATTTTGCTTTATTACTGAAATAAACCATTACGCTTCTAACGAGTATTATTATCTCTCTGATTCAAACATTTGTTATTAAATTTTACTGAATAAAACAAGTATGTAAAATAAACATATAAACTAAATTAATGTGGTATTTCCAATGTCATGTATGTTAATAAAAAAACCAGTATGTAAAATGAAACATGTAAACTAAGTAAGGTCATATAAATAAGCAAGTCATTTACATTAACAAAAAGCAAATAATACATGTAAACTAAGTTAGTCCACGCAAATAAGCAGTAAAAAAATTTGTTACATTTTATACAATAGACTGCAAACAAATGTGTTTACCAACAAATATTACAACAAAAGAGAATAAGATATTCCAATGACGTCAGAGATATACAGACGGTCAAGTATACAATTACATCATATACATGCCCACCAGGGTCAAAGGTCAATTTGTGTAACGTTCTTCTGCCCAATTGTTACTACTAACAACATTGGAAAGTAATTTAAGAGTAATTGGTGTGCTATATCATTGTGAAAAAACACAGTTTTGTCGTTAGGCACCAATTAGTAATCATTACAACATTTGATCTTGAAAAATACAGTAAAAGGCACATTTTTTGAAATATCTAAAAAACTGTTGAATTTAGAGAAAAAGTTCCTTTTAGGATAGATATAAACTTGTGTATTCTGCATCTTTTGACAATAATATCACCTTTCTATGATCAGAAATGAGTGAGTTATAGCCATTTTTGTGAAATTTGACCTCGCACGATCTTTGGGTGGGGGAGGGGGCTGAGTTTAGGGGCCTACCAAAAAAATATGTAAAAATGTTATTCTTGGAGGGTTTTCCAGGTTTTTGGATCTCCCATATTGAAATTCCAAAAAAAAAATTTTCAAACCACCCTAATGCGTAGGAATGGTCAGACAGCGTCTCAAATTTATATGCTTCTTTTGAATGTATAAAAAGGCAGGCACCATCTCGAGCTGCAGGATTCTGCATTCTCAAAGAGTTAGAAGATGGAAGCCGGCCAAGCTTTCAAGATGCACCTCGAAAAGGCAGAACGATGCATATTTTCATTCCAATATAGAAAAGGTGAAGATATTGATTGAGGATAAATGGCACATTTCCACTCGTCAAATAGAAGAAGTTGATGCGAGTCACGGTTCTATTCTAAACATTCTCCACGCTCATTTGAAACTCAGAAACATGTGCGGTCAATGGGTTCCTCATGAACTAATTCAAAACAATAAGGACCCTCGTGTCCAGTGCCTTTGTCTGGATTAACGACTTTCATTCTACTGACACTAACAAAGTGACCTTTATCGACGAGAAGTTGATTTATTTACGGTCACTTGTCACCAAGTCATCAAATAAAGCCTGTGTAGCTGACATTCATCAGAATTTTGCACGTTTTTGCTCTAGTAAAACATTGGTATTTACTACAGAAAAAACCTAGATGGTGATGTTAATGCCTTTATTTTTAATTGCATCCGTCTTTTTACAAATAGAATAATCAAAAAGAAAAATGAATCACAAAAGAAAAAATATAATGGTTGTGCAAAAAGCAATCTATAAATATTTTTAATCTTAAAAACACTGTTCAAAACATGACGAATGTTTCAATTACTGACGATCTTCTAAAAATACTTGAAAAGGGTCCTATGCAAATCATCTAAAGTTACTTTAACAAACTTGATATATTTACAGAACTTGAAAATTTAACAAATTTATTATCAACTAAAGATTAATTTTCTAAAGAATCTCAATCAATGCTCACGGGCATAATGCATAAATATATACATAATCCTCTAAAAGGAAAAACTGATAGAAATTTAAAAAAATTGAAAAATTTTTTGAATAAAAACAATCTAGAAGCTATACATTATGATAAAGGAATAGGAATTGCAATCATTAATAATGACGACTACAACAATGAAATGTTAGACATTTTAAATGGTGAAGAGTTTGAAAAGATAGAAACAAAAGAAAATACAAAAAACTCTCCTGCAATTGTCTATGAAAACAAATTTAATGCAGAATTGCTACTTTAAAAAAAACAAATAAAAACCTCTGAAGAATTTTATAAAAATTGCAAATCAACTGGTGGTTATGTCTCAAAAGTACATGGCCTTGCAAAGATCCACAAAAATACCACTTCGTTCTATTGCAAGTTCATGTTGCTCCATGATTAAAAAAACTATCCGACACTAAATGATATATTATGCAGATTACCTGAAGCAAAAATAAACACGAATTACGAAACATATTTTTTATAATATTATGAAACAAGATCCGTGTAAGTTTATGGCATCATACGCCAATGTTTCTCTAGAAAAAGCCATAGATATAGTAATAAAAATTTAAAAAGCAACGACATAACGATTTACGATCTAAATTACGGAACAACAAAGACGCTCTTAATGCTTGCAACGAAAAATTCATTAATGGAATTTAAGGGAAAAGTTTACTTGCAGAAAGATGGCTTAGCTATGGGTAATTCCTTAAGCCGAACCCTAGCTAACATATATTTCAACTTTATTGAGAAACATTATACATCAAATAGCATCAGATTTCATTTTTATGAAAGATATATGGACGATATATTTGCTATAGTAAACAATGAAGAAGATGCAGAAATTAAAATTACTAACAAATCAAAATACAATAGATGACAACATAAAATATACAATGGAAAAAGAACTTAACAAAAATTTCCATTTTCTAAATTTGAATATTAACAGGACAGCAAACGGCTTTGTTAACGGAATTTATAGAAAGCCAATCGATACGGGTTGTTTTAAATTTCAATTAACTTTCACCTGTAGCATTCACAATAGCACTAATTTAAAGAGCAATGCATCGAATTCTTGATGTCTCAAGTTCTTATGAAATCATAAACCAAGAAATAATCAAACTAAAGTCGAATCTGAAGAAAAACGAATATCCAAGCAATTTCAATAACAAATTTATTAAGGAAACTGGATGAAATATTGAACAACAAAACGAAAATATTCGAATTTTGAACACATTTTCAAAATTGAATATAGAGGCAAACACACAATAGATATGATTAATCAAATACGAAGAATAAATTATATAAAAGAAAATATAACATTTTTTATACAACGCGAAAGCTTAGTCAAAACCTAGAATTAAAATCAATGACAAAGATATCCGATAAGTCCAATGTTATCTATAAAATAAATTGCATCTGTGGTAAGGACTATATTGGATATAGTAGCAGACAACTAAGCAGAAGAATAAAAGAACACAGAACTAAGTCAACAATATCAAAACACCTAAGAAAATGTGAATTATATTATGAGATCAAAATTTTAGGATCAACCATCTGCAAAAATTCAAAAGTAATCGAAAGTATATACATAAGATCAATTCAGCCAATTCTTTACACCAAAGATGACTACATATATCAGCAAAAATTACCTCTAATCAACGTATAATTACTAATAATATCTTTTAATTGAATAATGCACATGTAGAGGGAAAATTTTGTTAATTGACGATGCTCAAGTTGAGCGAAATATATATCTGTCTTAGTCTGTTTTTATTAAATTTCGCATTGGCCATCAATTTAGTAACCTATTTGAAAAATTATTAAATAATCAAATAAATGTATATTGATATCTGAAAATATTCTTTCAAAAAAAAATTTGGTTTTCGTAATGGTTACAGCAATCAAGATGCAATAATAATAACAAATAATATCTAATTTAACCCTAAGCAAATGTAGTTGTGTTGCACTCACTTCCTGATTTGAGCAAAGTTTTTAACTCAATGAATTTTGACATATTAAAGGACAAATTCATATATTATAACTTTGATACCAAATCTATTAACTTAATAATGACTTCCCTTAAAAATCGACAGCAAAGAGTTATACTTAATGGTAAAAAATCAAAATATATTATAACGGACCGTGGGGTTCCACAGTTCTCGGACCTAGTCTATTTGCAATCTATGTTAATGACATAACATGTAAAAAACAGTAAAATTTATCAATATGCAGATGATACCTGTCTTATAAGTACTGATATAAATGCCTTTAATGCCACTAAAAATCTCCAATATGACATCGAAAATTTAACAAAAAATATTTCTCAAATAATCAATTGAAAGTAAATATTGAAAGAACACAATTATACTATTCTCCAATAAGACAAACAGAAATCTCACAAAAAACATAGAACTTAAATTACATAATGTACCAATAAATCAAAGCAAATCTAGTAACTATTTAGATGTTGAAATTGACAATATTTTAAATTTCGAACAATTCTTTATGACGAAATTAAAAAATTGGCTCTGGAGTTAGGTATCTTTATCATTTCAGAAATATTTCAAATACGTACCACAAACAATTAATAAATGCACTCTGGCTTTCACACTTTCAATATTGCTCATTCTTCTTTACAAATATTAATTCAAAACGTCGCATCCTCCTGTTTAAAACTATTAATTGGTCCCTTAAAATACTCAATTTTCACAAAAACATGACAATTCATCCGATTACCGATTAAAATACAAAATATTATCCCCTTATTATCAAATTCAAATGCATATGTTATCAATATTATTAAAATTCAAATTTGGTCAAGTTGCAATTTCGTTTTTAAAACAGTATATTAAATTAAATGAACGTTCTCAAACATTTTTATGCTTGGATAAACATTCCAATAGTTTTCACCACACAGCAACTAAATTATGGAATAACTTAAATAGAGAAATTAAATTTGAAAAAAATTACAAGAAATTCAGAAATTGCGAACATTCCTCTTTAATAGACAATGCCTACTCAGTGACAATAATACACTACATTCATTTGAAAATTTTGTAGTAGTTTAAAATTATTCAAGATCCTTAACAATAAGTAATGTGTATGTTTCATGTATTAAGCATTTGCATAAATAATCTAGCCACGGCATCCAACCACTTGCCTACAAGGACATGATTTTGATTCAAGACAACACATTTGCTGCTAAGTCTAATAAAAAACATTTGTTCAGGAATTCCAATTTTGTTGTTGACAGTTAAAGAAGCTGTTTTGATGTTAACAGCTGCGATATTTTCTTAATTAATCCTTAGTATAGATAAAAATTTTTTAGCTACATACCAACATTGCACGGATAAGAGACCATAACATTGTTTTTAAGCAGGGTGAACGAAACTATTACAAACAACTACTAAGCAGTAAATTCAAGCCGAATGGATTAAATATCTACGAAAAATATATAACACAAAAAACAAAATAACTACAAAACATGAACAAAAATAATAATAAAATCTAATCTTAATCGGACAACAAATTGTCTGCGTACATCACTGCACAAATCATCATACGCTGATATGATTTCTCCGCGAGTGGTCTGTCATGATGAGCTCTCCGTCCTCCGCTCACTCAGTAGTAAGAACTTCATAACGAGTGAACTTAGCAGAATCACATCTGCTAAACTTCCAGCTCCCTTGAACAATCTATCAAAGGAAGAGCTTTTAATATTGCACAGCTTATTCCACACCACTCTAACACATGAAGAAAAGGAAGTTCCGTAGTTCAAAATTCCAGAAAAGAAAACCGTCGCAACATCAGCAATCATCACAAATTTATCCATCTCCGCACAAACACCCGACGTACGAAAACGCCGCGCCAAACGACTACGAACAGATCCAGGTATGCTTATTTTAGGAACCTCCATATATCTATACCTAAAAGCACCCGCCCTAATAAAAAATACACAGTTGCCGTACATTCATTGTCCGGAGCAACCATAGAAGAAATGGCAGAAACAATTAAAGAATACACGCCGTTAGACAAAATTAAAAATATACCGCTTGCAGAAATGATGTAATGCAACACAAATCAGAGTACACTATGTTATTTAATAATATAATTAACGCTTTTAAACATATTTTTAGGTCTGCTGTAATTTTTGTGAGTCGCACCGTTTCCAGATGATAGCACATTGAATAAAAAGATTCAAGAACTTAATTTTCTTATCCACCAAAACTTTCAATCTTTTTATTTAGGACATAACGTCAATCGTAAATTACTTGCACAGGATGGTATCCATTTCTAAAGCAGAGGTTACTCAACACTAGCGCGCAAGATTAAAGAATTCTTTGATGAAGCACTGCCCCGTACTCAAAGCTACCTTCACGTCGCCCACGTTCGAGCACCAGCAGTGCCAATACGTTTTTCCGCCTCATCAGTTTAATTGGTCTAATCAACGCGCACTACAGCCTTTTGATAAAACCTCCGCTTCCGCCCTGTCATCTCCGCCGCCTAATTTCTTCACACTAGCAGAAATTCACAAGCTAAGATCTTTCCTAACTTTTAATGTCTTGTAAATATTTATATTTTGTGCAGTTACTAACGACGCTCAGGCTATGGAAATTTCATCATTTAAATGCTAAAAATAATTTTTATTGAAAATGGTTAATCCTTCTATTGCTACTTAACTTATTTTTTTATGATAAAAAATATGCATGTTTTGAATATAAAAAACACCAATTAATATTAAAAACACAATTTGGTTTCCGCAAAAATGTTTCAACTGATGATCTTTTGTATGCTACCGAAAATTGGCGATCATCTCTTGACTCTGACCAATTTGTTGCAGAGACCTGCCTCGATTTTTCAAAAGCTTTTGACACTATTAATCACGATATGTTATATATGAAATTAGAAAAGCTAGGATTTTCTGAAAGTAGCGTTAAATTAATATCTAGTTATCTAACAATTAAATTTAATAATACTAAGCAATTTATAGAAATCTATGTATGTACAATAAAATGTTTAGTAATCCGAATTATAGTTCAAATTATAAATTATCTTCTTTAAATGAAAGACTTGAATTGACAATATTTGTAATTTTTTTTCCTCATTTAATGAACTCCATAAATTTTTTTTTACTCGGGCTAACTTTATTTTCTGGACATCATCCCTGTACCACTTTGTTCTTCAATTTGGCATTTGACTTTTACTTGACATCAAATCAAAAGGCTTTAATTACATGAGTAAGTTGATGCTTGTCAATATTTCCTAAATTTGTATTTTCTTAATGTTCAAACTATCTAGAAGACATAAAATAATTCTTCTAATGCAGATTCAACTTCTATAGTTCCCAAAATACAAGCGGCATTTGTCTGCTGAATTATAATACACAAACGTTGTTTAAAATACTCTGCTGCAGGTGGTTCCTTTGAAGAAAATATTAGGGACTTGCCAAGTTGGGAAAAAAAGTATCTAGTTAATTTACCTGCACTGCCTTGACATTCAAAAGCTAGGGGTTGAAATATATTGCCTTGTTGAACAATGTCCCAATATTTAAATATTTTTCGGGATTCAGCATCTGTTGCAGCTTTAGCAGGAGCAAAAGTTGAAATCCGACTGAGAGCAATTGCATCAACTACTGTTACGTCCCACACTAAGGAGCTTCCTCTTGACCAAGGAACAGTAGTCACGCCATCAGGTCGTTTCCCATCTTTTCTAAACAATCCTGGTGGTTCCCAAATTGAAGGGACGGGACGTCGATCATTGAAAAAGTGCGCTTAAAAAGGTTATTCAATTGAGAATGACGTGCAAAACGACCAGCGCTTTTCTTACAAGACAATCCATGTAGACCATCAGTTGAAATATGTGCACTACAAATACAGGTATGTTGTTCACATAAACGAACACCTAGTATAGAGGCAACACTAATACGCAAAGTGACATTGTTCAAATTCAGATTAAGTTTGTTTGGAGGAAGAACATTGAGCCATGCTCCAGCTAGATTGCATTGAATTGCCTGAAATCTTGCAAGATCTTTTTCAGACATATGTCTCACTAGGAAACTCTCTAGTTGTTTGAAAACAGGAAAAGACCAATTCCTTTGAATAGTAGAAGCTTGTCCAACTGTAGTTTGCGAATTATTAGACAGCTTTAACCATAAATCCAAAGCCTGTGCTTCTTCAATTGTAGGGAGACATCCAGGAGCAATCTACCCACAACTTTTCCACACAGCCGCCGGAGAGTCCCGCCAACTGCAATTGATCTCAACTTGCCATTTTTTTCTGGAGAGCAAACAGGTTTGCACCAAAGAAGATTGGACGGATGCAATTCGGAATTTTGCCTGCAATTACCAAATTGGGTAAGACATTCTACGAAATTGTATGCATAAATTCCATTGCTCTCCTTACTGAGGTCACGTAGAACCTGTAGGCGAAGACCATCTGGACCACCAGCAGAACCTGGGTGAAATGAGCGAATTGCATCTAAAACCTTCTTTGGACTGATAGAAACAGGAAATGAATTCATTGATTGAATATTTGGCAACTGACTAGTAGGATGAAGATTCTTAAGTTGTTCAACCACTTTAGGTGTGCTAGTTGCCATACCATACGTGCTGCTGGACAGACGAATGGCACCCTTGACATCAGCATCTTCAACCTTAGCCTGTATAATATCTCTGCTATCACGCTTAGACGACTTAGAAGAATGATGAAAATCATGGGGATCAAATTCAGAAATAACTTTCATACTATAATTGCTAATGAGCTTCTTATTGGAAGATGCAAGTTGTGGAAGCTTCTTCGAATTCTGTCTTGCCTTTAAGCAGAAAGTTGGAATGCAAAGCAAAAGCGCCCAATTGTCTAAATTGTCATGATCGTCAATGACTTTATTCAGGCAACGGATATATAGTTGAAAAAGTTGAAAAACTGCTTCTTTAGGTACACGCTTGAGAATCGACCTTCTGCTACGAAAAATCCGATTCAGTAAATCAATGGTGGAATTGCTCTCTGATAAAGAAGATTTAGTAAAGGATTCCGTTATTAAAATAGAATCATCAAGGGAAATCGTGAGATTGGAAATTGACAACTAATTCATCTGTTGAGTGAGACTCGTTGTTGCAATATTTTTCGTTGAACAATCACAAGATGGACAGATAAATCCTAATTTCTAATCTGCGGAGGAACGAAGACCAGAACAACCGACATGAATATAATTACAAACTGCACACCGAACGCATTTTCCCCTGAGAGAGCGGTGACATTGGCTGCAATTTGAATTTTTCTCAACTTATATAAAACTTTGTTCTTTATATGATTTTATATTCTTAGATGTAAAATTATTCAACCATTTAAGATTTCCCACTAACTAATAGAGTTCTGTGCGTCAAATTAAATAATACTTTTTTTAATTGGCTACCTTTAAAAAACGGAGTACCGCAAAGTACCATTCTAGGACCGTTACTTTTTAACATACATGTAAACGACATGCAGCAATATACGAATTTTTATCAGCTTAATTAAACTTAATAAGAACATGCAGATATATTTCGACTTACAAAGGATTGTTATTGAACTACAACTCAAATACGCCTTTAAATTGCCAAATATCATTAATTAAAGGATGTATTCATCAATATTTGACAATTGCAGCACATATAGAAAAATTAACCAAGAAATAGGAAAACTTAAGATCGAATTAAAGAAAAATGAATATCCAAATAATTTCATACATCGATATATTAAGAAATCATTAGAAGACATTTTAATTAAGAACAAAAGATCAAAAAACAATAATTATGAACATTGTTTTAAGATCGAATATAGAGGACTCTCCCCTGAAAACATGATCAAAGAACTCAGAAAAATATCAATAACTAACGAACAAGTTAGATTTATATATAACAATCATAAACTAAGAACGAAATTGCAATTAAAATCTACAACTGAAGAAACCAAATATAATTATCAAATAAAATGCACCTGTGGTGAATATTATCTTGGTTTTTCTAGTAGGCAACTATCAAGAAGAATTAAAGAACATGAGACCAGTTCTAATATATCTAATCATCTAATTAAGTGCGGAGTAAATTTTGAAACTAACATATTACATCAGACATCAAGATCAAGTAATTTAAAAATTATTGAGAGTATTTTTATAAAATCCTTGCAAACAAGTTTGAACGCAAAAGAAGACTATATTTATAAATTAAACTTGCCACTTTTTAAAATTTAAGAAATTATAATTATTGTAAAATCTAGTAGATTTAGGGAGAATAATTTGTAAACCTGCCGATGACTTTGTAAGTAGAAATATATCAGCATGTTCTTATTAATTTTAATATACGAATTGTCAATTAATTCAATCCGCCGATGATACATGCCTTTTTAGTGGAAATACATCCTTAAGTCAAGCAATAAATTATGCAGAACAACATTGTGAAAAATTGAGTAAATATTTTAACATGCACAAATTGAACAACTGTGAAAAAGAACGAGAAATTAGAAGTTATAAATGCGCACAGCACACAAAACAATTGTGAAGTGACTCACGATAAATATAAAATATAATTGATACGTTAAAACACTCTCTATCAATGGGGTTTGTTGATGTAATTGGGGCTATAATCATCTTTATCAATGATTTCAACATTGGTTTGAAATTTGATCGTATTTGATGTTCTGTTTAAGAAATTGAAAGGCATTGATAGAGTGAACAACACATAATATGCCAATATGCCTAAATTTTATTTGTTATAAACAGTACTTTGTTGCTGTAACAACTTGCAACTGTTGACGGCAGTGCTGTTGGAAGCCTTATTTGTCTGTTTTGGTGATTCCTCGGTAACAGGAGCCAACATTCAATAAAATCAAAATGATTGAAAGAACTCATTCAAATTGAATTAAAAACGAACATTGCTGGGTTCAACAATGTCTTACATACACATCAATGATTTCTTAATGTAGGTGTCGAACTACGAAATAATAATTTTCTCATGTAAACTTTAATAATTTACTTAATGTATGATAATTTAGCATCATATTTGTATATTGGAAATATTTTTTAAATACTTGATATAGAAATTATTGTATACAGAATAATATAAAACCAAAAGCTGTTTAAAAACATAAATAGGCGAAATTGACAGATTAATTATAAAAATCAGTTATTTTAGATATTAATACAACATTCACTATTAATGTAAAAAAACAAATTAACTATATAAAAAAGCAAGCAAAAGCAAAATGTAGTCACAGTCATAAGATAGTAGCTAAAGATTTAAAATAAAAATTTAAAATTTGAAAAAGCACCCTAAAGCATAAAATAAAAGCTTGAACACCAATATTCAAAGAATATTAATATTATCGTATCTGCCACGCCCTCTACCACGATCAGCTGGTCTTTCTGTACGCGTATTTGCAATATTCACTTTTAAATCAAGACCTCTATAATCGGCACCCGTAAAATCAAGAGCATCAAGAACACTGGAATGATCGGCAAATTCAACGTAAGCAAACCCCTAAATCTACAATTACAAAAAAGTGTTTTCCTAAACATTTAAAAATTGTAAGTTTTCAATCACTTTCTAGAATTGCGCAACAGTTGCGAATTAATCTTAAAAGTATTTAAATAATCAATTTTTGACAAGTCATGTGCTTTATACAATAACATATATATATATATATATATATATACTCTTAGATTATGTATTTCCTCTAATTCAATAAACAGTAGGGATGCTATGAAGTGGTGTACACAAGGGGGGACGGACATGGTGGAATTTACCCCGTCAGGTTTTCAAAACTGATTTCGATTGGTTAAATCAAAAATCAAAAAAAATTTCAGCAAAATATTAAAAAGTTAAGAACTAAGGTCCTGAATGGAATTTAGTCAATATTTCGCCCTGCTCTTAATCATGACTGAGATGCCTCCTTTAGAAAATCCTGCGTACGTCGCTGATGTTATGGATTTTTGCTCTATATATTTGTTGTGTGTATAAAATTTGCTCTAACTCTATTTCTAATGGATGGAGGAATGGAAGAAGTTAAAATTATACTAACAAAGTAAAAACTGTTTTGATTCCTTGACTCATATATTTGTTTATAATCATTTCGTTCTAGGATAGGGTAACCATTTGCATGTTTAGTGCTACCATTGAGGAAGTGATATAATATTTATTAGGGTAATTGAACGGTTTCCACATTTTTAAAAATTATAACATGACATATTTAAAATGTATTTGGTGTTTTTCATACAATAATGTGTATATTTAGATGAAGAAGAAAACGATAACAGCATGTTTGAGTCCAGTCATAAAGAAACCAATCTTAAAATCAACGCCAAAGTCCCTAACATTTTTAATAATGCAAACCACAAGCATCCATCAATAAGAGACTCATCATTATTAGAAGAGGGCAATGTTGAAATGGTCCCCATAATGAAAGACGAGTTGAAGCAAAAGCTATTCGAAGGAAAAGTAATTTATAAGAACTACAGAAGTTACTTGATTTCATCAGCGTTAGTGTTTCTTCAACTCATTCCACAGCTTATCACCTACTACTATTTGAAAGTCTTTCCAAGCGAACTTTATAGCGCCTTTTTAAGAAATCTCAATGACTTAATTGCAAATGTTAAATCAGATGAAGAAATTGAGGAGCAGCACAATAGACTTCAGCAAGAACTTACCAAAATTCAACGTACTATCCAAGCATGCCAGTCACTGATCAATTAGGGGTACTTTGTAGATTAAATTAAATTAATATTTTTGCAATAGAATTTATGAAACTTAAAGTGAATGTAAATTATGAAAACAAAACATTAAGACATCTGACTGCAAAATTTTTACATCATAACATAAAGTATAAATTTAACAAAATATACAAAATGTTCAAATGTTCAATAAGTAATGGAAAATAAAAGGCATAGCATTCTTTAACTGGTTGTTTCTTAGTTTTGTCAATATTTTTTATTTATTTGAAGAATATTGTAAAAGTAGTTCATGAATTGCTTAAATCCAAAGACTGTACTGGTGAAAACGATTTCTAATATGTGCCTAAACTACTTGAAAAGATAAAGGTATTTTTTTTGAAAATTCATATTTTAAAAAAATGTCTTCAATTATCTTTATGCCTATTGTTCAGGTAAATGTAAAATTTAAACCCCATAAAGTCAACAATCAAAGTTAGTTGTTTCTTGATATGTAGATAAACCACTGAAACCCATTGGGATGTGTCAGGCGCAAATATAGTGAAGGCCCCAATGCGTCAGTACCAGGTTAAGGTTTATGAAAAAAAATGCAATAAGAGACACTACCCTATCTTGTTGTGCTTCTAGATTTTGGAATTATTTAGTAAATCTTGAGTTATAAAATTTACGAGAAACATTCAAAAACTTCTAAGAAGCTTAAGGATAAAAAATTTGGGAATTTCATTAATCTACACCTGGTTCACCATTAGAAAATATTTTCACCACAAAATGGCATTCTCTAACCGCAGTGTACACTAAAAATATAACACGCTAATGTGGACATATATGAGCAATGTTAGAAAAAATAAATTTGCCACCAAGTGAATAGTGACACCAATACGATCTTCTGATCATTTTCAATGAAATATACCCTATGAACATATAGACAACGACTGACAAGCCATAATAGTCCAAATAAGGCCAATGGGGGATAAGATTGGATTCGCATCAGAAGGTGACTTGACCTCCAACCAACAAATCGTCCATAAATTTTTGGTAGAAAAAATCAACCGAAAACTTTGTGAATATCCGTAAAGCTAAAATTGATGTGAGGGAGGCCTTCAATAAATAATCAAATATGTACGAGTTTGGAGTAAATTTAGCGCCCTCCCCATCCTAATTAGGGTTGAATAAGTGAGATATCAAAGCAATATATGACAGACTTGTCAACGAGCCGAGCTGGAGCAGAGTATTGGATATACAACGAGCAGTTTTTAAGCAAACCAAATTTATAGTGCTGCTTGTTAATTTGTTTATCCAGATTTTTCTTATTTTTTCATTCAATATTCCTTACTTATAAGCTTGTTTTAGAAATGTTTATTAAATAATAAGAAGAGCAATGGAAAAAATTCTGAGAGCAAAATATCGAACTGAAGCGAGCCTCATTGAAAGATTTTATTTGGCAAGCTGAGCTGAATTTACTCAAAATTTAAGCGAGTCAAGCCGAGCAGAGCTTAGAAATTACGGTTCGTTGACAAGTCTGATATACAGTGTGTCCCAAAAGTAATGCACTATTACCAAGAAAAAGTATTTATTCCTTATGCAATTAATAGTTTGTAGAGATTAAGTACTTTGTCAAGGTGATGTACAACATCATCATAAAATCAATATTTAGCGGCACTGTATAGGTATGCCGTCATTCAAACATCACTGTTCATAAATTCTAGTCCCCAAGAGCAAACGGCTGAGACAACCCCAAAACATTAGGTGAGCTGGGTGCTTCATAATTCGAATGATGTTCCTTGGGCGGTTCTATGACCTGTGACTGCTCTAAACATATGCTATCACTGACTAAATTGCTCAACGTTCATTTCATACTTTTGAGCAATCGCCAATCATTGGCCTTTTGGACTTGTTCATTCTTAGGGGTAGGTCTTGCAGAATCCTCAAAATTTTCAGCTAGATGATTTCCTTATCATCTCATGACTGACTGAGACAACATCAAATTACAATGGCGTTTGTATTTTGCGTAGGGATTTAAGGCATTCTCCAAAGCATTCTGTCGTATCAACTAATCAGTTATTGTGCTGGTCTCTCTTGTTGTAATCATTTAAAAATTGAACAAAAAATTCAATGCCTAGAATTGAAATTCCTTGTGGTTTCATAAGCAAAAAATCCTTGCATGAACCACTGGTTTTATAGTTAGAATACAGAAGAATTGTTAAATGTCAGAGCAAATAAATAACACCAAGTGATGCCCTTTGATGACCAAACAATACTGAAACATCTAGGCAATTAAATGCGGTCTATAAGACGGAAACGAAAACAAATATAGTTGATTTAGTTGTTGTACCAAGTAATTTACAAGCAAATTTGCATTTAATGCTGATTAGTGCATTATTTTTGTGACACACTGTGTTTATATATATATATAAAGGAAAAGCTTAAATACAAGTGGAGAGGTTTTAGCTTTTATAATTCTGATTATTCGATAAACCACATCTATATTCTCGAGAATCCAAGATAGTAATTGTAATTTTTTGTCAATATTAATTTTTGTATGTGTTTTTGTTGTTTTTATTTGCATTTTATTTGAAATTATTTAGATTTTTAAGCAGTATTTTATATTGTACAAAGCAACTCTAAAATAATATAGATGTTCTCTTTCCTTCTTCTATTCTACAGCGTTAACAATGACAATGAACAATGGGTCAAATGGGCGCAAATTTGATGTGTCATGTGTCAACAAGTAAGGGATTGAATATATGCATAATCCAAAAAATGGAAAACTGTTCATTCACATCAGTAAGGTACTGGAAAAAAGAATTCGGCCACCCATGATGTGTCATGAATATTTCCAAAAATTGACGCCAAGAATGTCATGGGTAATTTTTAATTAGATTTGATGTAGCAGAAAGAGAAATTCATCAATGTTGAGAAATAATTATCACTGTTTACCTTAAATCTCAAGGAGAAATCCTACAATGCTTGTGGTTAGCTAATTCTTTCTTGGAAAAATGTATTCAGCCACTTTAGACCAAATCAGAGAATCTGTAAAAAAATTTCATTGGCTTAACTTTTTTCAGTATATTTATTTTGAAAATATCTAACAACAGTCTTTCTTCGCCATATATGATGCCTGGTTACATACCTATTGCCATCCACGAGTAGATTATCCCAAAATATTTGGAAGGGATGAGTCAATGTAATATAGATCAACTTGTAGAGCGACCTCCAAAACTTCCCAGTCAACTCTTGTGTGCCTTTCAAAGCGAAATTCCATTAAGCCTTTAAAAGAACTTCGCAGTGAATGGCCTGGTGGTTACCTTGTAAGGCAAAAACTGTGCGAAACAACCAGAAGAAGTACCCAATTGGGACTTTTGTGGCACACAGAAAGCCATTCTTAACCTCAAAGTAAAGATTCCGGATGAGGTGGGGCCGTGTTGATGAGAGACAATTCGTCTGAACATTGGTTTAATTTTATATTTTCAGATGAGTCAACATTTGGGCTATACTCGTCAAAAAGAATGTTGATAAAAAGACTCACTGTGCAGAAGTTCAGATTCTTGCCTCAATTTACTCGGGGGACCATGAAGTATGGGGGGATGTCTGTCATGGTGGGGGTGCAATATTGAAGCA
>CABFPE010000155.1:1151049-1179290 GCA_900660155.1 Hofstenia miamia | reverse complement strand
TGCTGTCTAACAAAGAAATTTCAACAATCATGGGTCGTTTTGTATAGTTTTAATTTGGACTAATTCCAGCTTAATTTCATTTTATGTGAAAATTACATATATATATATATATATATATATATATAAATGCGGGGTTTTACTTGGTCATCGGTCAGCTCTCATATGTTATTAATCGCGCTGGTCCCGGATATTGTTATTAACGAAGATTTGCTGCTCTTTGTGCAATGCATTATTGATTATCAATATATTTGATGTAAACTAAATTATTGTAAAAAAAATTTTATTATGATATATTTAAAAAAAACTTACTTGTCTGACTTAAAATGAGTTTTTAGTGATTTTGTATACTGTGTCACAGTTTTTACAACACATGTCAAATTGTGCTAATGATCAAAGAGATATAAACCTAGAGTTCATTTTGAATGGGAAAAGTAAGCGAATGAATCCTCAATTGGCCAATCAATTCATTGGAGAATTTCGTATTTTGAATAATGACCTACGTAATTCAACTTTTCCTATGGTAGTCAAAGCTTGTAATGCTTCTTTAAAACGTCTCAATGTTTCAATAAGGATAAGCCCATCGTCTCCAAATTTTCAAAAAAGGTATGATGTTCTTCGAAGTAGAGCTGCACGTCAATTCAAAAAATGTGCAAGTTAGTTATTTCATTTTATTAATTTACACTTATGAGTTTATACTGAATGGTAGTGACCAACGACGATTTGAAAGAATACGAATATATATAATTTATTGGTAAATTCTCCTTTATCTGTTCTGATAACCTTATGTTATAAATGTTTATTTTTGTTATTAACCCCCTCCTGCATGACCTCATGACAAATATACATAAAAATATGCCTATTTAAGAGTTGTTAAAGCATATAAAAATTTACTTATTAGCAATTGTTTACTAAGCTGCAATAGGTCAAGCAAAAATCCTTTTTCTTAAAAGAAAATGTCATTTCATGGCTTTGTTGTCATGTCAATGATATGCAAAAGAGAGTTAATATGTTTGCGTTTTTGTTAAAAATTTTTTTACATATGCTGTTCATTAGGTTTAGGATAATTAAAAATTCAAACCTGACTTCGATCGTCGTTTAGCCTAGACCTGAAGTATGACTTCTCAAACCTGATCTGAACCTTGACCTAACCAGATTAATCCTGATGAACCTGACTCAACAATAGTTATACTATGTATATAAATTTTTTGTTTTGACATTGCTATTGGTTTCTGAGCTAGCACACCACAATAATTAAAAATTCCAAGTTTAGAATTTTTCAGGCAGATGGTCTCCATATTACAGAATAAACTGTAAGTGCCAAAAATTACTTAAGTTTATTAGTGTTTTTCTCTCCAGAACCTGACTTGTAATAACTATTAAAACTTCAATATTCTTTGTTTTTGTTTTGATTAAAGCTAGGCTATGTTTATCTTAGACGGTTCTTCTCGAAAATTGTTCAAAGCTAAAACTTCTTCATTTCACATTAAATTTGAAGACTGTATATCTGTATCACCAATTCTCAGGACTAATGAATTTCAAAAGAAACAAATTCATTTACAAAATTTAATTCATCAGCTCGGAGCTAAGGTTAATTATTCTAAAATGGACAAAGAAAACACTAATACTTAATAGAAAACGAAATTGTTTCTGTCAAAGTATCGCCTTCAAGGTAATGAAATTTACTGTTGTTTTAATCAGATCAAAAATGGATTTTAATATGAAAAATCAATTTTAGAGAGTAATTTTATGTTTGTTCCCAATTAATTGGTTTCAAAATTAACACAATTGCAAGAAAAATATCTCATTACAAAATTGATGGCTTCTTGCTTCAGAAGCAGTTCCTTTTAACAGTAACACTAAATGTAATGATGGCAATTATGTTTTTATTAAGATGTACAATGAAAGCAATAATGCCTTAATTTAATTCCATAATTTTAAACGCAAAATGTAGATTGGGACAAGAATTAAGTAAATGCGAACCTTTTCACTCTTTCTCACAATTTCTATTGTTTTGTAATGCCGCAGTAATTGTAATCAATATATTTTGAAAATCAAAGATAGAATTACTTAACCGGATTTTACCCTGATTAACCGGATCATGCAGATTACCCGGCTTTAACCGGATCGGTTTTAACCTGACCGGATTCATCACTACTTTCTACGTTGATGGTTTTTAGAGGAAATACACATGGTGGAAATCAGCTTCATTATCATCTCTGCAATGATAAGAATTACTATCATGATGTCTAAACCGTACCTTTGATGGTTAAAAATGATCACTCGGTATACTGGCTATTTCGTTACCTAAGTCAAAGCCTGAACGCAATTTTACGTAATTTAGAGAACACAATCGTGCAAACAGGATCAACTGCAAAGCGGAGAAACCAAGAATCTCTTGTTCATAAGCTTTCTGCAGAAATTCACAAAGGAATCTTAAATAATATTGAAAATAAGAAACATTATTGTTGTTCTACTAAGAAATGGTGGGGTTATATGAATTTTGTGTCTGGACTGAAAAAGAAGACATGACATACAAGGTCGAGGAAATAAATAAGCACTTTGCCAACATTTCAGCAGATTCAAATTATCGAAACATAAATAGCTCCTGATACTTTGAATCTTCACCAAATGTATTACTCACATCAAAAAATTAGGTAATCTCCACTGGAAGCGATGGTATTCGCTATTGGGTGTTCAAAGACAACTCACAATTTTGTTCCGATTTTGCCTCAAATACATATACAAACATTTAAAATTAATTCGAAAATTCAAGTTTTGTGATAATAAAAACTTCGAATTGTAAATTGTAGTGTTGTAATCCTTAACAAAAAAAGATGTAATTTGCTACATGCGTATATAATTAAAGTGCATTTAGAATATGATCAATAATGATGTTGATGATGAGGTTTTAACACCACCAAAGAAGAACCCAAGATTAGCGTCGGCAGAATTAGAAAATATTGAAGCTCAGGCCCAAAAGAATTCGAATAATGGAGCAAATGACTCATTTCATGAATTTGGAATGTTTGTTGCTTCCCAGCTGCGCAAAATGCATCCTAGTGTTTCTGATGATTGTAAACTTCGATTGACTGAGGAAATCAAAAACCCACGAAATTGGGATATTTCCAATGATATCTAGAAATGGAATGCATTGCGAGTTGTTTAGGCAGTGTTTCCACAGTTGTAATTAAACTTCTTTTTTTAGAATTGTGTGTAATTCTTTAGACAATTTTAATACTAATGCGATCAAGGTAAAATAGATCTCTTTCTGAACACTTTTAATCTGATATTAGCCAATAAAGCATTAGACGGTAAGGATGTGCAGGTAGCATAATTTACCACTGCTACCTGCCCGCAGTGTATTTTACCTTACACGCACTCACTCGTACCAGTCCCTAAAAAGGATGCAATTTTTATTTTCTCTCACTTAGCCAATATGAATCCTAAAACGAAAATCGTTCTTGTATGAATTAGAATATTTTATGGGTCTCAAAATATTACAAAACTATCATTCTAGCAAATTCGATCACTCAAACTTTTTAATCTGACATTTCATTGCTAAATTCTACATAGAAAGAACAATGAATCACAATTAGTAGAAATGAAAAATACTTAAAGTAAGAAATTAAATTACATATCACTGGCGAAGAACAAAAACGTAATTGCAAATTTTTCACAATAAAATTTTTTATACTTTTGCTACTCTAAGTATAACACTTACTGCTGGACTACTTTCTGAATAAAACCTGTGTCTCTATGAACCTGAATTTGTAATGCCAAAACACATTACTATGATCAGTAATGATTTGACCCTACGCCCGTTTTTCCTTGATTTTACTATGTGTTTTCAGATATGATAATTTTGTCTCAAGTAGCGATTTATGAAGCACTTAAATGTAAATATTAATGGAAAAAAAATCTCAGCATGAAACACCCTTGGGCTCAGAACTCCCCTATTTTCTATATGGAATTGGAATTTCAAAACATTTCCAAATATTGAAATCTCTCTCTCTCTCAAATTTTCTAAATTTTCTAAGTTCATTCACAACCCATACATAATACAATGGCTGTATAATTTCTGTACAAATCGAAAACAAAGATTAATTTGGGATGATTTGGAATGTCTATTTGTTATCCATTGAATTGGGATGTTCGCAAGGGACTGTTGGTGGACCTGTCTCTATACCATTGACTGTGATGACTTACGTTCAGTTAAAAATGAGTGCACTACCCTAAAATATGCTGATGACACAACTAAGCTAATACCTTGTTATACTTACAACCCTGAAAAGACGAATGATTGCTTAAAGGAAGAAATAGAAAATATTGAATTATGGTCCTCAATTAATAACTTGAAGATCAATACTAAGAAAACAAAACATATTCGATTTTGCCTGAATCATACCCCAATCTGTAAATGTAATTTCAATAAATTAAGTTATGAGACAGTTGATCATGTTAATCTCCTTGGAGTTATTTTTCAGAAATCACTAAAATTCACAATTCATGTCAAAAAATTACTACAATCATTGAAAAGATTAAATTATATTTTTCAAGATCTTCAATTAAACAATTACTCTAGAAAGGACCAAGATAAAGTTTTTGAATCATTGGCATTATCTAAAATACGTTATGGTTTGTCAGTTTATGGAAGCGATAAGAATGCAATCAAACACATTAATGGCTACTTAAGAAGATCATTTAATAAAGGATTTACTTCAAAAATAATTAATATTGAAGATTTATTAAAGACCGAAGATATAAAACTTTACTCCAAAATATGCAATAATAAAAGACATCCTCTATTTACCATCTTTAAGAGGCAAGTGAAAGAGAAAACAGTTACACGATCTGATGAATATCTGCTTCCAATACGATGCAAAACAGAAGCATTCGGAAATTCATTCATTAACAGAGTTATAAAGTATAAATTAAATCACGGACCCCCAAAAGACTCTTTATAACAAAGATTTTTCTAAGGAATATGAAAAAAAGGTCCATTAAAGAACATGCGACATTGTGTATATGATTTAATTTAGAATTCGACTTTTGAATTCAATGGCAAAGAAACATATCAGTTATTAACTTGATTTCCAGTTCGAAGCGTCTTATTTCTTTTAAGAAAATATGTTTCATAGTTTTTAATGCTGAAAGAAGAATTTGAACAAATTTTTTCTGATGATCCCATAAATTTCATCCTTTCACTCTTTACACTAACACTGCTCATGGTTGATTTACTCAGACTGGCAACAAAAGTTTTAAGTAGTTTGTAGAAAATCACTCTTATTTTGTTAACTATATGCATTTAGTTTATTTTATTCTATCTTATTTGTGTACTTTCAAATTTTGTACACCCCTGTAATTGGTTGATGTTAAATAAATTCGTTATTCTCTCTCTCTCTCCTTCTCTCTCACACACATCTAGCATGGTATCAGGCTAAAATGCTTAAGAAAATTTTGAGATTTCTTACAGCGAATGCGCTATTTCATCTAACATAAAGCATACAAATGTAAAAATTTAGGTAGAGATTTGAGAAAGGGATCCAACGCTAATAGAAATTCTAAAATTCACCTAGAGAATGAATCTTGGGATAACAAATATACTTTTGAACAAAATCAGTATATGCAATCCGTATTTAGTAGAATAAATTACCCTAAACATACTGTTACTTCATCAACAATATATTGACCAGGAACAAGAGTAATGTGCAACACCTGCATCTTATTGAAAATAGCAATGGAGGAATATTAACTAAATCCAAGGATTAGAGGTCGACGGTTTTTAAATTTTAACTTCGGTTTGGTTCGGATCGGTTTTGGGGCAAAAACCGCGGTTTTGGTTTTGATCTGTAATGAAAACATGTAATTTCGAAGCTATATTTTCTTATGGTTTTACAAGATTAATTTCAAGTTTTTCTTAGTCTTAATGAGACAAGAAACATTGACACCAGAAATACTGCATCGCTTCTTGGTGATCATGTTCGATCCCATGCGTTCTGATGACACATTTGTTGCCTGAATTGCCAACCACTTTTTCGCCAGTATCGAGAGCTTTGGCAGTATTACACAGCTACTGATTACCAGTCATTAAAAACCGTTTGAAACCGTGTTAGTGAAAATGAGTCGGTTCGGTTTCGGTCTGCGTGAAAACAGCGGTTTCGGTTCGGTTTACCGTCGACCTCTACCAAGGATATTGCTAATGCATTCAATGATCAATTCATTAACCTAGGCAAATACTTGGGACCTCTATTGTCACTTACACTTGAAAAATCTAACTATCAACTCCCCCAAATTTCTTTTTCATTCCGATTTGTGACTCGATACGAAGTTTTTCAAGCAATAAATAAACTAAAAATAATAAATCAAGCGGAACTTCTGAAATACAAGCATGTTCTATTAAAGTAGTCCTTTATGTCATATCATCAATCACTGCATAAAACCTTTCCATCAATGTTAAAACTAGCTAATGTTATTCAATATATAAAAGAGATAACCCACTAACATGTTGCAATTACCGACCTATTTCAATTATCTCGTCTTTTGCAAAAATCTTCGAAAAACTAATATTTGACCAAATAAACACCTCTATAACAAATCAATTCTTTCGAATACTCAATTCGGCTTTCGCAAAGCTCACTACCTCTCTAATGCATTCCTTTACGCTACTAATTTGATTCCATTGATCATTATATTCTTCTTAGAAAGTTAGAACATATTGGTTTCTACTCTAATAGTAAAAATTTAGTATGGTGTTACGTAAGTGATCGTTTTCAAAGAGTAAATTAAGGTAAATGGTATATTTTCTAACTGGGGTAAAACTTATAAAGGTGTTCGACAGAGTACTTTTAGGGTACTTATTTTTCTCGTTTAACCAATGATTGTGGAATAGTGCAGTATGCTGATGACACGTGTATATACCCACTAGAGATGACCGCGGTACAGGTTTTTCAAAATTATTGCCACCGCAGAGAAAAAAACTTCACCGCCAACCATTACAATATTTATTTTTTACCGCAAACCACTGAAATAAATGAAATTTTACCGCGGCAGAAGAGAAGAAGAAAAATCTATATTCAGAAATTGTTTTAACAATAAGTAGAAACACTGATAACAAATTCTGAAAGCGTTAAGAAAATAATACAAAATTAAACAAAAAAAGAAAACAACGAATATTTACAAATAAAAAGTTGGGCTATGACGATTGCTAGTTTCTATTAATAGAGTAATCAGGATTGTAAAATTTATAACCTCGCCACCGCAACAGTGGCTATTTTTATCTTCGTATGAAAATATTTATATTTCTGAATTATTTTTTTAGGATTATGGATCATTCGTATAAAAGCCTAAAGACAAATACTTAGGTATTTTGTGATTTCATTGAATTTTATTAGAGTAGTATCAAATTTTCAATGAAATATGCAAAAATTACTTTAAATATTTTGTGTGTGAAATCTCTTAGTTTTGCTTCATATACAGTTTTTTTGAGAAATACTTAGAGATTTTAAATCTTAAGACGAAACAAGTTATCTGTATTTCAATTCATCTTTCTGTATAACTTTTCGACCACCGCAGGTTGTTTTAATTCTAATAAACTGTTTTAATCTAGAAAATTATTCATGGCGATGCAAAGAACTGATATTTCATAATGCAAATTTCAAACTATTATGACTGCATTTTTAGCAAATCGCAATTTTGATATTCTATGTATATCAATTCTTTGCATAACTTGCATCGGTTTTTTTATTTTTCAGTTTTTTGTATGATACAAAATAAATATACTTAAATACTTTCCGTTAAAACCAAACATAATTACTTGTTGGATGTGTCAAACTTCGCAACTGACATTTACGTTTGAAGTTCTTTGCAAACGAAAATCTTTTAAATTCAATTTGAGTGTCCCTTCCAATATTAGTAAAATAGAAGGGTTCAAGTTTCTTTATTTATTTGAAGTCTCAAATTTCATATCGAATGGGGCTGAATTTTGCCAGCCCATTTCATACTTAAAATGCACCATAAAGCCGGTTAATCAGGTTAAAATCCGGTTAAAAATTCTATTTTTGATTTTCAAAATTTATCGATTACAAAGATTGCAGTATTACAAAACAATAGAAATTGTAGCAAAGTGTGGAAGGATTCCTACTTGTTGTCAGTCTAGTCGCAATCTAAAGTTCCTATTCAAATCATGGGATTACAATAATGAGTGCACTATTTGAAAAAATTGTATAATTTAAGAGAAAATGATGCATCGACTTTAACATGTTGAATCGCATTGTTTTTGCTAGATAAATTTCTAGATTTCTTATTGTATCCATTTTGCGTAACTACATACATTCCTTTCATTACGTTTGATACATACATATATATACATATATATATATATATATATATATATATATATATCAGTGATATTGGTTCAATATCAAAACTTTATAAGAACAAAATGTCTATCCACATAAATTAGTAAAGAAATTCGTTGACAAAGCATTAAGCTCAAATAGTATAGTATGTAACCAAGTAATAACAGATGATCGGAAGCCAATATATTTGAAATTACTTTATATTGAAGATAGAAAATAATTTTTAAAATCAAAATTTTAAAACATAAATGAAAGACTTGAAGTAACAAAGATTGTTCCAATACTGACATCTAAAAAAACATCTGAATTTTTTAGCAACAAAGATCCTATTAACAAAATGCTGGTTTCCTCCATTACTTATAAATAACAATGTGAAGAATGTAATCTTTCTTACATTGGAGAAACCAAGAGACATTTTGAAACCAGGATCACTGAACACCTACGAGGGCATTTGAAAGTGAAATATATTTGTACAGACATAAAGCAATTTAAGATAATTTTTGAGATCTTACTTAGAACCAAGAATTCTAAATATGCCGAAGCCCTGTTTATGAAATACGCTAGTAAGAACGAAGTAATGAACAATCAACTAAGCAATAACAAATTATTGAACATATTTTAAGTTCACGCACATTTTAACACCATTTAATGCAGTAAGTGTAAAATTTTATTCCCACGTATTTGTACTGAAGATGATTAAAAATACGAAACCGGTAGCTAAAATTAAATTGAGCACACTACTCTCTATAAATATATATATATATATATATATATATATATATATAGAGAGTAGTGTGCTCAATTTAATTTTAGCTACCGGTTTCGTATTTTTAATCATCTTCAGTACAAATACGTGGGAATAAAATTTTACACTTACTGCATTAAATGGTGTTAAAATGTGCGTGAACTTAAAATATGTTCAATAATTTGTTATTGCTTAGTTGATTGTTCATTACTTCGTTCTTACTAGCGTATTTCATAAACAGGGCTTCGGCATATTTAGAATTCTTGGTTCTAAGTAAGATCTCAAAAATTATCTTAAATTGCTTTATGTCTGTACAAATATATTTCACTTTCAAATGCCCTCGTAGGTGTTCAGTGATCCTGGTTTCAAAATGTCTCTTGGTTTCTCCAATGTAAGAAAGATTACATTCTTCACATTGTTATTTATAAGTAATGGAGGAAACCAGCATTTTGTTAATAGGATCTTTGTTGCTAAAAAATTCAGATGTTTTTTTAGATGTCAGTATTGGAACAATCTTTGTTACTTCAAGTCTTTCATTTATGTTTTAAAATTTTGATTTTAAAAATTATTTTCTATCTTCAATATAAAGTAATTTCAAATATATTGGCTTCCGATCATCTGTTATTACTTGGTTACATACTATACTATTTGAGCTTAATGCTTTGTCAACGAATTTCTTTACTAATTTATGTGGATAGACATTTTGTTCTTATAAAGTTTTGATATTGAACCAATATCACTGATATATATATATATATATATATATATATATATATGTATATATATGTATGTATCAAACGTAATGAAAGGAATGTATGTAGTTACGCAAAATGGATACAATAAGAAATCTAGAAATTTATCTAGCAAAAACAATGCGATTCAACATGTTAAAGTCGATGCATCATTTTCTCTTAAATTATACAATTTTTTCAAATAGTGCACTCATTATTGTAATCCCATGATTTGAATAGGAACTTTAGATTGCGACTAGACTGACAACAAGTAGGAATCCTTCCACACTTTGCTACAATTTCTATTGTTTTGTAATACTGCAATCTTTGTAATCGATAAATTTTGAAAATCAAAAATAGAATTTTTAACCGGATTTTAACCTGATTAACCGGCTTTATGGTGCATTTTAAGTATGAAATGGGCTGGCAAAATTCAGCCCCATTCGATATGAAATTTGAGACTTCAAATAAATAAAGAAACTTGAACCCTTCTATTTTACTAATATTGGAAGGGACACTCAAATTGAATTTAAAAGATTTTCGTTTGCAAAGAACTTCAAACGTAAATGTCAGTTGCGAAGTTTGACACATCCAACAAGTAATTATGTTTGGTTTTAACGGAAAGTATTTAAGTATATTTATTTTGTATCATACAAAAAACTGAAAAATAAAAAAACCGATGCAAGTTATGCAAAGAATTGATATACATAGAATATCAAAATTGCGATTTGCTAAAAATGCAGTCATAATAGTTTGAAATTTGCATTATGAAATATCAGTTCTTTGCATCGCCATGAATAATTTTCTAGATTAAAACAGTTTATTAGAATTAAAACAACCTGCGGTGGTCGAAAAGTTATACAGAAAGATGAATTGAAATACAGATAACTTGTTTCGTCTTAAGATTTAAAATCTCTAAGTATTTCTCAAAAAAACTGTATATGAAGCAAAACTAAGAGATTTCACACACAAAATATTTAAAGTAATTTTTGCATATTTCATTGAAAATTTGATACTACTCTAATAAAATTCAATGAAATCACAAAATACCTAAGTATTTGTCTTTAGGCTTTTATACGAATGATCCATAATCCTAAAAAAATAATTCAGAAATATAAATATTTTCATACGAAGATAAAAATAGCCACTGTTGCGGTGGCGAGGTTATAAATTTTACAATCCTGATTACTCTATTAATAGAAACTAGCAATCGTCATAGCCCAACTTTTTATTTGTAAATATTCGTTGTTTTCTTTTTTTGTTTAATTTTGTATTATTTTCTTAACGCTTTCAGAATTTGTTATCAGTGTTTCTACTTATTGTTAAAACAATTTCTGAATATAGATTTTTCTTCTTCTCTTCTGCCGCGGTAAAATTTCATTTATTTCAGTGGTTTGCGGTAAAAAATAAATATTGTAATGGTTGGCGGTGAAGTTTTTTTCTCTGCGGTGGCAATAATTTTGAAAAACCTGTACCGCGGTCATCTCTAGTGGGTATATACACGTGTCATCAGCATACTGCACTATTCCACAATCATTGGTTAAACGAGAAAAATAAGTACCCTAAAAGTACTCTGTCGAACACCTTTATAAGTTTTACCCCAGTTAGAAAATATACCATTTACCTTAATTTACTCTTTGAAAACGATCACTTACGTAACACCATACTAAATTTTTACTATTAGAGTAGAAACCAATATGTTCTAACTTTCTAAGAAGAATATAATGATCAATGGAATCAAATTAGTAGCGTAAAGGAATGCATTAGAGAGGTAGTGAGCTTTGCGAAAGCCGAATTGAGTATTCGAAAGAATTGATTTGTTATAGAGGTGTTTATTTGGTCAAATATTAGTTTTTCGAAGATTTTTGCAAAAGACGAGATAATTGAAATAGGTCGGTAATTGCAACATGTTAGTGGGTTATCTCTTTTATATATTGAATAACATTAGCTAGTTTTAACATTGATGGAAAGGTTTTATGCAGTGATTGATGATATGACATAAAGGACTACTTTAATAGAACATGCTTGTATTTCAGAAGTTCCGCTTGATTTATTATTTTTAGTTTATTTATTGCTTGAAAAACTTCGTATCGAGTCACAAATCGGAATGAAAAAGAAATTTGGGGGAGTTGATAGTTAGATTTTTCAAGTGTAAGTGACAATAGAGGTCCCAAGTATTTGCCTAGGTTAATGAATTGATCATTGAATGCATTAGCAATATCCTTGGTAGAGGTCGACGGTAAACCGAACCGAAACCGCTGTTTTCACGCAGACCGAAACCGAACCGACTCATTTTCACTAACACGGTTTCAAACGGTTTTTAATGACTGGTAATCAGTAGCTGTGTAATACTGCCAAAGCTCTCGATACTGGCGAAAAAGTGGTTGGCAATTCAGGCAACAAATGTGTCATCAGAACGCATGGGATCGAACATGATCACCAAGAAGCGATGCAGTATTTCTGGTGTCAATGTTTCTTGTCTCATTAAGACTAAGAAAAACTTGAAATTAATCTTGTAAAACCATAAGAAAATATAGCTTCGAAATTACATGTTTTCATTACAGATCAAAACCAAAACCGCGGTTTTTGCCCCAAAACCGATCCGAACCAAACCGAAGTTAAAATTTAAAAACCGTCGACCTCTAATCCTTGGATTTAGTTAATATTCCTCCATTGCTATTTTCAATAAGATGCAGGTGTTGCACATTACTCTTGTTCCTGGTCAATATATTGTTGATGAAGTAACAGTATGTTTAGGGTAATTTATTCTACTAAATACGGATTGCATATACTGATTTTGTTCAAAAGTATATTTGTTATCCCAAGATTCATTCTCTAGGTGAATTTTAGAATTTCTATTAGCGTTGGATCCCTTTCTCAAATCTCTACCTAAATTTTTACATTTGTATGCTTTATGTTAGATGAAATAGCGCATTCGCTGTAAGAAATCTCAAAATTTTCTTAAGCATTTTAGCCTGATACCATGCTAGATGTGTGTGAGAGAGAAGGAGAGAGAGAGAGAATAACGAATTTATTTAACATCAACCAATTACAGGGGTGTACAAAATTTGAAAGTACACAAATAAGATAGAATAAAATAAACTAAATGCATATAGTTAACAAAATAAGAGTGATTTTCTACAAACTACTTAAAACTTTTGTTGCCAGTCTGAGTAAATCAACCATGAGCAGTGTTAGTGTAAAGAGTGAAAGGATGAAATTTATGGGATCATCAGAAAAAATTTGTTCAAATTCTTCTTTCAGCATTAAAAACTATGAAACATATTTTCTTAAAAGAAATAAGACGCTTCGAACTGGAAATCAAGTTAATAACTGATATGTTTCTTTGCCATTGAATTCAAAAGTCGAATTCTAAATTAAATCATATACACAATGTCGCATGTTCTTTAATGGACCTTTTTTTCATATTCCTTAGAAAAATCTTTGTTATAAAGAGTCTTTTGGGGGTCCGTGATTTAATTTATACTTTATAACTCTGTTAATGAATGAATTTCCGAATGCTTCTGTTTTGCATCGTATTGGAAGCAGATATTCATCAGATCGTGTAACTGTTTTCTCTTTCACTTGCCTCTTAAAGATGGTAAATAGAGGATGTCTTTTATTATTGCATATTTTGGAGTAAAGTTTTATATCTTCGGTCTTTAATAAATCTTCAATATTAATTATTTTTGAAGTAAATCCTTTATTAAATGATCTTCTTAAGTAGCCATTAATGTGTTTGATTGCATTCTTATCGCTTCCATAAACTGACAAACCATAACGTATTTTAGATAATGCCAATGATTCAAAAACTTTATCTTGGTCCTTTCTAGAGTAATTGTTTAATTGAAGATCTTGAAAAATATAATTTAATCTTTTCAATGATTGTAGTAATTTTTTGACATGAATTGTGAATTTTAGTGATTTCTGAAAAATAACTCCAAGGAGATTAACATGATCAACTGTCTCATAACTTAATTTATTGAAATTACATTTACAGATTGGGGTATGATTCAGGCAAAATCGAATATGTTTTGTTTTCTTAGTATTGATCTTCAAGTTATTAATTGAGGACCATAATTCAATATTTTCTATTTCTTCCTTTAAGCAATCATTCGTCTTTTCAGGGTTGTAAGTATAACAAGGTATTAGCTTAGTTGTGTCATCAGCATATTTTAGGGTAGTGCACTCATTTTTAACTGAACGTAAGTCATCAGAATCCATGCTATAGATACGCGGTCCACCAACAGTCCCTTGCGAACATCCCAATTCAATGGATAACAAATAGACATTCCAAATCATCCCAAATTAATCTTTGTTTTCGATTTGTACAGAAATTATACAGCCATTGTATTATGTATGGGTTGTGAATGAACTTAGAAAATTTAGAAAATTTGAGAGAGAGAGAGATTTCAATATTTGGAAATGTTTTGAAATTCCAATTCCATATAGAAAATAGGGGAGTTCTGAGCCCAAGGGTGTTTCATGCTGAGATTTTTTTTCCATTAATATTTACATTTAAGTGCTTCATAAATCGCTACTTGAGACAAAATTATCATATCTGAAAACACATAGTAAAATCAAGGAAAAACGGGCGTAGGGTCAAATCATTACTGATCATAGTAATGTGTTTTGGCATTACAAATTCAGGTTCATAGAGACACAGGTTTTATTCAGAAAGTAGTCCAGCAGTAAGTGTTATACTTAGAGTAGCAAAAGTATAAAAAATTTTATTGTGAAAAATTTGCAATTACGTTTTTGTTCTTCGCCAGTGATATGTAATTTAATTTCTTACTTTAAGTATTTTTCATTTCTACTAATTGTGATTCATTGTTCTTTCTATGTAGAATTTAGCAATGAAATGTCAGATTAAAAAGTTTGAGTGATCGAATTTGCTAGAATGATAGTTTTGTAATATTTTGAGACCCATAAAATATTCTAATTCATACAAGAACGATTTTCGTTTTAGGATTCATATTGGCTAAGTGAGAGAAAATAAAAATTGCATCCTTTTTAGGGACTGGTACGAGTGAGTGCGTGTAAGGTAAAATACACTGCGGGCAGGTAGCAGTGGTAAATTATGCTACCTGCACATCCTTACCGTCTAATGCTTTATTGGCTAATATCAGATTAAAAGTGTTCAGAAAGAGATCTATTTTACCTTGATCGCATTAGTATTAAAATTGTCTAAAGAATTACACACAATTCTAAAAAAAGAAGTTTAATTACAACTGTGGAAACACTGCCTAAACAACTCGCAATGCATTCCATTTCTAGATATCATTGGAAATATCCCAATTTCGTGGGTTTTTGATTTCCTCAGTCAATCGAAGTTTACAATCATCAGAAACACTAGGATGCATTTTGCGCAGCTGGGAAGCAACAAACATTCCAAATTCATGAAATGAGTCATTTGCTCCATTATTCGAATTCTTTTGGGCCTGAGCTTCAATATTTTCTAATTCTGCCGACGCTAATCTTGGGTTCTTCTTTGGTGGTGTTAAAACCTCATCATCAACATCATTATTGATCATATTCTAAATGCACTTTAATTATATACGCATGTAGCAAATTACATCTTTTTTTGTTAAGGATTACAACACTACAATTTACAATTCGAAGTTTTTATTATCACAAAACTTGAATTTTCGAATTAATTTTAAATGTTTGTATATGTATTTGAGGCAAAATCGGAACAAAATTGTGAGTTGTCTTTGAACACCCAATAGCGAATACCATCGCTTCCAGTGGAGATTACCTAATTTTTTGATGTGAGTAATACATTTGGTGAAGATTCAAAGTATCAGGAGCTATTTATGTTTCGATAATTTGAATCTGCTGAAATGTTGGCAAAGTGCTTATTTATTTCCTCGACCTTGTATGTCATGTCTTCTTTTTCAGTCCAGACACAAAATTCATATAACCCCACCATTTCTTAGTAGAACAACAATAATGTTTCTTATTTTCAATATTATTTAAGATTCCTTTGTGAATTTCTGCAGAAAGCTTATGAACAAGAGATTCTTGGTTTCTCCGCTTTGCAGTTGATCCTGTTTGCACGATTGTGTTCTCTAAATTACGTAAAATTGCGTTCAGGCTTTGACTTAGGTAACGAAATAGCCAGTATACCGAGTGATCATTTTTAACCATCAAAGGTACGGTTTAGACATCATGATAGTAATTCTTATCATTGCAGAGATGATAATGAAGCTGATTTCCACCATGTGTATTTCCTCTAAAAACCATCAACGTAGAAAGTAGTGATGAATCCGGTCAGGTTAAAACCGATCCGGTTAAAGCCGGGTAATCTGCATGATCCGGTTAATCAGGGTAAAATCCGGTTAAGTAATTCTATCTTTGATTTTCAAAATATATTGATTACAATTACTGCGGCATTACAAAACAATAGAAATTGTGAGAAAGAGTGAAAAGGTTCGCATTTACTTAATTCTTGTCCCAATCTACATTTTGCGTTTAAAATTATGGAATTAAAATAAGGCATAATCAATTTGCGGCTAACACGAGAATAAACCAATTTGATTTTGACACATAGGGTATGAATAATATTTTGAACTTGAATATGAACATTGATGAATAGATGTAGCCTATGTAGCCATGCAAGCACTAATTTTTAAGGATCCGGTTAAAATCCAGGTAAGTTAAGAAACANTCTTGCAATTGTGTTAATTTTGAAACCAATTAATTGGGAACAAACATAAAATTACTCTCTAAAATTGATTTTTCATATTAAAATCCATTTTTGATCTGATTAAAACAACAGTAAATTTCATTACCTTGAAGTACTTTGTCAGAAACAATTTCGTTTTCTTTTAACTCAGTATTAGTGTTTTCTTGGTTCATTTTAGAATATTTAACCTTAGCTCCGAGCTGATGAATTAAATTTTGTAAATGAATTTGTTTCTTTTGAAATTCATTAGTCCTGAGAATTGGTGATACAGATATACAGTCTTCAAATTTAATGTGAAATGAAGAAGTTTTAGCTTTGAACAATTTTCGAGAAGAACCGTCTAAGATAAACATAGCCTAGCTTTAATCAAAACAAAAACAAAGAATATTGAAGTTTTAATAGTTATTACAAGTCAGGTTCTGGAGAGAAAAACACTAATAAACTTAAGTAATTTTTGGCACTTACAGTTTATTCTGTAATATGGAGACCATCTGCCTGAAAAATTCTAAACTTGGAATTTTTAATTATTGTGGTGTGCTAGCTCAGAAACCAATAGCAATGTCAAAACAAAAAATTTATATACATAGTATAACTATTGTTGAGTCAGGTTCATCAGGATTAATCTGGTTAGGTCAAGGTTCAGATCAGGTTTGAGAAGTCATACTTCAGGTCTAGGCTAAACGACGATCGAAGTCAGGTTTGAATTTTTAATTATCCTAAACCTAATGAACAGCATATGTAAAAAAATTTTTAACAAAAACGCAAACATATTAACTCTCTTTTGCATATCATTGACATGACAACAAAGCCATGAAATGACATTTTCTTTTAAGAAAAAGGATTTTTGCTTGACCTATTGCAGCTTAGTAAACAATTGCTAATAAGTAAATTTTTATATGCTTTAACAACTCTTAAATAGGCATATTTTTATGTATATTTGTCATGAGGTCATGCAGGAGGGGGTTAATAACAAAAATAAACATTTATAACATAAGGTTATCAGAACAGATAAAGGAGAATTTACCAATAAATTATATATATTCGTATTCTTTCAAATCGTCGTTGGTCACTACCATTCAGTATAAACTCATAAGTGTAAATTAATAAAATGAAATAACTAACTTGCACATTTTTTGAATTGACGTGCAGCTCTACTTCGAAGAACATCATACCTTTTTTGAAAATTTGGAGACGATGGGCTTATCCTTATTGAAACATTGAGACGTTTTAAAGAAGCATTACAAGCTTTGACTACCATAGGAAAAGTTGAATTACGTAGGTCATTATTCAAAATACGAAATTCTCCAATGAATTGATTGGCCAATTGAGGATTCATTCGCTTACTTTTCCCATTCAAAATGAACTCTAGGTTTATATCTCTTTGATCATTAGCACAATTTGACATGTGTTGTAAAAACTGACACAGTATACAAAATCACTAAAAAGTCAGACAAGTAAGTTTTTTTTAAATATATCATAATAAAATTTTTTTTACAATAATTTAGTTTACATCAAATATATTGATAATCAATAATGCATTGCACAAAGAGCAGCAAATCTTCGTTAATAACAATATCCGGGACCAGCGCGATTAATAACATATGAGAGCTGACCGATGACCAAGTAAAACCCCGCATATATATATATNTGCGGTCCACCAACAGTCCCTTGCGAACATCCCAATTCAATGGATAACAAATAGACATTCCAAATCATCCCAAATTAATCTTTGTTTTCGATTTGTACAGAAATTATACAGCCATTGTATTATGTATGGGTTGTGAATGAACTTAGAAAATTTAGAAAATTTGAGAGAGAGAGAGATTTCAATATTTGGAAATGTTTTGAAATTCCAATTCCATATAGAAAATAGGGGAGTTCTGAGCCCAAGGGTGTTTCATGCTGAGATTTGTTTCCATTAATATTTACATTTAAGTGCTTCATAAATCGCTACTTGAGACAAAAATATCATATCTGAAAACACATAGTAAAATCAAGGAAAAACGGGCTTAGGGTCAAATCATTACTGATCATAGTAATGTGTTTTGGCATTACTAATTCAGGTTCATAGAGACATAGGTTTTATTCAGAAAGTTGTCCAGCAGTAGGTGCTATACTTAGAGTAGCAAAAGTATAAAAAATTTTATTGTGAAAAATTTGCAATTACGTTTTTGTTCTTAACCAGTGATATGTAATTTAATTTCTTACTTTAAGTATTTTTCATTTCTACTGATTGTGATTCATTCTTCTTTCTATGTAGAATTTAGCAATGAAATGTCAGATTAAAAAGTTTGAGTGATCGAATTTGCTAGAATGATAGTTTTGTAATATTTTGAGACCCATAAAATATTCTAATTCTTACAAGAACGATTTTCGTTTTAGTATTCATATTGGCTAAGTGAGAGAAAATAAAAGTTGCATCCTTTTTAGGGACTGGTACGAGTGAGTGCGTGTAAGGTAAAATACACTGCGGGCAGGTAGCAGTGGTAAATTATGCTACCTGCACATCCTTACCGTCTAATGCTTTATTGGCTAATATCAGATTAAAAGTGTTCAGAAAGAGATCTATTTTACCTTGATCGCATTAGTATTAAAATTGTCTAAAGAATTACACACAATTCTAAAAAAAGAAGTTTAATTACAACTGTGGAAACACTGCCTAAACAACTCGCAATGCATTCCATTTCTAGATATCATTGGAAATATCCCAATTTCGTGGGTTTTTGATTTCCTCAGTCAATCGAAGTTTACAATCATCAGAAACACTAGGATGCATTTTGCGCAGCTGGGAAGCAACAAACATTCCAAATTCATGAAATGAGTCATTTGCTCCATTATTCGAATTCTTTTGGGCCTGAGCTTCAATATTTTCTAATTCTGCCGACGCTAATCTTGGGTTCTTCTTTGGTGGTGTTAAAACCTCATCATCAACATCATTATTGATCATATTCTAAATGCACTTTAATTATATACGCATGTAGCAAATTACATCTTTTTTTGTTAAGGATTACAACACTACAATTTACAATTCGAAGTTTTTATTATCACAAAACTTGAATTTTCGAATTAATTTTAAATGTTTGTATATGTATTTGAGGCAAAATCGGAACAAAATTGTGAGTTGTCTTTGAACACCCAATAGCGAATACCATCGCTTCCAGTGGAGATTACCTAATTTTTTGATGTGAGTAATACATTTGGTGAAGATTCAAAGTATCAGGAGCTATTTATGTTTCGATAATTTGAATCTGCTGAAATGTTGGCAAAGTGCTTATTTATTTCCTCGACCTTGTATGTCATGTCTTCTTTTTCAGTCCAGACACAAAATTCATATAACCCCACCATTTCTTAGTAGAACAACAATAATGTTTCTTATTTTCAATATTATTTAAGATTCCTTTGTGAATTTCTGCAGAAAGCTTGTGAACAAGAGATTCTTGGTTTCTCCGCTTTGCAGTTGATCCTGTTTGCACGATTGTGTTCTCTAAATTACGTAAAATTGCGTTCAGGCTTTGACTTAGGTAACGAAATAGCCAGTATACCGAGTGATCATTTTTAACCATCAAAGGTACGGTTTAGACATCATGATAGTAATTCTTATCATTGCAGAGATGATAATGAAGCTGATTTCCACCATGTGTATTTCCTCTAAAAACCATCAACGTAGAAAGTAGTGATGAATCCGGTCAGGTTAAAACCGATCCGGTTAAAGCCGGGTAATCTGCATGATCCGGTTAATCAGGGTAAAATCCGGTTAAGTAATTCTATCTTTGATTTTCAAAATATATTGATTACAATGACTGCGGCATTACAAAACAATAGAAATTGTGAGAAAGAGTGAAAAGGTTCGCATTTACTTAATTCTTGTCCCAATCTACATTTTGCGTTTAAAATTATGGAATTAAAATAAGGCATAATCAATTTGCGGCTAACACGAGAATAAACCAATTTGATTTTGACACATAGGGTATGAATAATATTTTGAACTTGAATATGAACATTGATGAATAGATGTAGCCTATGTAGCCATGCAAGCACTAATTTTTAAGGATCCGGTTAAAATCCAGGTAAGTTAAGAAACAGCCAGTCCGGTTAAAGTATATTGGGAAGCACATTACTAGTTGAAAGCACTTGCCAATCACGTAGGCAGAACAATAATTGCGAAATAGTCTTGGATTATAATGGACATCTCTAGAGACCACAATGGGGGTTACAAAGCCTACAGCAAAATGAACATTGCGGAACTTCGCAAAGCAATTCCCACTTACACATTAACAAACTCCATGAATTAAGACATCCTCAATGCCAATATCCAATTTAATTGGCCTCATAATCGTCCGGAAATGAACGCAAATTTCAACTTTATTGAAGGAGAAATTAAGTTAAGAAATCAGATTAGATTAGAATCAACGATTTCCTTTTATTACAATTATTCAATTACTTTACAAACTGAAACGATTTCATTTTATCAAAATTTCTATATAATAAAATAACTAATTAATGAATGAGAAAACAAAGGCAAAAGTAATCATTTGCCTAGTTTAATTAGGGGTAGGAATTTGATACAGAGCTGTACCTTTAACTGGCATTTGGATGTTGGAGAAAGCCAATTGTAAATCATTTTTGCACTATCGCCCAATGATTTCGATGATTCAAATGCATTAATGATGCCTGAATTTTCTAAAATATGAGGCGTTATGTTTGTGAACAACGTGATATTAAATAATGGTTATTATTGCTTTCATTGTACATCTTAATAAAAACATAATTGCCATCATTACATTTAGTGTTACTGTTAAAAGGAACTGCTTCTGAAGCAAGAAGCCATCAATTTTGTAATGAGATATTTGTCTTGCAATTGTGTTAATTTTGAAACCAATTAATTGGGAACAAACATAAAATTACTCTCTAAAATTGATTTTTCATATTAAAATCCATTTTTGATCTGATTAAAACAACAGTAAATTTCATTACCTTGAAGTACTTTGTCAGAAACAATTTCGTTTTCTTTTAACTCAGTATTAGTGTTTTCTTTGTCCATTTTAGAATATTTAACCTTAGCTCCGAGCTGATGAATTAAATTTTGTAAATGAATTTGTTTCTTCTGAAATTCATTAGTCCTGAGAATTGGTGATACAGATATACAGTCTTCAAATTTAATGTGAAATGAAGAAGTTTTAGCTTTGAACAATTTTCGAGAAGAACCGTCTAAGATAAACATAGCCTAGCTTTAATCAAAACAAAAACTAAGAATATTGAAGTTTTAATAGTTATTACAAGTCAGGTTCTGGAGAGAAAAACACTAATAAACTTAAGTAATTTTTGGCACTTACAGTTTATTCTGTAATATGGAGACCATCTGCCTGAAAAATTCTAAACTTGGAATTTTTAATTATTGTGGTGTGCTAGCTCAGAAACCAATAGCAATGTCAAAACAAAAAATTTATATACATAGTATAACTATTGTTGAGTCAGGTTCATCAGGATTAATCTGGTTAGGTCAAGGTTCAGATCAGGTTTGAGAAGTCATACTTCAGGTCTAGGCTAAACGACGATCGAAGTCAGGTTTGAATTTTTAATTATCCTAAACCTAATGAACAGCATATGTAAAAAAATTTTTAACAAAAACGCAAACATATTAACTCTCTTTTGCATATCATTGACATATGACAACAAAGCCATGAAATGACATTTTCTTTTAAGAAAAAGGATTTTTGCTTGACCTATTGCAGCTTAGTAAACAATTGCTAATAAGTAAATTTTTATATTTATGTCAAAATAAGATTTTTATATGCTTTAACAACTCTTAAATAGACATATTTTTATGTATATTTGTCACGAGGTCATGCAGGAGGGGGTTAATAACAAAAATAAACATTTATAACATAAGGTTATCAGAACAGATAAAGGAGAATTTACCAATAAATTATATATATTCGTATTCTTTCAAATCGTCGTTGGTCACTACCATTCAGTATAAACTCATAAGTGTAAACTAATAAAATGAAATAACTAACTTGCACATTTTTTGAATTGACGTGCAGCTCTACTTCGAAGAACATCATACCTTTTTTGAAAATTTGGAGACGATGGGCTTATCCTTATTGAAACATTGAGACGTTTTAAAGAAGCATTACAAGCTTTGACTACCATAGGAAAAGTTGAATTACGTAGGTCATTATTCAAAATACGAAATTCTCCAATGAATTGATTGGCCAATTGAGGATTCATTCGCTTACTTTTCCCATTCAAAATGAACTCTAGGTTTATATCTCTTTGATCATTAGCACAATTTGACATGTGTTGTAAAAACTGACACAGTATACAAAATCACTAAAAAGTCAGACAAGTAAGTTTTTTTTAAATATATCATAATAAAATTTTTTTTACAATAATTTAGTTTACATCAAATATATTGATAATCAATAATGCATTACACAAAGAGCAGCAAATCTTCGTTAATAACAATATCCGGGACCAGCGCGATTAATAACATATGAGAGCTGACCGATGACCAAGTAAAACCCCGCATATATATATATATATATATATATATATATATATAATTTTCACATAAAATGAAATTAAGCTGGAATTAGTCCAAATTAAAACTATACAAAACGACCCATGATTGTTGAAATTTCTTTGTTAGACAGCAATGGAAATATGTATTCGACCACCTTGCTATTTTGAATAAATAGTGATAATTCATTGGATAGAGTGTGCGTAAAATTATAACTAATTGTTACTTTGACTGAGAAGGGAAAATCTGTATATTTAATACCATAAAATATGTAGAATAACAATTGGGTATTAATTTTTAATCAAAATTAAAAAACTTGCATTGGAAAAATGTGTTCGGCCACCATCCTGATGATATATTGAATCACTTGTAAACAGTGGCAAGAGTTTCTTCTCTAGAATCCAAGCATATTGAGAGCTTCAGAGAGTACAAGTGATGTGAAAAATCTTGCGAAGATCATGCTTCAATATTGCACCCCCACCATGACAGACATCCCCCCATACTTCATGGTCCCCCGAGTAAATTGAGGCAAGAATCTGAACTTCTGCACAGTGAGTCTTTTTATCAACATTCTTTTTGACGAGTATAGCCCAAATGTTGACTCATCTGAAAATATAAAATTAAACCAATGTTCAGACGAATTGTCTCTCATCAACACGGCCCCACCTCATCCGGAATCTTTACTTTGAGGTTAAGAATGGCTTTCTGTGTGCCACAAAAGTCCCAATTGGGTACTTCTTCTGGTTGTTTCGCACAGTTTTTGCCTTACAAGGTAACCACCAGGCCATTCACTGCGAAGTTCTTTTAAAGGCTTAATGGAATTTCGCTTTGAAAGGCACACAAGAGTTGACTGGGAAGTTTTGGAGGTCGCTCTACAAGTTGATCTATATTACATTGACTCATCCCTTCCAAATATTTTGGGATAATCTACTCGTGGATGGCAATAGGTATGTAACCAGGCATCATATATGGCGAAGAAAGACTGTTGTTAGATATTTTCAAAATAAATATACTGAAAAAAGTTAAGCCAATGAAATTTTTTTACAGATTCTCTGATTTGGTCTAAAGTGGCTGAATACATTTTTCCAAGAAAGAATTAGCTAACCACAAGCATTGTAGGATTTCTCCTTGAGATTTAAGGTAAACAGTGATAATTATTTCTCAACATTGATGAATTTCTCTTTCTGCTACATCAAATCTAATTAAAAATTACCCATGACATTCTTGGCGTCAATTTTTGGAAATATTCATGACACATCATGGGTGGCCGAATTCTTTTTTCCAGTACCTTACTGATGTGAATGAACAGTTTTCCATTTTTTGGATTATGCATATATTCAATCCCTTACTTGTTGACACATGACACATCAAATTTGCGCCCATTTGACCCATTGTTCATTGTCATTGTTAACGCTGTAGAATAGAAGAAGGAAAGAGAACATCTATATTATTTTAGAGTTGCTTTGTACAATATAAAATACTGCTTAAAAATCTAAATAATTTCAAATAAAATGCAAATAAAAACAACAAAAACACATACAAAAATTAATATTGACAAAAAATTACAATTACTATCTTGGATTCTCGAGAATATAGATGTGGTTTATCGAATAATCAGAATTATAAAAGCTAAAACCTCTCCACTTTTATTTAAGCTTTTCCTTTATATATATATATATAAACACAGTGTGTCACAAAAATAATGCACTAATCAGCATTAAATGCAAATTTGCTTGTAAATTACTTGGTACAACAACTAAATCAACTATATTTGTTTTCGTTTCCGTCTTATAGACCGCATTTAATTGCCTAGATGTTTCAGTATTGTTTGGTCATCAAAGGGCATCACTTGGTGTTATTTATTTGCTCTGACATTTAACAATTCTTCTGTATTCTAACTATAAAACCAGTGGTTCATGCAAAGATTTTTGTGTTATGCTCTTCAGGCTTTTCTGCTTATGAAACCACAAGGAATTTCAATTCTAGGCATGGAATTTTTTGTTCAATTTTTAAGTGATTACAACAAGAGAGACCAGCACAATAACTGATTAGTTGATACGACAGAATGCTTTGGAGAATCCCTTAAATCCCTAAGCAAAATACAAACGCCATTGTATTTTGATGTTGTCTCAATCAGTCATGAGATGATAAGGAAATCATCTAGCTGAAAATTTTGAGGATTCTGCAAGACCTACCCCTAAGAATGAACAAGTCCAAAAGGCCAATGATTGGCGATTGCTCAAAAGTATGAAATGAACGTTGAGCAATTTAGTCAGTGATAGCATATGTTTAGAGCAGTCACAGGTCATAGAACCGCCCAAGGAACATCATTCGAACTATGAAGCACCCAGCTCACCTAATGTTTTGGGGTTGTCTCAGCCGTTTGCTCTTGGGGACTAGAATTTATGAACAGTGATGTTTGAATGACGGCATACCTATACAGTGCCGCTAAATATTGATTTTATGACGATGTTGTACATCACCTTGACAAAGTACTTAATCTCTACAAACTATTAATTGCAATAAGGAATAAATACTTTTTCTTGGTAATAGTGCATTACTTTTGGGACACACTGTATATCAGACTTGTCAACGAACCGTAATTTCTAAGCTCTGCTCGGCTTGACTCGCTTAAATTTTGAGTAAATTCAGCTCAGCTTGCCAAATAAAATCTTTCAATGAGGCTCGCTTCAGTTCGATATTTTGCTCTCAGAATTTTTTCCATTGCTCTTCTTATTATTTAATAAACATTTCTAAAACAAGCTTATAAGTAAGGAATATTGAATGAAAAAATAAGAAAAATCTGGATAACCAAATTAACAAGCAGCACTATAAATTTGGTTTGCTTAAAAACTGCTCGTTGTATATCCAATACTCTGCTCCAGCTCGGCTCGTTGACAAGTCTGTCATATATTGCTTTGATATCTCACTTATTCAACCCTAATTAGGATGGGGAGGGCGCTAAATTTACTCCAAACTCGTACATATTTGATTATTTATTGAAGGCCTCCCTCACATCAATTTTAGCTTTACGGATATTCACAAAGTTTTCGGTTGATTTTTTCTACCAAAAATTTATGGACGATTTGTTGGTTGGAGGTCAAGTCACCTTCTGATGCGAATCCAATCTTATCCCCCATTGGCCTTATTTGGACTATTATGGCTTGTCAGTCGTTGTCTATATGTTCATAGGGTATATTTCATTGAAAATGATCAGAAGATCGTATTGGTGTCACTATTCACTTGGTGGCAAATTTATTTTTTCTAACATTGCTCATATATGTCCACATTAGCGTGTTATATTTTTAGTGTACACTGCGGTTAGAGAATGCCATTTTGTGGTGAAAATATTTTCTAATGGTGAACCAGGTGTAGATTAATGAAATTCCCAAATTTTTTATCCTTAAGCTTCTTAGAAGTTTTTGAATGTTTCTCGTAAATTTTATAACTCAAGATTTACTAAATAATTCCAAAATCTAGAAGCACAACAAGATAGGGTAGTGTCTCTTATTGCATTTTTTTTCATAAACCTTAACCTGGTACTGACGCATTGGGGCCTTCACTATATTTGCGCCTGACACATCCCAATGGGTTTCAGTGGTTTATCTACATATCAAGAAACAACTAACTTTGATTGTTGACTTTATGGGGTTTAAATTTTACATTTACCTGAACAATAGGCATAAAGATAATTGAAGACATTTTTTTAAAATATGAATTTTCAAAAAAAATACCTTTATCTTTTCAAGTAGTTTAGGCACATATTAGAAATCGTTTTCACCAGTACAGTCTTTGGATTTAAGCAATTCATGAACTACTTTTACAATATTCTTCAAATAAATAAAAAATATTGACAAAACTAAGAAACAACCAGTTAAAGAATGCTATGCCTTTTATTTTCCATTACTTATTGAACATTTGAACATTTTGTATATTTTGTTAAATTTATACTTTATGTTATGATGTAAAAATTTTGCAGTCAGATGTCTTAATGTTTTGTTTTCATAATTTACATTCACTTTAAGTTTCATAAATTCTATTGCAAAAATATTAATTTAATTTAATCTACAAAGTACCCCTAATTGATCAGTGACTGGCATGCTTGGATAGTACGTTGAATTTTGGTAAGTTCTTGCTGAAGTCTATTGTGCTGCTCCTCAATTTCTTCATCTGATTTAACATTTGCAATTAAGTCATTGAGATTTCTTAAAAAGGCGCTATAAAGTTCGCTTGGAAAGACTTTCAAATAGTAGTAGGTGATAAGCTGTGGAATGAGTTGAAGAAACACTAACGCTGATGAAATCAAGTAACTTCTGTAGTTCTTATAAATTACTTTTCCTTCGAATAGCTTTTGCTTCAACTCGTCTTTCATTATGGGGACCATTTCAACATTGCCCTCTTCTAATAATGATGAGTCTCTTATTGATGGATGCTTGTGGTTTGCATTATTAAAAATGTTAGGGACTTTGGCGTTGATTTTAAGATTGGTTTCTTTATGACTGGACTCAAACATGCTGTTATCGTTTTCTTCTTCATCTAAATATACACATTATTGTATGAAAAACACCAAATACATTTTAAATATGTCATGTTATAATTTTTAAAAATGTGGAAACCGTTCAATTACCCTAATAAATATTATATCACTTCCTCAATGGTAGCACTAAACATGCAAATGGTTACCCTATCCTAGAACGAAATGATTATAAACAAATATATGAGTCAAGGAATCAAAACAGTTTTTACTTTGTTAGTATAATTTTAACTTCTTCCATTCCTCCATCCATTAGAAATAGAGTTAGAGCAAATTTTATACACACAACAAATATATAGAGCAAAAATCCATAACATCAGCGACGTACGCAGGATTTTCTAAAGGAGGCATCTCAGTCATGATTAAGAGCAGGGCGAAATATTGACTAAATTCCATTCAGGACCTTAGTTCTTAACTTTTTAATATTTTGCTGAAATTTTTTTTGATTTTTGATTTAACCAATCGAAATCAGTTTTGAAAACCTGACGGGGTAAATTCCACCATGTCCGTCCCCCCTTGTGTACACCACTTCATAGCATCCCTACTGTTTATTGAATTAGAGGAAATACATAATATATATATATATATATATATATATATATATATTATGTATTTCCTCTAATTCAATAAACAGTAGGGATGCTATGAAGTGGTGTACACAAG
>CABFPE010000155.1:1102644-1146615 GCA_900660155.1 Hofstenia miamia | reverse complement strand
CAATAAAGGGGTAAAATTACAAAGAATGCTGGCGAATTTACCAAAATACAAATACAGTGAGTCATTAGTAGACAATCTCAATCTCAATATATTCCAACTGGATAAAATGCGAGCATCCATTAAATCAACATGTCATAAGTGAAACATGATATAAATGTAAACAATGTGAGAAATAAAAATTTCGAATATCGAAAGCAAAATTATTGTCGATAATGGAATTCATTCGAAACATTGTAATCGGTTACGTCGACTGTCGCCTAAATGGTAATTTTCAGCCAATCAAAATGAAATACATTTGCTCCAATCCATTAATTTGAATTTGATTCATATCGTATAACCCATGTCCATAGCCCATGTAGTAAATTGTAAAGAATATTAATATTTAACATTAATTAAATCAATCATCCATGTGTAAAAATGTATTAAGATTTAATTCTAAATTGTCGAAGTTATAGAATAGGGTGCAACCGGTATAAAAATAAAAACGCAGATTGATAGAGAACTTTGAGAATGCGATAAAATACAGAAAATTGTTCATCATAGTCGATACAGACCGATCACTGCATAATTAACCAAATATATATATAATAATAATAATAATAAATATCTTTATTCAATAACGTACTGAAAACAAAACGTCAGTACTCATAAATTTACATGCAATGAGGATTAAAGGTTAAACAAGCAACGATTTATGAATGTCTTCTTGAAGAATTCTGTTCGTATATGTGGGAGTAGAAACTGTGACTGGTATGTACTTGAGATTCTCATATCTGATGCCCTTTGGTTTGGTAGTAAATGACATAGGATGTGGTCCGCTTCTTTCAGTCTGCTCATAATAATTATATCCCTGGTTTTTATAATGTCTCGTATTGTGAGATCCTTATTCAAAAACCCTCTTTGATAACTTTTCCTGAGAATACGGTCTAAATTCATAACATCTGCATCTGAAGCACTGCAGTTTCCATATACACTAGTACAGTACCTAATTCTACTGAGAATCCAGGCATCAAAGAGGAGGTGTAACCCATGTGTATTAACATTGCCCATTTTTAGCTGCCAGAGTAGATACATCTGCCGTGAGCATTCCTTCCATAGATTGTTGAGGTGCGTAGTTGGCTTTAAATCACTTTGTAGATGAAATCCAAGTATTTTCGACGAACTAACCTGTTCAATTGACATAATTGGGTTAATCTCATGTTTTCGACGACCNAATAATAATAATAATAAATATCTTTATTCAATAACGTACTGAAAACAAAACGTCAGTACTCATAAATTTACATGCAATGAGGATTAAAGGTTAAACAAGCAACGATTTATGAATGTCTTCTTGAAGAATTCTGTTCGTATATGTGGGAGTAGAAACTGTGACTGGTATGTACTTGAGATTCTCATATCTGATGCCCTTTGGTTTGGTAGTAAATGACATAGGATCTGGTCCGCTTCTTTCAGTCTGTTCATAATAATTATATCCCTGGTTTTTATAATGTCTCGTATTGTGAGATCCTTATTCAAAAACCCTCTTTGATAACTTTTCCTGAGAATACGGTCTAAATTCATAACATCTGAAGCACTGCAGTTTCCATATACACTAGTACAGTACCTAATTCTACTGAGAATCCAGGCATCAAAGAGGAGGTGTAACCCATGTGTATTAACATTGCCCATTTTTAGCTGCCAGAGTAGATACATCTGCCGTGAGCATTCCTTCCATAGATTGTTGAGGTGCGTAGTTGGCTTTAAATCACTTTGTAGATGAAATCCAAGTATTTTCGACGAACTAACCTGTTCAATTGACATAATTGGGTTAATCTCATGTTTTCGACGACCGGTTGTGCAGACCATTTCTTTTGTTTTATCTAGATTGAGTTTCATTTAGTTACTATCACACCAATTTCTGATGTTTTCCACATCCACTTCTCCGGAATCGTACACTGGCACTATCAGAGTACCATCATCTGCAAATTTCACAATCATATTATGTTCCATTACTGTTCGCAGGCTGTTTATAAAGAGAGCAAACATCAGTGGTCCCGAGACGGTACCTTGGGGTATACCTTTGTTGATATATCTATAGCAGCTCGTCTTTCCGTCAATCAGAACCCTCTGTTTTCGATCAGAAAGGAAGTCAACATACCAGTTGAAGATACATCTAGGAATGGCCAGAGTCTTGACTCTATCCAGCACAAGGTGGTGACGCACCAAATCGAATGCCTTAGAGAAATCAACCAGGAATGTTCTAACATACTGACACCGCCTGTCATCAAGATTTCTAGCTATTTCATGTTGAATCTGTAATAAAGCATACTCAGTGGAACTTTTTTTACGGAATGCGAACTGATCTCTGCCAAGTACACGTACGATTGCCGGTTCTAAATATTTAGAAACAATGAGCCTTTCGAACAGACGTGCGAGAATAGAAGTAACAGAGATTGGTCTATAATCACCGGGAGTTTTAGGGTGCGCGATTTTTGGAATTGGCACGATATTGGCACATTTCAAAAGTTGGGGTATCGTACCCTCCCTTAGACTTTCATTTAATATGCATGTAATTATTGGCGTCAATTCATCATTGTACTCTTTTATTATCCACAGCGGTATACCGTCCGGACCAGTAGCTGTCTTCTTTAGTTTTTTTATTGCCATATAAATATCTTTCTCAGAAAACGGTGGACAATCTGGTACCTCCAGCGGTTCTTTTCTTGTACCACAATACTGTTCATCATGATTTATGCCTGAAAAGTGCTCGTTTAATTCATCAGTTGAGAAATTGATTTGTGTGGTCGTGTTTACTCTTGTTACACCTTTGATAACCCCCACCAACGCTTAGTACCAGTTTCATTACGGAACATCTCCGTTTTACTTTTCGCAATTAATTCACGTACCCGAATAGAAATACGCTCTGACTCTTCTTTGTTATTTCGGCAAATATAAGAGCGTCTTTTCAACAACAGACGTTTAATTAGTGGATTGATATAGACAGGGTCTCTGCTTGATACCTTGATTCTGACACTGGGAATACACTCCTGCACTGCGGCAGTAACCTCCGAAACAAAACTTGCATAAATTTCATCAACTGGTCGGTCGAACAAGACTTTCTCGTGTATTTCTCGGAGTCTCTGCTGCAGTTTTTCTTTATTTTGCCGCCTCCTATCCAGGATTGTTTTGAAGGTTCGTACTGGGGCAGAAAAGGATTTTTTACACGGCTCTACGAGGATTGCCTTATGGTCGCTGTGGACTGTCGGCTCGTAAACATATGATTTGAAGTACCTGGGTTTATCAGTTAAGAAGACATCGAGGGAATTATCTCCCCTCGTGGGCTCAGTTACGATGTTGAATAGCTGAAAATCGTGAATCCAATGCTTATAGTCTAGAGAATTGAGGTCACCCGTGATAACTGTGATGCATTTACCATCCGGTATTCCGGTCCTCATACCGTATACCACATCTGCCACATTCTCTACAAAGACACTACTGTCGTAGTCAGGATTCGGCGGATGATATATTGATGCGTGGAGCAGGAAGCGACTGCCTAAACGTACCTTGATAACTTGATACTCCATGCAAGAACCGGGTGTGTTTATGACTGTATCAACAGAGAGGTCGTACCGGATGTATGTCATGAGGCCTCCGCCTGTTCTGGTTTGACGGTCTGATCTGTAACAAATATATCCATCGATTTGAAAACTGGAAGGGTCATGTTTGTCTTTGAGCCAGGTTTCCACTATTGTTATAATGCATGGTTTGACTGCAACTACTTCCGTTCTGAGANTGATATTCCAACTAGTGATAAAAGTGAAAAAGAATTTTATTTTGTATTTTATCCAGATTTCGCTGTCACTGCCGCTGCTCCTTTTCTTGAGATTGTTGTATATATTTACAATAATTGCATGTATATCATTGGAATGATGTAGTTTTACAATAATCATATTTAGTCGATTTATAAAATTATATTGATTGCAAATCTTATCAAACCATATTATAAAATATATGTACTATATTTCAAATGTTTTAGAACTTATGTATAGTATGGCCAATATGAATTTTTTTGAGGTGCTATTATTGTAGAAAGAAATTACTAAATGAATTGCAATTATATTTAAATTTAAATATTATTGTTATTTTTATAGTGATTTTCACTTAGTTGGTATGATTCTATTACAACAACAAAATGGTTTTGGTTTAAATTTCAAAATACAAAAGTTTAAAATCTCTAATGAATTTCTGTGTGAAATGCCTTGTAATAATAGTTTAATAACAATACTTTTGTCAATATTATATTTATAAATCCTGTACACATTTAATCTATTATAATTAAATCAATATACATATTTGTGTAGGGACCCACAAATAAGCACCAATAGAGACTACACAGATAATTCAAATGTAATCACCATAGGCTAAGTTAGAATCCTATCAGCAATATGTACCTCATCTGCGAGAGTTCAGCTTCTGGTTTCATTTCTGTACATCTAAAGAGGTTGATTAATTAATAAGATGACAATGCAACTGCAATCTAATTAGTGCACACCGAGCTAAGAAACATGTGGAGGGATAAAGCCCCGTTTCAGTAAGTAGTTTACTATCTTGTTACCTCTTAATCTAAGAGAATTCTTGATTGTTATTTTTCCATTTTAACGTAGGTAGAAGCCCTTTTTGTGAATTCCTGGTTTGAAAAGCTGATTCAATCCTTTGATACAGATTATTTAACAAAAATGTTGTTTCCCGCCTCATTGCTATCAAGCTGAATTTGAGGAGTTCAAAATAATATAGCTCATAAATGGATAGTATTTTACTTTCCTTAAAGAGTTTACGATAAGGATAATCGCGGTTTTTACCAAAAATAGTTCGAAGAAATTTCTTTTGGATTTTATGAACCGGTTCCAAATTTATTTTTTTGATGTACATCTATAAATTAGTAATCCGTACAAAATAGATGGATTAACATAAGTGTTTTAATATTTAAGAAGAACCTTTTTTGAAACAATCGATTTTATCATTTTTAAAGTATAAATGTGTTTGCACAGTTTTCCTTTAATATAGCTTACATGCTCCTGAAAATTAAGCGGTTTGTCTATAATAACTCCTAAATATTTTAAATGATTTGAGTTTATAATAGTTTGTTTATCTATTGTTAAATCACCCGCAGTGCACCTAAAGAAGTGTATTAATTAAGTTTTTGATGTATTCAAAGAAAGTTTGTTTTGCGACATCCACTCAAAAAGTTCATTAAGAACCGAATCTAGGTTATTTTGCTTGTACACACAGTTTGTATTATCCGCGAATAAATACGGTAGAATGTTTTATTGAACTAGTCATAAAAAATAATTATGTATTGCTAAATCATTGGAAAATAAAGGGTTCTTTATGCAAATCTATACATTTTAGTTTAAATCAAGTCCTTATCTTGGGTGAAATTTCCATTCACTCGTTTTTTAATTGTGCTTGTGTTTCAGCTAATTTTTTTCTGACTCTCAAACCTCCAACTGCTATTGATATTTTCTTCTCTATCGCTCTTCAAAAAATCTTTGCTGTTTTTTCGCTTTGCTTACTCATTCATTTGCTCCTACATCATTTCCCGTGACTATCTTTGTTGACGCAAACTTGATTTTTATTAATTTGTATTGTTTTGCATTCGGCGTTCTAATAGAGTTTTTATATTATTATTATTAATATCGGATAGTCAAAATCGGGTAACATTGTTAACTCTTGGCTGGATCAGGTAATAATATTGCCAAATAGAATTTAATATTGCCATTAAAAAACTTTTATTTTGATTATTTTTTATCCTATGCTGTGCAGTTTTTTAATGTTGACACTTGCTTCTAGTTTCATACTTGTTAGAATTAACAACGAAATGTATTCAGCGGGTATTGTAACCCATTTTAGAAAATATTGGCTTTGTGTAAAATTTGTAATTTAGAGACTTCGAAAGCGCTAGAACACTCAATTCTATTTATCTACATAATAAACTAGTACAATATAATAAAGTTCTGAGTAATGCATTTCGACCGCGTTTTCATTACTTTTTGAACGTTAACGACATTTTCACACATTTTCGTGGCCACAATTCATGTTTAACGTGTTAAATTAATGACAAAAACATTAAATCATTTTAGTATTCAAACGGTACTGTGCAATTTTTCTTAATAAAAATAGGGATTTTAGTGAAATTGACACAAATACATGTATATAAAATATTACAAACAATTCGAGATTTTGAAAGCATGCAAATAAATGAGTTTACATTGCTCCACTAAAACTGGTAGTTACTTGTCTTTCTAGTAGTTTTGTAATGTTTGTTGTTTCCGCGTATGACTCCCGAAATTCTGAGTATTGGTAATTATTACTCAGTATTTTAGCATAATTTTTCTGTTCGATTGTGTAAATTCAAATTTCCTTACAATATTTCAATTATTTTAGCTTTTGATAATCCATTTTTTTTGAAACGTACTCTTTAGTTTATTAGATTATCTTGTAGAGGTCATAGTTTCCAAAATTACCGCTAACAACACAAGCTACATCACGAGTAAATTTCAAATTTGAAGAATAATTATTCACAACAGATAGATCGTCATATATGAAATTCAACGAAGAAGGCCCTAGAGCTGTATCTTGAGTTGAAAAATTCCTAGATTTGTAGTCCGTATTGAGGATTTGATTGTAAAAAACTGCACAGCTTTCTGTCTATTCAGATATCACAGATTATATTAAATATTTGAGTATTTCTAACAGTGAGGAATCTACGGCTGTATCCCTCGGAGTAGTATGCAATGAAGCAAGTAGAGCTAATATGAAACTAGAATGCATTTAGTGATATTTAGAAATAAATACCGAGCAATTTTTTGTCGTGCTTTAACAGATTTGTCCAATTTCCTGACTAGGCATTTGTTTTCGGCTTCAAATGAACTAGTTGCGAAAAATATAGGGCACATTACGTGAAGCAAATCATTGTTGGAAGTCTCCTAAAAGAGAAACGATACAAGCAATTTTGAGGTTGATTTCAGGATTTACAAAGGGTCGTTTTGCAGACTGTATATATTATGAATGATTGTTTTGCAAACAAAAACGAATTTGTATAGAGCTGCTGTTTGAAAATCGATTTTACTGCAAAACTATTTGATTAATTAATCATTACTTGTTCATAACAATGAAAAGATCAATAATTGCTTCATCTCATCTGAACACCACGGAGTAATGTGGTGTTGTTTATGAGACACAATATACTTGTATTTGATAGAGAAGAAATGCGCTAGATTGAAAGGTTAAAAATTGATACGAACTGTATGTGTGAGCACATATGCAAACGTTTTGTGCCAAGCATTGTCTTAGACCATCAATATTGTACTTCCAAAAAACCAGACATGGTTGCAGTTCTGAACTGCACGCTCTTAGGTGGAAGCAATACCCCTGAATTTCAATCTTATATTCAACCCTGATTTAGCAATAATAATTGGATGTCTGGGGGTTTGTCGAACATTACTAAAGTCCTAACGAAAATGCTGATATAATCAGTTTTTTAAATAATTTTGTACATATTTAATATGCGAAGTAGTGTGAATTCAGTACTAAAGCTTTTTCCATAAACTTAATTTTTCATTTTAAGGTTCGGACATATAATTGGTCATAAATCAGCATTCACAATTGCTAGAAGTGATTATCGTGATACAGATTGGAGGCAAATCCCTCAATGCATTTGAAGTTCATTTTTAGACACATGACTAATTTTGGAAAACCTGATCATTTCAAGAAAATGACCCTGTCGGATACTATTATTTTCATTGGAATTATTGTAAAGTTGGATACAACCTTACCCAATAAGTAAGTTCATCATAATCGCTAGCATTTCTATATCTTTAGTGAATAAATGCTATGAATGTTGACGTTCTGCGGAAATTATGGGTTGCGTAAGATCTGCTGTAAGCAGACGTAAAATTTAGTCGTCGCATGATAAATGTTGAAGAAGATAGAGAATTGATGTGTTTACCACGCGAAATTCTAATATTTTTGAGAACCTCAACCAAATAATGCAACTAAAAGTGAAACGTTACAAGTTTTATATTTATTATTATTTACTGATATTTGCTTCCTATTACATCATAAGTTTATTAATGCGGGATTTTTTTGCATTTCTTAGTAATATTTTGTTTCTACATTTTTCTTCCTATTTCATCATCGACTACACATCAGTGATTTTTTGTAATTATAAGACGTTTTTTATTATATTATTGTAATTTTGATGTTACTTTTTACTAATGAACAATTCACATCGCATCGGATTAAAATTTAAGTAAATATCTTGTGCTACATATAGTAACCAAGATAAAAAATCATTTTGTTTTAAGTTAACTTATGAAATTTTTAACGTTAATGCAAGAATCTACTTTTTTGTATCTAGGGCCTGACAGTTTATACACGCAGTCTAAGAATTTTATCTGTAAACTATCTTACTGTGTTTCGGGTTAAGGTACCTTGGAATGCGCAAAAACTGAAAATAATTTATTCAACAATAGGACACTTGGAAATATCCATTACTTGTGACTAGTTTAAATTAAATTTTTTAAATGATTGGAAAACGCGTGTAGGAAGGGTAAACTTAGTATGGCATGACGGATGCGACTTGTACATGGGGGTTATACACGAGGATTTACGGTTGCTGTTCAAAAATGATTGATCTCTTCTCATCTCTCGTCAAGACAAATTGAATTATCTATTGAAATAAATTTGATAACGTTTTCTTTATAATTGCCATTTTGATGAACCGATATGACATCATAACTTAATTTAATGGTTATATTTGCTGCATTTAATTTCTGTTATATTTATCTTATAACTTGTTAATTTAGATTCAATTTTCTATTATTTATATAATATCATGTCAATATATTACGTTCATTAACACGTTTACAATAATCGCTGATAACAGTGGTTTATCTGATCTAGCAATAAAGTCCATTTTAATATACTATCACGACAATTATATTTATCAAGTAGCCATTATAGAATCAAATGAATAGGATTTGAAACAATGCTCTAAAGTTGGCGTGTTACAACTTCATTACCTTGAAACAAAAGAAATCATGTGATTAGACCATTATATTATTTTGTTAGAAATTTAACTCTAGAAGTACTAAATGTGTCAAAATTTATTCAAATTAAAATTTTGTTTACTTGCGTATGCATTCATTAAAAACGACTACAGATATATACACCTCCAAAAACATTGATAATCTATTTGAATTTCCATAAATAAATTTTTTTTCATTCTTCTACATAATTTTTTAATTGAAATTCTACATGCAAAATGAATCTCAAGAAGTAATGGTACTTCTAGTGTTAAGTGCTCACTTTTAAATACTTATTCAAAGTTTTTTCGAGTTACCATTGTATTAGAATTTTTGTAGTAATTGTAGTATATTAAATGTTCTCTATGGGTATAATTTCGATGTCCTATTTTGTTGTAGATCAGACCAATGTCAAAATCTATATTAGATGCAGACACTAGTTTGATGTATGAATAAGTACATGTTTTGATTCCATCTAATTTATCTGAATAAAATCATGAATGCCTTGTTAATGCAAACTAGAGGGGTGTTGAGTCACCCCGTACTTATTTGAGTTTAATTTGACGAGGGGGTCACATCTCTTGTTTTCCGTCTCATTGGAACGTTTGTTAAAATGCAATTAATCATTAGGTCCGATCAAATATGCTCTCTTAAAATACGTTTTTATGTAAAAAATAATCTGTATTAACTATTAAATTATGCTATATCATTAGGCATTTATGCTCTATAGACAATAGATTTTGTTCTAATTCCTAGTAATTCACCCCAAAGAATTATTAGACAAGGGTTTAAAGATAAGCTATGTTTTTGTAGAGTGCTTGCTAAATTGTAGAAAAAATTTTGAATATCGTATTAGATTGTGTAGAAATATGTATACAACGCAATTGTATTTTCCAAAAGAAGACAATTAAATTTAAAAATTATCATTGTAAAATAGATTTTCCATTGAAAATTTATGCAGATTTTGTATGTTACAATAAAAAGGTAAATGTAATTCATTTACAGGTGAGAAAACTAAAATTTTGCGGGAGCAATTGCCTATTGCTTTGGACTGTGCTTAAAATTTGATATTGCTGAAATATGTAATTCAAAATAGATATACAGTATTATTTTGGCAAAAATTGTGTTGAAGTATTTGTTAGAAAAACTAAAGAATGAGAAAAGAAGTTTATATTTATTTTTTAAAAAGATATGCCTATGAAAATTACAAAGGAAGAAAGTAAAAAAAATTAAAAACACAATGAAGTGTTATATATGTGGATGCGAGAGTGAAAAATTAGTAAGAGGTTATTGTCATTTAACAGATAAATACAGAGGTGAAGCTTGTAATTATTGTAATCTAATGGCTTAAGAAACGAATGTATTTTGTACCTTTGTAGATCCATAACTACTCATGATATGATTCACATTTATTTTTCAATGAATTATTAAATTGTTAATAAAGGTTCATTATAAAACGTTTATGTAAATGTGAGGAAGAGTATATTTCCGTACAATATGGATGTATAAGGTTTTTGGTTACATTTAAATTTCTTGCATCATTAAACAATGTAGCAAATCTTGAAAAAACATATTCTAGAGAAATATTTTTGTTGAATGTAAACTTGTACAGGCTAAATTGGCATATAGGTTTTTTTATAGCATTGAATCTTGTGTAAAACTTCCCACAAAAATGAATATTACTTTTCAATTTAACTCAAAAGGCCCCCAAATGAAGATAAAATAGAAAAAACTAACAAAGTAATTAAAAAGTGTGATTTTAAATATGGAAAGAAAAGCTAAATTCTATTTTCAAGCAACACATAGACTGTTAAATTAAATTTACGTAAAACTATTTTTCTTTAAAACTAAATGAATTTTAATTGCGTAAAAATAGCCTCTACCTAATTCATATTGATTGTAAGATCCAACATATATATCATGTAGTGTAGAATGTTTGTGACCAAATTGCAAATTTCCAAGTATTTTAAAAAAATCATTATTGGCATTACCATTCTTGGTTGTATTTACATATTTCAATACATTGAAATTTTCTTTTCGAAATTTGATATTAAAAGATGTTGGCAAGCTAAACAAGATTTAAGTATTGCATGGTTTAAATATTGATAATTTCTCTTCTATATTCCGTTTAATACATTTTTAAACAATACTTTTGGATTTGACAATGTTGATTTGTTCATGAGCAAAATTCGCATTTTTAGGTTCGTAGATGGAAATATGTTATATTTTTCCGAACGTTTTTTTAATTTTTCTGGTCTTTGTTGTATTGACATCTTTTAAAATAATGACTTCATAATAATTGGAAGTTTTCATTAATTTTTATATATAGAAAACGATGGTTTTCCCTTCATTAATTTGTTTCTTGAAACATCGTCATTGAGTTTAATCAATTTGTTCGACTTTATACATTTTGTCTAAGACGTTGACATGCATGTCTGTCTCGGTTATTTTAAATTTTGACATGTATACATCTATAACCTTTGTGTATAAAGTGAAAACGGTAGTATGTCGGGCCTTATGAGGGATCTTTTAAACTTGATAGAAAATATTTTTAAGCAACTTAGTATATGTATGTAAATAATAGGATGCCGCAGTTTTGAATTTTTGAATTTCGATCGATTTTTAAAAATGAATCGATTTATTATTGCGATTTCAATTTTTTTACAATTCTTTGTAGATTCTGAAGCAGCATGTGGCAAGAAACTCAATAGCGCTTTTTATGCAAATTATAAATGATAAACTTTAGGAGGCCAGTACTATATGCATTTAAGCACCTATATCAGGAACAAGTTACTATTGAGCGTAGCTTTTAGAACAGTACGGAACCCATTTTTGGCCAAGAATCGAATAAAATACTCCGGATGTCTGTAGCGTAATTTTTTGCTGTGGACCACTATTTCGCAAACAACGATAGAATTCAATGGATTGCGTTTCGAATACTGTGAACATTTTGGAAAACGGATCAAAAATTATTGAGCCATGGTCAAGTTTTTTTGAAACTGGCCAGTTCAATTTTGAGGATACTACTATTCACGTCGCTTATAAAAGACGCAGCATAAAAAGATCGATGGATTGCTGTATAGAATGATAAAACCAGGACACTTGTTACGATTTTTTTAAACAAGAGGATTTTTCATATATTAAGAAAATTGCTATTTTAGTCCATTTCACTATATTAAAGCCATTTATTGCTAAATATAAATACAACTTCAATATAAGTTTGAATTGCATTAAATATTTTAGGTGATAATCCCTTTTCAAGTTGATATTTCGAGAACTTCTTAGGATTAGATACTCATTTCTTTCACATTTAGAGTCCTTGCTGTGAATTTCAATGTTATAGTAGGGCCTGTACTACCCCAATAATGCTTTGTCACCTTACCGTGGTGTGACTAAAATTTCGATCGAAATTATCTCGATTTTTCGATTTTGAAATCTAAATCGATTCAAAATTCCGATCGATGTAGAAAGCCGCATCTTAATAAATAATGATATTGATTCATGTCTATTGAGCATGGGTTTTAAGAGGGGTTATGATCTTGATACAAATGCAAGCAAAATGAAATATGCAGGTAATTGTATCATGAAAACATGAGAAGTTTTGCAAAATTTTCCATTCTTGAATAGTCAATATTATATACATGTATATGTAGAGTCGCAATGAAACAGTTCTTTCTAATTTTAGAGTTAAAGTAAATTTATTGCTAATATGTATACAAAGACTAAAACTAACACATGACAAAAATACTTACAAAGCTATTTACATTGACATTATTAATTAAAGGGCAGTTTTAAAAATAATTCGACCATGCCCAATAATTTTTTTTATTAAATTAAATTTGTTTGATTTTTTCTTGAAGTGTTTATAATTTTTCTCACATTTTATATCGATGCTTAATTCATTCCATATGATGTAACATCTGAAAGAAAATGTGCATGTTTAAAAATTTTTTGATATAGTTAGATTGATTTTAGCCTTAAACAGCTTTTGTTTAAATTTTCAAGCATTTTTAGCCATAAATTTAGATCTCTAATAATTTTAAATGTTTGAATTGTGGATTGCGCAAAAATCCCTGTTAATTTAAAATTAATTTGTCTGTCATCATGAATCCAAATACAGACGGGAATCCAAAATGTTTGATTTTGTATGTTTAAATATGTATATTGACTTGTAATGAACCTAGGGCTACGTTTAGACTATGTGTTTGGTCACTCGTGATCTGTCACATTTTGGCAAAATCGCACCTCTAACCACCAAAATAATTAGCGATGTAACGTGATTTTGTAACTCTTCTTGCTACCAATCATGTAGTCTAACCGTGGCCTAAGAAAGAATGGAGTCAACGTTTTTACAATCAGGCTGACATAATGACCTGTATCTTTGTTATGTCTACTGTGTGTGCGTGTGTGTGTATGTTAGTGAGTGAGTGAAAGTGGCTTCTTGAATTTCATATCCACCATTCATTTTAGATCATCATCTAAAAGTGTACCTCCTAAGTCAACATATGCATGTGGTCACTCTCGATATACCTTAGCAACCCCACTTTCTGTTGGAGAACATTTGAAAATTATACATGAGATATGGAATCAATTTCTGTATTAAAGTGCATATAATACTCACGGTTCAAGGGAGCATAATCAATCTCATCCATCTGCGGCTTCCTCCAGTGGATTGCATCACACAGAGTAGATTGTAATGGAAGCTTTTTTTGTTACCAAAGTAAAAGCTTAAACTCAAATGCTATTTATAGAGTATTTTTAGTTTTCTCATAAATAACCTCAATTAGAAAAGAAGGCATTAGGCAACAAATCTCATCAAAAATGTAATTTTCATGTGAGGTTTCATTTGTGAGGAATGAAAATGAAATTGAGCAAACCTTACCCCATATCATCATTATCACTTGTTGCAGTTTTTTTATCAGGTTTCGAAGAACCCATCATTTATAAAATGATTGATGAGTTAACAAATTATATTGCCATGTACTCTACAATTGTGAGTTGATGGATTCTAAAAATATTAACCATGTTAATGTCCAAATTGGAAATATCGTTCAATATCTGAAGAGAACAATATGCCACTCATAGACTACATGCAGCAATTTCTTAGTTAATGCCCATGTAAGTGAAGATAATACATGCTTTTGTTTTTGTAGTGTTGGCCTCTCTTCATTCTGAAATATGGTCACATAATACACCATGCAAATAATAAACTTTATAAATAATCTGAATATTTCAAATGTCCAATTCCCTTTTTTGTTTTGATGACATTCCAATATTTGAAAGTCATAATAAAATTACAGTAAATGTCTATTGTTTGGTAATATATGTCTAGTACCATTCTATATATACATTTGAACAGATTTGTAATCTTCTACTGTTAGATGATGGAAATAAACATTCTGTGAGAGTTTCAAACCAACAATTGGAGGCATTGATTTTGAATCTAAGATACACATTGCAGCTCCAAATCCATCAACTACATTTACAATCATGGGGTTGGATCAAATTCCTTCAGGAATATGTTTAGCAAACTGTAACAAGGAAATTGATTTCTAGTAATCTGTATTCTGAAGAAGATTGCTGCATAAGTCATGCATGAAAAAGCTGCAGAAAATTGCTCATACATCATATGAAGCTAGGCAGAGGCACATTAAACTAAACATTGACCTTACTGAGAGGGAACAGTAATTAAATCAATAAGAAGCTGTGTTTTCTGTATATAGACATTTGCAAGCAAGTGCAGAAGATTAATTGACCATTCACTTTATACAGGAGAAATATGATGAGTTTCCCACAATGAATTCTTCAGAGAAGTAAACTTCACGCCAATATTTCCTGTAGCCAGTTACCAATGTAGCAAGAATCAAACCAGGATTATCAATGAGGAATTATGATGCCCTTACTAAACATCAATTCAGGCAATGTTCCAAAGTTGTGCAGAACATTTCATTCAAAAGAAAAATATGTATTTCATAATAATGTATTACAATTTTATATCTTAGAGAAGTCAAATTGTTGCAAAATTTTACAAGCTTTGGAATTCAAACAAGAGGCTTTTCTAAAACTCTTAATTGATTTAAATACTGAAAAACAAATAGTTCCTCCAGATTTTGATAAGCAATTTCACAAAGTGATGATTAACTCAGTGTCACTGAGGAAGAGATGCATTATCAAATTTGCTACAAATCAGGAAAAAGCAGATGAATGCATTTCAACCCTGAATTCAAGGAATTTAATACAATTTTCAAGTCTTGTTCAATTGATGTTAAGCCATAGAGAAATATTTTGGAGCAAGCCAAGGTATATTGGGCAAGCTATACTTAATTTCCACTAATGTCATTAAGCCAAAATTTAATGAAAGATGTATAACATTATTGTACTTTAATACTGATTCACTTCTCTGAAATCAATTGTCAAAATGTTTACAATGATCTTCAAAGAATAGAGCACCACTTTGACTTCAAAAATTTTTGTGGTTTCTTCATTGTTCAGCAATAAGAAGAAGACATATCTTATTGTCGAAGATGAATTGAGGGGGGGGGCATTTTGTCAGAGGTGGTAGCTCTAAAGCTAAGATGTTCTCAGTAAAATATATTGATTGTAATGGATACTATAATAAAACAATTGCCACAGGTGTTTTTACATCAGTCAAGAAAAATTTAATTTTGATCTATTCAACGAACTTTTATTTAATGAGGAAGTTCGTAGGAGACAAATGAGAACCATTCTTTCTAGAAAGCATGAAATGGGAATTAAAAGGGTTAACAAGATAGCCCTCATGTGGTATAAAGATAAAAGATAGTTTGTCATTATTTTATTCAGTCATTGACAAACTCTTCCACATGGTCATAGAGGTAAATTAATATTTTGTATACTTATTTTGTATTTAGACATTGCTTTAGATATTTGCACTAATTCTTCATATAATAACAATCAAAGGGTATTAAAGCAACAAAGAAAAGGTAACATTTTCAAAATTTCTAATATTCAATTTTTGAATGAACTGGAGTAAAATCTTAAATATTTTTTCAAATATTTTGTTGCCTCCCTCCTCCACATATACACAAATGCAGACACACCCTATACACAACGATTTATTCATTTTATTTGTTATCAACATATATTTTAGTTCAAATTATGGCCAGTTTTGAAAATTAAATTTGCACACATTGTATAAAGTATTAAGAACTATTCCTTCACATACTTTATTTGGCTACAAAGGCATAATGAAAATTGAACATCTTTATTTAATAATTTATTGTTTAGTTTCCCCCTCACAACATTTCATTCTCTGTTCTATATCAATTCATTATTTGCTTTTCTTTCAAAAGAAATACTTTGACTTGTTTCAAACAATATCTTTCTATGCAATGTCGTATGAAGAAATATTGGGTAGTGCCTGCATCAAAAATGTTTTCAGTGAAGTCAATGTCTCATATGATCCAATTACACAGTAAGCTTTGCCATTTGATGATACACAAAAAGCTCCTATTAAAGTAAAAAAAGTCTCATCACAATGGAAGTAGTGATATTCTAACGTCTTCAACAACTGGTTGTGTAGAAAATTCATTACATTGTTTAAATGTGGCCACACAAACTTCTCAAGTAAAAGCTACTCTCTGCTGAAGATTTGTCCAAAAATATTTGGTTTCTTTATACCATTGCTAGTTAAATTCATATCAGCTTTTGGACAACAATCAAATCACTGTTAAACAAAACTACATAGATTTTTCATCAAAACTGTATGCAGATGCAATAGGCAAAAGACTACAAGCTTTTAAATCAGGCAAGAATGTTAAGATGATGAACCATGTATGGGAGTCACAAAAACTCACATAGCACTTCAAATTTCATAGTAGACTTGCTTTTATTTAAAAATACATACATATTAGTCCTTCTATGTTCAAATTAAAATTTCCCCCGTGATGGTGTTTCTAGACATAAATGCTTGAAATTTTGTAGGGTAGATGTCCTTCATAAACCCCATCTTTATTTTATTTGTATTTAAGTTTAACTGAATTTTGTGGCAGTAATGGCTGCAGGAATTTAGAGTCAAATCCAACTATAATTAATCACTTGCCATTTTTCATAACGCAAAGTGGGATAATATATACACTATTGTCTAAAATTTTTGGGACACTCACGTTTCAATGAATATAATGGTGTTATTTATTTGTTTAGGAAATGACCACATAATACATCATATGAAGCATAAACAAAATTATATCTATGCATTAATTATTTATTTAACTTGGGCAATATTGCAGAATTCACAAATAATATCAGATTGAAGATTCTTGAAAAAGAACACCTCTTGATTTGATTACGGTCTTTCAAAAGTTAGGCATTCGTTTCGACAGTTTTCAATGTATTACTTTGAAATGTTCTTGCATTCATTCTGAAGAAATTTTCAAAACTGTTATAAAACAGTAGCCTTTCTTTGGCAATTCTGTCTAGTTTATCTCAATCCAGTTCAATTGGCAAAAAGTCTGGCGACTGTGGCTGCCAAACAATGGCTTGAAAAAGCCATGTACGAGTCCTCTTATCCAAATACTCCTTACAGAGCTTGGATGCATGTCTTAGTTCCTTATCTTGTTGAAAGACGAATCCTCGACTAAGAATTCTGAATTCAGATGGTACCACATGACTCTGCAGGATGCTAAGGACCTCCTCCTCTCACACCATTCATTTGATGTCAATAGGATCGCCAGTATTAGATTAAAAAAACACCTCCAAACCGTATTTGACAGTTGGTACGACACAGCCCTTCAAGAACTTTTTCCTGTTTTGTATTTAAGCATAATGATGGGGTTTTGATATGGACAACTCAAGCTTGTATTCATCAGTCCATAGTACCCGTCGTCACTGCTCCAGACTCAACAATTGATGTTGTTTTGCCTACTGAAGTTTTTTCTTCACGCTTCAGAGCCTTTGACAGCACTTAAGTCCTCGGCGAGTTCACGTGTTGTTTGACGTCTGTTACGCAGTGCTGACACTTGCTGCGATGTTGTGTTGGAGCTCCCAACGTAGCAAGCTAGATTTTACCTAACCAGATTTGGTTCTGAAGCCCTCAGTATAGAATAAGTGGATTTTAGGTAAACATCTTTTGCAACCACGACCAGTCCAATTGGAGATTAGGTCCACAGTAGAAAATTTTTAACAATATTGTAATGACCAGCTTTCAGATTGTAAAGTAATACCTGAATGTTATTTGACTATTCAAATCTCTGCTATTTTGACCATTTTTGCAATTGAATTTTAAGTATCAAACCTCTTTTGGACAACTGTTGCCTGATATTTATACCATTTGTGGACAGTAATTTTTCATTGGGCGGTCATTGTCTGGACAAGTTTGCGCACAGTGCGCTCAATTTGTTCATTTTGTGGAAAACTCAACCCACGGATTTATCTTGAACATATATATGCTTTTTTGTCATTAGAGATGTCATCTCAGCACTCAAAATTTACATCTTTTTACATTTTTGCACGAAAGATATTCATTTTGCTCTAGGACTAAAATTCTGTCTTACAATAAAACAAGCATTAGAAAAATCTATAAGTACTAAACTTTATTAACATTTTCAAGACTAAGTTAAAGCAAAAAACCACTACTTAGCTAATGACACATGTGTAGTAACCAAAATCAAAACAACAGTTTTTGTATAATGTGAGATGAATTCAATGTATATTTATTATATTTCGGTCGCGCTCTTTTCAATTTTGGATGAGATTTAGAGGAGTTTATTTGACTAGAAAATATGTGCTTTCATTTAAAGAATTGCAATAATAATCTTAATTGTTTTTTCGTTTTGAGTGTCGGCAAAATTGTTCAGTATGTCGTATAAATCAGTACATTGCAATTTTGCATACCTTCAAGTTTTTGGAGCGAAAAATCATGTTTTTGTTTGTCAAATGATTTCTAATATTTTTGTAATTTAAAATTTTATCAATAATCTGTTTTGTCAGTAGTAAGGAACATTAAAATGACAAACCACCATATATTTTTTTTCGGGTAAATCTTTTAAAGGTTACTCTAAAAGCTGAAGAAATTTTGCGAACAATTTTTTCATTGATCCACTATAATTTTATAATACAAGCATACATATATCCTGAATTCAGGTATTTATAAGCAAAATTTAAAAAATTGGCGCTTTGTTCCCTTATAGATGCTATATATATATAGCTATATATATATATATATATATATATATATGTCACGCTAGCCTTCTCACTCCAGATCTCTAAGTATTAATTGTTCATTTAGCGAAATTGTACCAAATGAAAAAAGGTTGTTTGAACTTTGATGTATTAATTCTACTGCAAGATAATTTTTAGGAAATGCTTTGATGTTCTCACATTTCGGCTTCAACGTCAACTCAAAACATTAATTATCAACTTCCAACACTTTGACAATCAGTGAAGAGGACAAATCGATCGCATGGAGTCTAAGTCATTCAAAAAATTTTTATTCAAATTTTCCTCAAAACAACCATCGTGTATGGCGCTCTGCTCAATATGAGGATACCTCTTCCGCCATTATAGACCCCGTACCAAGCTTTCAACATTTCTTAAAAATATTAGCAATTACAAGGAGTAAATGTAGCTCCAGGAAGTGGCAATATTTCGACAAGGTACTGTTCAGGCTTACCTAGTACCAGTTGAATGTGTATCACGTTATCATAATTCGTGGCACTTGATATTTTTACATTGTTTTTTCCGTAACATTTCCAGAATTGAGGTTATCGTTCCAACAGTACGTGTATCACCATTCCAATTCAGATCAACTCGATGTGCTCATCAATCCCAGTTAAATGCTTGCCATTTTCAGATCTTTAGCGAAACCAACAGGAATTGATATATCGCTCCAAAAGTCTTTAATTTAAAGATTTATCCAAATTTTTTAGCATACTCTTGTAATTCTTAATAATATTTGGAACCGATGCAATGATGAAGAATTTGTGACACCATCATCTGTGCTCAAAAAATTGTAGCAAATCTTAAGTAATGCTCCCCTCCATCAATGCCAAATTTGAGAACAAAATCTGAAATACATCGGGTCTGCATAACATATTCGACAACTCATTCAAGTCAGGACAAAAAATTAGAATTTAATTTTCTCATCGACAAGCAAAAAATTCCGTTCGCGTTTTTTAAAGTTAGTGTCCAAAACATGGTTTCTGTCATCTCATATCTGCTTCAAACAAGATTCAAGTGATCACGCATGTGAAAAGCGAGACGCAAAGTTTGTCGTGCAGAGATCTGCTTATTAACTCGTATATCGAGCATTTCATTTGATCGAAAAACAGTCATTTCCGCACGTACTTGCGAAAGTAAAGTGCAGTTCACTAAACAATTTAAAGGGTGTCCTGTATTTGTTGTTAGCGCGACACGATCAGTTGAGTCATGATTGACTGATCTCCTTCTGTTCAATCGACTACTGACTCGCAAATTGGATCTTGATCCTTTTGATTTCATTAAGTTCTCTAATTCCTGCTGCACTCGCTCTGATGATGTTGTCACCTTCCCTATTCGTTGTACAAAGAAACATCGCACTCTTCACTCGTTTTTCAATCGTGTTTGTACTGCTGCTAATTACATCTTGACTCAACCCTCCAACAGCGATTGATTTCTTTTCCCCGCCACCGAGCTTCAAGAAATCTTTGATGGCTTTCCTCTTTGCTGAGCCCTTCTCCAACTTCGCCTACTCTTTCATTTGCTCCTATTTCATCTCCAGTGACTGTCCTCGCTGCCGTAAAACTTGACTTGTTTTTATTTTTTTGTTGTGTATGCCTTCAGCGGCTAAATAAAGTCATTGATTATTATACAAGATGTTAATTTAACACTAGAATTCGTCATAGCACCAAGCTAACAGAGGTCTCTCCAATGTTCATTCATTACGGTGCTTGTGCAGACGTTTGATTTTCTTTTTTTTCACAAGAATGAACCAAAAACTACACATTGTAATAGCTTTCGGAACGAACTTGTGAAAGTTACATTTTGTTCTGACTTCGATAATTTGTTTCTGAAGGAGACACACAGGAAGTTGGCTCTTCTGATTTCTTGGCAATAGTGAAATCAAGGCTTCTTCTATTTCTAACTGAAGGTACAGTACAAATTTAGCATGCAACGCGATGTCTGAGAACGAGTGAGAACAGAAATTCTGGTTGCCTGCAAAAAAGCATAGTCCTTGAAAAGATCGATGGTTTTGTTAAATACTCCCCTGGAGTTCTGACACTACTATTCTCTAGGAATCACACAAAGCGCATGAGAGATGGTCGTCGTTCCAATCATGGACACGCATTGGATATTTTTAACATTTACTTCTGGTCGTACGTTATTTTCGGCATTTCTTTGTCTTTTTCATGGAAAGCAAAGAAACCCGGTCCCTATTATTTCCAAATCAAGTAGCACACAGAACTATGTTTCACAATTTGTATGCAGTATTTTTTTGTATCTATGTTTTAATATTTTTGGAGACAATGAAATAATCGATTAGCTATGCATCATTTAGAGCTAACAGCAATCGATAAGTAAACATTAATTCGGTATAATATTTGCAATAAAAAATTACATGTATTCACCAAGAACATTTTCGACCACAAAAAATAGAAAAAGTCGCAATTTTGATTTTTTCGTTTTTGCAGGATTTTATTTTTGGTCCTAATATACTTGCGTAAGTTCACTGAACACATTTATGAAATAATTTTAGATGTGGTCGTAGGTCACTCATGCTATAAATAAATATCGCGATTATTTAGAGGAGCTACAAATCAGGTCGGTGTTATTTGAGTTTGTAAGTTGCCGTTTTATTGTCTTGATTTTTCCATTTTTGAAAGATGCATTCGAGAAGAATTATTTTTACTGGTTAATTCTAGGTTTACATTGTTATCAAGTTCAAATGTCAACCTTGAATCTCTTGAGCATTCTCTGTGATGATCGCCGGTTTCTTGATATTTCCTTTTTTTCTGTTCACAGTATATTGTGATTCATTAAAACAGTTGTATATCAGTCGAAATTTGCTTGGCACGACTTATGATTGAAATTGCTGTGATGCTAGCAGAATGATAGAATTCATCTCAATGTTTTATTGTAATTGGATACAAGGTATATAGCAATCATAAAATGATTAAGTGTTTAATATTTGTGCAAATTTCCTAATGCAAAAGGCTTATTGTGTATTTTTATATTCATTTAACTACAGCATCACATGCCACAGATGTGAATAAATGTATAGCGTAAATTGCACCTCATTCCATGACTAATCAATGCTTTTAAACCAGTGTTCATACGGTGCATGATAGAAAAATTTCAAAAATAGTTCATAATTATGCCTCTCAAAGTACAAATGTATTAATTGTAGTAAACTGCACATCATATCACTTGTTTGGTGCAACATATTATACCGACTTTTTGATAAAATTGATATTCCACAAAATATAATGTACATGTAACCATGTATAGTTTTAATACAACTAGATCCATTTTCTTTAATAAATTATTAAACCCCAAATTATTAAAGTGGAGAAATCTAAAGTTTATTTATTACTTTCAGTTTTATGGAAGTGATTTGTATAACCAGATTTTTTAGTCTCCAACGTTTTTTAAATAACGGTATTCAGCAATCGACGCAATAAACACTAAGGTAAGGATTGCACATATTATTGATATTCATTACGGAGCACCGCAATGTTAGTAAGACAATATAATAAGCTGCGAATAGGTAGCCAGTTTTATTTCATAAAACAATGAGTAAATTTCTTTCAGATATGTACATTTACGTCAGATTTTAATGCAGTTGTTGTATTTAATGCAATATTTGCATTATTTCAATATGAAATAGACGTTATTACAGTCGATTGTCTGTCCTACAAAACTTTTTTTTCGATTTGTTCATTCCCCAATGCTCAAATTATATCCATACTTAATATCTTTGCACTTCTCACACAATAGTTTGGTTACAAAGTTACAATGTAATTTAAAATTTATTGTTTAGATTTCCCAAGCTGTTGTGAAGCTGAAATGATATCCTACTTTTTTAATTAATTTTGTTTACACAATCATTCAATATTTTCACTATAAAAGTACAATCGTAGTTTATTTTTTATTAATTTATTATTGCACTGCTTTTGATTGTCTGCTTAATAATCAAATTAATAAACAAGTATTTTTGTAACACAATTTGTGTGCTCTCTCAAGATTATATCTATGAACACTTTTTTCTCGCTTGGAAATACATTTTCGTGCATCACAATTTAATCATTCGGCAAATTACCAATTTTTATAATATGCTTGCTGTTTCTTAAAAAATAATTTTTTATAATGAAATATGTGGTGGAATTCCAAAGACTTCACCTCGTTGCCTGGAAAATTAACTGCACTGGCTAAATGTCACCAAACCACGTTCACCCAAATGAACTTTGTTCAAGTTCATATTGAGTTTGCTGAAGCAATCAACAGGTTTTCTATCTATTGCTCGTCATTGTCTAAATTTGACAGCTTTTGAAAAAGGAATTATGAGAACGAGTAACAACTGCAATTGTTACATCATTTAGGATTGTTGAAATCCTTGAATTGTTTTGAAGCGAGGGGTTTTGGAACAACCGATTTTTACATCTTTCAAAACCAGAAGTCAAGCACAGAAAGGTCTGGACTTTGAGGAGATAACTGAAAATTGCTTCCTCGGGCTGTCCATCGTCAAGTTAAATATTCATTCAGGGCGTCGTGAACAGAAAATGGTATCGCGCGCCATCCTGTTGCTAGATGATAGAACGATGTCTTCTATCTTTCAAGAATAGAAACACGATGTCGTTTAACATGAAAAGATAACTGTATCCAACGCGTTGTGTGACATTTACTTTTCACTTTAAAAAAACGGCTGGAAGATCGTGAACACCCTGTATATCGTTGATTTATCATAAGATTGGTTTAAAAATAAATCAAGAAACTATACAGCTCATTCTGAAATTTTTTTAAAATCCTGATATTTTTATATTTAGAGTTTTTTATGGTGACCCATAGCTTCTTCAAGTCATAAAAAATAACTGTAGTGAAATTGGCATAATGTCCATCTTCACTACCCCAGTTTAAAATCGTAGGAACATGTAAATTATGGCATGAATCAGTAGATCCGGAGAAGACGTAATGAACAACTTAGATTTTTTCTAAAAGTGTTGCAAGTGGATGTAATGCTTGTTCAAGAGACAAAAAGTCTAGAGAAACTTTTTTCTTGATTTGGCTTAATGCTTTAATAATTTCAAACAATTTTTACAATTTTCCGAACTTCCTTTTAAGGAAAGGTTTTCCTTTGAAAAATATATAAAGTAAGTCAGGAATAATGGTTAGTAATTCTTTTTAATTGTTTAAATTTAAATTCCTTGGCAATTTAATCATATTTTCTTGCATGTATTTCAAGTTAGTTCCAGATTTGAAATGATTGAAATTCCCTGCGTTTTCCATGATTTGTGGTGCGATTATTTAGCTCCTTTTCAAATTACTAAATCCATCTATTTTTGAAAAAAAATTATTTGATTTCGGGAAATCAAGATGATGAATCCTTTAAGGCGAATATATCACCCAAATTCTCAGCACTTTTTTCTTTATTATTCAAACATATATTGTAGAATGTTCTCTTTTGGGGACATGAATCATTTCATTCCTCGTTGGAGCATTCTAGCCAAATCAAAAACATAGAAGAGTAATAAATTGTAGTTTACTTTGTATCTGCAATTTAGCAAGATAATGCGGAATCCTAAATCTAATGTACTCCAAGTAATTTATTGGATTAATGGTATATAGCTTATTGCAGTTCTACGAAATTTACCTATGAAATCAAAAGGCAATATGAAGCATCCTTCATATTTATCAGAACTACGACTGAAGATTTTATGGTGGATATTTAATTTTAAGATCAATTATTCTTTTAATGTTGTTTGCAATTTTACATTTATCAAAATGCAAATGTCTTGCATTGGGAAATTTATTTACGGTATAGTTGATTGATTTAAACAATCTTCTCTTCATCTTCAACAACCATTGTTGTCTTTCATCTGTTTGGGTTGTTTTGCAGTTTTACGGAAATTTCGTATTTAGCCTTAAACTCCTATTGAACGCTCTTTGCTGTTGTTGTAGTCAATTTCACCCAAATATCATAGTTTCAGTGCACTGAAAAATTCCGCTTTGGCTGGGCAAAGTGTCTGACAAAATATAATTATTTGTAATAAGTGAGATAAATCAATTATTATTAACATTAAAAATTTAAGAAATATCGAGACGGGTATCTTAATCCCGTTGAGCTCGTGATTGTTAGTGCTTTAGCCTTAAACTGCCTAAGATTTATTAAGTATTTTATGATTTTCTTAAACTCTCATAACTCTCCAACTATGCCGGCTGTTACATTCACGTACGTGTGTACCAGGTTGTTGCATGTTGTGCGACGGTAACTGCGACGTAATTTTTTCGAATGTTGCTTGCATGGTTTCACTAACGGGATAATTCCCTCAAAACAAAGTAAAAGTGCATTTTGCACTATCATTATATGCACAAGATGTCAGTTGGAATTTTAAGATAACCGCGACGCAATGTGGGTAACCAAGAGCTCACTGATTAAACCCGTCGCGAAAACACGTACGTGTGTAACACCAGTCTAATAAATCTATCTCAGATAAAAATCATGAATCATTTCAAGTACTTCTACCACAGCAATAGTTTTTTACAAATTTCCCTTAGTATGTTCGAGCATGTTCACCAATAATTGTGACTATATCTCAGGATGTCCTAATTTTAAATTTGACTTGGAGAAATGCTTGAAAATTTGGAAAAGCAGGTTGTCAATTATAAATGACATAGGCAGTTTAAGGTTAAGTGGTCTGTAGTAGTCCTCATTAAATTTTATTTGAATATTGTGTTGGTCTTTAGTAAATAGGCTTTGTTTATTTTCATATTTATTTTAGTTTAGTCTAAATGTCCGCTGATTTGAGTCCATTCCAAGACATTGGCAGTAGTTCATATTCCGTGCATGTTGGCAATATAGATTCCAGTGTGGCTGCAGAGGAAATTGAAAGTCATTTTTCACAATGTGGTGTCATAAATAGCGTTGATATTCCTCAGGATGATGGGAGTGGGCAATCAATAGTTTGTTTAATTTCTATTTTTAGTATCTAATTTAAAGCCCTAGTAAGAACTTCATTATTAAATAATTCGTTTCGTAGCTTGTCATTAAGTTAGAGTTAATATCTAATCACTTAAATTTTAACACATTATTAAAACTACACCGATGACAAATGTATTTATTTAATATTTAAAATAAATCCGAAACATAACAACATGACATCAAAAACGTTGATTTTTTGAAGTTCGGCATATTTTTGCGACTGCTTTCCACACATTGCAAAATGAGGATTTGTTTGTACTCATTTAGTAAGTTAATACCTCTCTATGTAGCCTCATTGACTACTTTAATTGATTTCACTGTTTTTTCAAATCTTCGGTAACCAACAAATTGAAACAATTTAGTATGTGAGCATCGCAAAAAATTTACATCATCAATAGTGAATTTCATTTTCTCCAAAAGAGAAGTTTCAACAAAAAGTTCTGGAAAAGCAGGTTTCTGAGGGATCAATTGCTTTTTGTATAAATTTGAAGGAGTCTATTAACAATTTTTTACTTTTCTTTAACATCGATTTGATGGGAGCAGAGGCAACATTTCTTCTGTCAGATACAACAAATAGCGTTTTAGCACAATAGTAACAGTCGATGCAAGTGTTCATTGATGAATGGGAACATGTGCTGTAGCATAGCATATCTTGGTAAAAATGTAAGTCTTGGATATCAGCCTCTGCAGCAATATGAGCTTGAAACCAATTGGGGTTATACACCATGCAATGAAGTCACCAAACACTTGAAGGTTTTTGCACAACTCGTCATCTAGTGCTAGCTGGCTTTGAAGTAAAATCATTTTCAATGTGTATATAGCTGATGACATCCATCTTGCTCGATGATGAGGTCCAGGACGACGAAAGGTAAATTTTGGAAAAGTGATTTATCAATGTAGTAAAGAGACAATTGAAGCAATTCTTTGTAATCATTCCTTGGTATATATGAAGTCTAATCATCTAGTATACGCATTAACTTTGATTTAGCATTTGAAGTATGTTCGTTCAAAAGATTTTCCCCTACATTCATATGAGAAGTGCCTTTTTGAAAATCGAGATAAGGCCAACTAACTTTGATTCAATAGCTCAAAGCATTCGATTTTGGGTGCACTGGAAGTTCCAAAGATTGACTTTGCTACATTAGAAAGCACAACTTCTAGGACATGATGACGGCAGGCCGTCTACAATAATGGATATCCCAGAAGAGTTTCCATCAATGTGCACGTTCAATTAAATTTCCCAGTATTTGATGCAGTTGTGTCAAAACACATTGCCAAGCACATGTCATGAATATTCTATTCGTCAAGCTTGTCCTTAATTGCCCTAGATTGGTTTAATCCTCTTCCGCTTTCCAGATAAGTTGTTCCAAAACAGCTTAATATCGTCACTATGACTTACAAGTATAGCAATATTTTGTTTTTTTTTGTGATGATCTTCACATTCATGTAAGAATGTATTGTAAGAAACTTTTGTTGTAAGGGAATGGCAAACCTATCTTTAATAAGTGCAAATTGCTGAATTCGAGCAGACTTGCGAGCTCTTAAAGTTATGCTTGTCCTTAAAATGAAATCATTGACGTTCCCACCACTAGCTTTAATCAACTCACATAATACATCATTTAGTGCACTACTGGAAAGTTTGTCAGCTTGCAACAGCAACAACTTGTGGCACCCGTGTAATTTTCCTTGGAATATTATGTGCAGCAAATGATTTTGTAATTGAAAACCTGGAAATACTAGATGTATGGGCATCATCTTCAGATACACAAGATTCAGCTGAAGTTGCCTCAAGATCACTACTGCTTACTTCAATAGTTTCTCCTATATTTATTTTCATCAATTTTTCATCATTTCCTTCCCATTTTTTACGGCCACAGGTTTCCTCTAGAATTCTTTTACGAACAAGTCGGGTTTCGTGGACTTTCCTACCCAACGTAAACTTCCTTGGTCCTTGCTGGTCATGAAGAAGTATAGGATCTTCTTTCAACAGGTATTTAGCAACATCAGATTTGGAGATATTGAACAATTGTGTTAGCTTTTCTTTGAATCTGACTTCTTTTTCAATTGTTTTACTGCTATGTGTTCGACCTGGACGTCAGCTGGTTTTGATTTTTACATATTCACTCCATAAATTCTGTAATGCTCGTTTGATGGAGTTGATTGTTTTATAGCATTTATAGTTGAATTAGAATCATCGGCAACTTTTTCCCAAAGATTAACAACTTCCTCGCATGTTGAACAGATAGCTTTTTTCTTGGTTATTTTCAAAACTTTTAAATAGTAAAAAAATCTCTGCAATACATCAGGATTTGTTGGTAGTCTTAATTGAGAAAACCTATTTTTAACTTTACCTAAGAGGCAAATTAATATCTTTCGAATGTGTAGATGTCATAAACACAATTGCAATAAATGCAGATACCAAGACAATCAGTTAATTACAAACTAAATGGAATGTAAACAGAATTTGAAGCAATGCTTTATGACATCATCGGCACCTTGCACTAAACTGGAACTAAAATTTGATTGGCAGGTCACCTGCTAGTGCTCGGCTGTTATATAAATTTTTCCTTTGATGTCTTTTGTAGGAATGCCTGCAATATGCTATACTGATTTTGGTGTATATATTTACTAGATACTAGAAATGATACAAATTTATCAGGACATAAGCCATTGAATTTCTTCAAAATTTGAAATCCATCTCTCTGTCCCTTACTTACCTGTATATTTGTTATTAACAGCTTTTTAAGGTAATTTTACGTTTTGTGCAGATTGTTGCATTAATTATGTTCGCAAATAAAGGAAAAATGACAAAAATGACTATATTTGTAATACTTTGGATTTAAAAACATTTGCCCTCGTAAGCCATTTGAGCAAATTAGTAAAATTTTGTCTGTGGGGTTTGTCATCAACCTTACTATTTGAAGGGGGTAATGAAAAAATTCTGGAATAAAAAGTTTTTTGAATAACCCTTATATATATATACATAGCTAGTTAGGTAGCTGTTTCTAATCATATAATACATGAGTTTGTGTTATTTGAAATGCGTTATTCACTAATGATTACCATTGCTTTAAAATATTGCCTAGGAATCTGCATACATTGAATTTGCGGATGAATCCGGCGTATTAGCCGCTGTCAAGCTATCAGACACTGAATTTAAAGGTCATAAAATAATACTAACTTCTCTTGTTTCTGGTGGATTTGGATATTCATCATCATCGAGAGGCCGCAGTAGAGGATCTCACAGAGGTTTTCATTTTAAATTTATATATTTCTATTAGTTTTTACCAGTTGTTCTGTGGTCATATTTGCTAATAGTAGTGGCAAACTTAGACAGCAGCCACGAGTGAATATTCTGTAGAAAACCTTGAAATTCATCTAGAAAAAACAGTAATAGGTTTGATTTAAGCAAACACTTTCATAGGACCAATTTTGCTCTTGGCAAAAGCATGTAGAGATGTTTTATCTACCAGATGTATATTTTCATCATTAAAACTGGTTTTGTTAATACTGATGCCAAAGTCTTTTACAAAGAAATTAGAGAGTTAAGAAGAAAAATTATATTCAGTTCACCTCTTTTATATTCCTGTGAAATATATTAGAAAAGCCTAATTTTAGTTTGCATGATGGTAAGCAAACCCATTAATTCAAAGATGAAATATTAAGTTACAAAAAGTTTATTCTCGTTTCTACTTCAGTCTGAAGCGATCAAAAAATCATTGGATTATGTATTTTTTTTAGCTAAAAGGGAAGCCCTTCTTTGAAATTTCACATGAATTCTGATTGCTCCGTCGTCCATGCTTCGCCTATGCCAACAAATTTTCACTCCAAGTTAAACTAAATTTAAGTGTTAAAATATGACAATTGGGGGAACATTGATTAAAAAATTGAGAGACGTAATCTTATTTATAAGTTGAGTTTATTCAAATTTGTATGTATATATACAGTACTTGCCAAAAGTTTGGGAACACTTTCCAAATGTAGGAATTTTTGTATTTTACACTAAAAACGCAATATAAAAACAATATAATAAGACAATGTAGAAACAATATGATAACACCGTGTAGAAAGTAAACAGTTAATTCAGAAAAACTCACTAATATTTTGTATGCCCGCCATTATTGGCCAAACACGCAACAATGCGATTTGACATTAACTCGACCAGCTTTCTACAATAATCATCAGTAATCTCTGTGCACCATACCACTTTAATTTGCTCCTTCAGATCATCGAGTGATGTGCATTGGCGCTTCCTCAGACAGTTTTTGATGTGATGCCAGCAATTTTCTATGAGATTGAGGTCTGGGGAGTTTGCTGGCCAGTTCTCAAGCAGCCGAAAGTCTTGTGATGCAATCCACTGTTTCACAACTCTGGCGCTGTGACAAGGAGCACCATCTTGTTGTAGTACAGCACAACCGGTCTCAAATGTTCTTTGAAGACAATCGGGGTTTGGCTGCCGGTTTGCACGATGGAAGGTCAAAGGTAGTATTCAATTTCGCCTAATAGTGCGTGTTGATACATTCTCCACCACACCTAGATTTGCTTTGACTTCAGAAGATGAAGAGAATTGTTGATTGAAAATGTAACGGTGAATGAGATGGTCAGTGAGAGGGGTTGTTACTTTTGGCCTTCTAGACCACTTGCAAGAGCAAAAATTTTGGAGTTGCTGATAGCAAGTACCACTTCTGGATACCGAAGATACTGACACGCCTATTCTAATAGCTATAGCATGATAATTGTACCCCTCCTCCTGCAAGATATGAATTTGAGCACGCTTTGTTGGTGAAATTTCACTACCACGGACCATATTTCAAACTATAATGATAGTGCTTTTTCAGTGAAAATTTTTGTTAATTTTATTATCTAAATGAATCTGTTGTAAATTCTAAGAAAACAAATGGGAATTCCAGGAATTTTACGAAGTTTCCAGGAAATAGCATAAAACACGTTTTAGACAGGTTACTGTTGCCAAACTTTTGGCCAGTACTTTATAAGATAAGATAAGACAATCTTTATTAAGAGAAGGTAAAGCAATTAATACAAACTGATGGCTTCTCAAAATAGCGTCATTAAAAATAAAAATAAAACAAAATCATACTATTTACAAACCTATACATTGCTAAGAAGGCTAAGAATAAGTCTACATTCTAGTAATTGTGTAATTGCTATTATAGAATTTGTACCCTGTCCAAGATCTTCCTGAGATGAATTTTTGCTTAAGAATAAATCTTTTCACACTATTTCGGAATTCTTTCAGTTTTGTAATATGCTTAATTTCGTTAGGTAGATTATTCCATTGCCTTGTGGCTACGTTTAAAAATGAATTTTCTTTGACTTTACGTCTGAACCTAGTGACAACATATTTCTTAGACCGTCTATTGAAAGTTTTCTTGAATTCAGGGAGATTTATCTTATCATAAGGCGGAATTTCGTTAGCAGCTTTGAAAAATAATGTAGCAATATTGATTTGTATTAATTGTTGAGGAGAAGGACACGTTTCCAAAATATAATTTTTGGTGTTACTAGAATTTCTTTTGCAAACATTTAAAGCCCATTTATATTGCAGCTGAAGTTTATTTATCAATGATGTGCTCAAATTCGAAAATAGTACACTCCCGTAATTTAGGTGGCTCATAACAAATGCGTGGAATAGCTGAATTATTGCATGAGGAGGTAATAGGTCAGCAACCTGAGAAATAGTTCTTATGCCAGCAGCAATTTTTTTCTGTGTAGATTTAATGTGCTCGGAAAAAGAAAGTTTTGAGTCAATTATTATTCCTAAATATTTGAAAGTATCACTTGTAGAAATAATTGCATTTTTTATAGTCAAATTTTTATTTGTATGCAAGTTATTGTTGAAAAAGGGGTTCATTATACAAAATTGCGTTTTCTCGGCATTAATGCGTAATTTGTGCATAGAGAAATAATGGCTTAGTGACTGGCAGTTGGATTCCACTTTTTTTATTGCAACATCTAATGACTTGTTGGCGGAAAATATACAGGTATCGTCTGCATATTGTATAAGATTGCAATTAGTATAAAAGTCCATATCATTGACATAGATATTAAACAGAAGAGGTCCAAGAATGGTTCCTTGCGGAACACCTTTTTCAATATACAGCCAGTCTGAAAGTACTGAGTTGATTTTAACTCGTTGTTTCCTATTACTTATGAAACTCGCAATTAAACTAGTACTATCGAGGGAGAATCCCATACGTTTTAGTTTTTTTATTAGTATGTCATGGTCGATTGAATCAAATGCCTTAGAGAGATCTAAGCATGCAATAGCAACATATTGTTGATCATCCAATGAATTTCGCCAGTTCTCTGTTGCCTGGATAAGTGCATCATTCGTTGAAAAACTTCTTCTAAATCCAAATTGGGTTGCAGAGAGCCGATTATGTTTTTTAATATGCTCGAACATTTGATTGAATATTAGTCTTTCAAAAACTTTACTTATTGGGGTCGTGATTGAAATAGGCCTATAATTTAGTGGGCATGTTTCATCATTTTTTTTGTAAAGCGGAGTAACATGTGCTTCTTTTAAGCAGTCTGGGAATGTTTTGGATTTAATGCATTCATTAAAAATGTAGTTAAGAGGAATATTAATTAAGTGTGCGATTTCCTTAAGTATCCATGTGGGAATATTTGACGGCCCACTGGATTTGCCGGATTTTAATTTATTTAAGGCTTTGAGCATTTCATAACTAGTCGTAAATCTAAAGGTAAAATCGTGTGCATAAAGCTTTTCATTTTCAATATATTTTACTTACATTATCCCCAGAATAGTTGCCCAAATTTACGAATGATTTGTTTAAAATATTGGAGATGTGATAAGGATCCTTCTGCAATTTGCCATAGTCGTCTGTTATAGCTATGATCTTATTGGTGACCCGTTTATTGCGATTTGTCAGATTATGAATAAAACTCCATTTAGATTTTTGAGATAGCATTCCATTATATTCTTTTTTTATGTACATATTATACGCCTTACGATTTGCTATGTTACAGATGTTTCTAGCTCTCTTGTAGCGGTTAAAATTTACTTCACATTGGTTATTTAAGAAATTTTTATATGCTTGATTTTTCGCACGAATGAGTGTTTTACAGTCGTCGGTAATCCACTCCTTAGAATTTTTTGAGTTATCTTTTGCTTTAGAGTTATTAGGATTTAATAAAACACGTTGTTCAGGGCAATATAAGTTGACATAATATTCAAGAATTTTTAAAAGCTTACTCATCATTGCATTGGGTTCGGTTGCTGTATAAACACATTGCCAGTTCTGATTTGAAAGTGCTAATTTTAGATTATTTAGATTATCCTTATTTCGAATACGGGTTGTAATCCATGTTTTCGATGTGTTTTCACTAGTCTTAGGTACACTGATTGATACTATGCAATGATCTGAGAAAGGGCATTCTGTTGAGTAAAATTTAAAATTAAAATCAGATATTTCGGATGTAATGATGTAGTCGATTATTGTCCGAGAGTTATGAGTAAGTCTAGTGGGAATTTTCGTGTTTGCAGACTTCAAATTATACGCATTTAGTAAAGAATCTAATTTTGATTTTTCAGAGCCGACAAGATAGTTAATATTCCAATCTCCGAGCAAGAGAACATCCTTATTTTCAGCACAAGCGATGGATAATTCAGTTTCCATTTGTTTGATAAATTCTGTCAAATACTTTTTTGAAGGGCAATATGACACATTGAGTAATTGCTTTTTGTAATGGGAGGTTCTAATTGGATTATTTAATTCAATCCATAAACTTTCAAATTTAGAATTACAATTTGCGATATTATGTCGGAATTTTTGATTATATATTTTGGGAACAAGGAATAAGACACCGCCACCTTTGACTTTTTCTAAGAAATTATTTAAAGCTCTATCCCTACGAAATAATTTGTAAATCGAACTATCAAATGACCAATTTGAATCAGGGTCATCGTTACACAACCAAGTTTCTGAAATTCCTATGATAGTTTCATTTTGGAAATTTGCCATAAACTGTCTAAATTGGTGGTATTTAGCAGCTAGATTCTGAAAATTAATGTGGATATAATTAATCGAATTACTGGTGTTTAGTTTTGAGGCAAATGCTTCATAAAAAATGTTAGGACCCGGGTTTTTTTCTATTCCCTGTGAAGAGAGAAGATAAAATAATATCAAGGCATAGAAGAGGCATTTTTTAAAGCTTAACATAATAAGAGTCAATTTCATTTCGGTTAGATGTAGACGTATTCTTAACCTGGATTTTGCAATTACTTTATATAGTAAATTAATATGCATTATTAGATAAAACTAGTAAATTTCTTAACTGTGAAATTTCACTTGGTGATAACTGCGGTGGTAAAGCGGCAACTTCTGAGTATAAGCGAGCGTACGCCGGTGATTTGTGTTGCGTTTGATTAATTAGAAAGTGGCGATAATTAGGCGGTGTATAAAAGGAACGGTTCGCGCTTTGAGGTTTGTGAAACGAAGCTCGTCCGGATCGAGGGGCACCAAAGAATTCTTTGATTAGTTTTGCAAGAGTTGCATAACCAGCCTTCGAAAAGTGAATGTTGTCGCGTGCGAATAGCCTTGGGTTCGGCAGGGCATTCAAAATAAAAGAGTTGCAGTTCGGGAAAACAAAGTATCCTAGTGATTTGGAGTTTTGGTGCAGAAGAGTGTTCAGTTCGAATGCTTTACTGTTGAGGTGGCGATTGAATACAAATGGCGCAAGTTCTCCAAGAAATACTTTTGCATTTTCAAAAGTAGTCTTAACAGCTTCAATTAAATTTGTATACTTTTCTGTAAAATTCGATTTATTCTGCATTATATCATTACGACCAATTGTAATGAGAATTTTCTTGACGAACGTTTCTTTCGGGTACTGCTTAATAACGCGTGTGAGTTCCTCAATTGTAGCCCCTGAGTAAGAGTGGACAGTGACTTTGTGATTATTGATGAGGTGGTTAGCTCTAAGGTTTCTATACATTGACGATCCTAAGATTAAGAAGTCGGTGTGAGGCTTAATAGTTAGTGGCTTGAGGTTTCTGGTAACACGATCTAATTGTGGAGCTTGTGATGTGACGGCGTTATTAACATCAATAATAAAAAGCCTACAGCACCTGGGGTTCCCAGGCGGTCACCCATCCAAGTACTAACCAGGCCCACAGTTGCTTAACTTCGGTGATCAGACGAGTTCCGGTGCTTTCAACTGGGTTTGGCCGTAGGCAGATGAAATCGTTTTATGGGATCATACAAACACATGCAAACTAAGCTAACTAAAACATTACAAGGTAATTCTTTGAAAAATTAAAACTGATTAAATGTATGCAAACCATTGATATGTAAAAAATACAAATATCAAAATTGTATTTTGCTTGAAATATATTTATAATAGATTGAAATTTGGGTCACGTATCACCATATGTGCATAGATTAAATAAAAAAATTTCCATCCAAAAATCGGTAGGACTGTATTTAGCTGTTGCTGGCCACCTACCAGTTGCGCCCTTGAAATTTACAGAGTATCTGTTGAGCTGCATAGGTGATTTGATTCACTTTAGACAGCTAAAATTTTCGAAAGGTACTGCACCACTAAGACTGCAAGAATTCAACATCGATGTTGTTATCGGAATTGATATCTGCTTAATAATAGAATTCATCACAGAATGTAACACAAAGATCATGACAAATTCTGTATTGCACATAAAATGTATTGTTAGAATTTGATTTAGTAAACACTACTTTGATTTATTTTTGTTAAGGATCTTTAAGGAATTTTAATAAAAACAGACTAAGAGCTATATTTCGCTAAACTTGAGCATCGTCAATTTACAAAATTATCCCTCTAAATATACATTATTTAATTCAAAGATATTATTATGCAATTAAACGTTGATTAGAGGTAATTTTTGCTGATATATGTAGTCATCTTTGGTGTAAAGAATTGGCTGCATTGATCTTATCTATATACTTTCGACTACTTTTGAATTTTTGGAGATGGTTAATGTTAAAATTTTGATGTCATAATTTAATCCACATTTTCTTAAGTGTTCTTATATTAACTTTAATAAGAACATGCAAGATATATTTCGACTTACCAAGTCATCGTCAGTTTTACAAATTATTCCCTCTAAATTTACTAGATTTTACAATAATAATTATAATTTCTTAAATTTTAAAAAGTGGCAAATTTAATTTATAAATATAGTCTTCTTTTGTGTTTAAACTTGGTTGCAAGGATTTTATAAAAATACTCTCAATAATCTTTAAATTACTTGATCTTGAAGTCTGATGTAATATTTTTGTTTCAAAATTTAGTCCGCATTTATTTAGATGATTAGATATATTAGAACTGGTCTCATGTTCTTTAATTCTTCTTGATAGTTGTCTACTAGAAAAACCAATATAATCTTCACCACAGGTGCATTTGATTTGATAAATTATATTTGATTTATTGGTTTCTTCAGTTGTAGATTTTAATTGAAATTTTGTTCTTAGCTTATGATTGCTATATACAGGGTGTAACAAAAGTAACCAGACGCTAGCAAAATGAAAGCAAAAAACTGTACATCAATTTATGGAAAATTAACTGTGATGGAGCTCAGCCCCATTATTCACTTATTGTGCGAGAGTGATTGGACAACCAGTTTCCCAACAGGTGGATTGGTCGCTGAGGCCTCATCGATTGGCCAGACTTTTTTCTGTGGGGCTTACTAAAGAACAAAGTTTATGGCGGAAACCCACGCACTATCAACGTTCTACTATTACCGAAGAAATTCGTGCCATACCAATAGATTTGGTGAAAAAGATGTGCCGATCTGTTCTTGGACTAGGTTAACAAATGTATTGCACGTGATGCTCATCATTTTGAACATTTGCTATGAATACTTTCTTCTTTTATGATTCATCGTTTTGGACATTATAACTCAGTAAGTTGTTTTAGACTCGCTACACTGCATATTTTACGATGAATGATTCGTTTTTTATTCCTACTCTTCTGAATAAAGTTAGATTTCTCGTAAAATGAAGCGTCTGTTACTTTTGTTACACCCTGTATAAATCCTAACATTTCTTTAATTATTGATATTTTTTTGAGTTCTTTGATCATGTTTTCAGTGTGAAGTTTCTCTATATTCGATCTTAAAACAATGTTCATAATTAGTTTGATGTTTTTTGATCTTTTGTTTTAAAATAAAATGTCTTCTAATGATTTCTTAATATGGCGATCTATAAAATTATTTGGATATTCATTCTTCTTTAATTCGATCTTAAGTTTTCCTATTTCTTGGTTAATTGTTTTATATGTGCTGCAATTGTCAAATATTTGATGAATATAGCCTTTAATTAATGATATTTTGTAATTTAAAGGCGTATTTGAGTTGTAGTTCAATAACAATCCTGTGTCTGTTGGTTTATAATAGATTCCAGTTTCAAATTTGTTATCTTTTCTAATTATTTGTACATTCAAAAAATGAAATTTGTTCTTAGTTTCAATCTCTTTTGTAAACTGAATATTCTTGTCAATTAGATTCAATTTTGTAAGTATGTTTTCTGATGTTTCTTGTTTTTACTAATGCAAATATATCATCGATATAGCGTTGATAATAAATGAAGTGGATGTTGTAATTTTTTGAATTGTTCTGATATTGTTGACATAGTTTCGTGTTTTTTTCTGCTACTATATCCAATATAGTCAAAAACTTAAAGTAATCGAAAACATTTCAAATTGGATTGAAATCAAAAGAGGTGTTCCAAAGAGGAACAATATTAGGTCTTTTGCTTTTTAATATATAGGTTAATGACATAAGTAATTACACTAATTGTCATGTTATTCAATACGTTGATGACAATGCTATTTTGCTCAAATATATCTCTTGAAAATGCAATCATAAAAAATGAAGATGACTGCGCTCAATTCTCACTATTTTGCCTCAGTGAAATTGCGTGTTAATAATACACCTAAACTCAATTCTGTATTATAAAATCAAAAGCTAATTCCAAAAATTGTTTTTAAAAGAAGCTAAACTTTAATGGCACCCAAATAGACCAATTGGATAAATTTAAATACTTGGGAACTACATTTGACTCATCAGTTACCTTTTAAAAGCAGATTTATATAATCACTAAACGAATGGCTATTTCAATAAAAGAACTCGGCAGTTACCCACAAACGCTAAAATTCAGTTAATCCATGCTATAGTTTTAAGTCATTTTTATTATGGCAATGTACTTTATATGGATGTAAATGAAAATTTCCTAAATAAAATTAATAGTTAGGATGCTTACTGAACTATTCTAATATTAATATTAAATACAAAAACTTCTTAAGTCCTCAATGCCTAATCCAGAAAAATGCATTAACATTAACTATAAAATAGTAAACAACATCAACCCCTACGATAAAATAAATTTCCCTAATTTCGGTAAAATCGCACATCTAAATACACGCACTCGAAATATTAAACCAGTTCTTTGCAAAAAGAAAATAATGAGAAATTCATTAATACTTCTATAAAACTTTGGAATCATTTACCTAGAGAATTAAAGTTACTGAATAATTTAAAGATATTCAAAAAGTGTCAAACGATATTACTATAATTCTAAAAAAAAATTGAATTCAAATGGAGGGTTTCAAATTTTACAAACAGGATTATTCAATTAACAAATTAAAATGCCATAGCCCAATAGTGAAATTTTCTACTTTGTAGTTTTTTGTAGTTATTGACGCATTCAGAGTTTCTATCGGCATAATTATATATTGTCAAAGTAATTTCTGAATAAAGATTTTTTCTTCTATAGACAATTAGCAAGAAGAATTAAAGAACATGAAACCAGTTTGAGCATATCTAACCATCTAATTAAATGCGGACTAAAATTTGAAACGAAAATTTAACACCAGACGTCAAGTTATTTAAATGAGAGCATTTTCATAACATCTTTGCAACCAAGAAGTCTATTTAAAAATTAAACTCACCACTATTGAAAATTTAGAAAATTATAATTATTACTGTAAAATCTATTAAATTTATAGGGAATAACTTGTGAAGAAACTGACGATAATGAAATATGTCTGCATGTTCTTACTACGTTTAATTAAACTCCTTAAAAACAGCACATTAGCAATTTGTTGTGAAAGAACTTGTGGAAGTAATCGGCTATCTACTTAGAATGCATGAATAATGAGATTGGAACAAATTTTAAATGATCTAGATTTCTGCCTGTGAAGGAACAGCGTAAGCTTGTTGAAAAATGCGTTATTCCTGACGAAAATTTTAGGCAAAAACTACCCATTCAGCAGTTTGACATGCTTAAAGGTTGTACGACAAAAAATTTGACGAAACGTGTAAGTCTATGTATTGTGAAATTTGATTCGTATCAAAAAGCTCATTTAACTTCGTACTATAGATAATTAATCTGTCCTCTTCGTATTTTCCAAAAAATTATGGTAGTTTAATTATGTGAGTATTATTTTACGACTAAGGTATATTTTATAATCAAAAAGTAGTTTGCAGAAAACCAATGACGTTACATAAAAAATTCAAAGTGTAAATAAATAAAGCACAATAGCATTAAACAATAGCAGCACTAAAATTAAAGTCAGTAAGGTGAATAAAATGATCGCCTAGATCGGTACATTGCACGCCCCCGAAACGCAGGTCGATAACCATAGGGAGAATAGAAACTGCCATAAGATGGTCTACTGCGGCCTCTACCTCGCGATCGGCCACGATTAGTTGATGAAATGCCAGGAACATTATATCGCTTTGCGACCACTCTGATTTGACGGCCTCTGAATAACGAGTCTGATAATTCACAAGCAGCATCGATACTGGATTTGTCCGCAAATTCAATATAAGCAAAACCCTAAATGTATGAAATTCAGTCAAAGAACGGAAATTTCATTGAACAAACCGCACCACAATATACTTCACTGCAAGGCTATTTAAGAGATTGAAATGAGCAAATAATTATAATTTAAATGTCTACCATACCACAAATCTTATAACCACGGACTTAATAAGCATACCATTTTATGGCAATAGCTAGTGTGAATTATAGTCTATTCTTGGCTTTGTTCAAAAAGTTATAATAAATGTAAGAGATATTTCTGAATGTACTAGTGTTTTTGCTGGATCAATCGCATAAAGGATGATTTGAACAACCCTGAATTTGCGTAAGCCCTTATAAAATACAAGAGATAAGTAGTAAAATGAAGGATCCAGTAGTATTACACTGCGGAAAGATTAATAAAATTATTAAATTATGGAAGGCTATGTGAATAATTATTCTAAATAATTTGTTAACATTGTATAACTTTTTTCATTCCAATGTTTACATTTGCTCTTCGTAAAGATCTCGCAATGTTATTTCCTTTTTTGTAATGATCAAAAACCTACCTTATAAAAAAGGCAAGTAGAGATAAATTTTAATATCTTTTATTGTGTGTTAAGATTAAGGAACCTTGTAATAATTTCAATTATCACTGAAGCCAGAAACCAACCATTAAATGTACCGAAAAAATAAAATTGCAGTGAGATTACACAAATCCGAGATCGGATATTGATTTGGACTAATCAAACTTTGGTGCTTAGAACTCATATTATTTTTTAGGAGTGTTTGAAGCTTTGATTGCAATAACTTAACAATTTAGAAAACAAAACATTAAAATTACTAGCACGGAAAAATATAGACAATATCAATTGGAAAATGCAAAGGGATTCAGCTTTTAGACTTTACTTCACACTAGTAAAAGACCAGTAGGATCATTTGATCTATCTGAAAGTTAGCCAAAAATAATATTATAATAACATCGAATTGCAATAAGCAAAGTTCACCACTAACGCTGTTGTATCTAATTAATAGATTTTGGCATTCAAAAATTCAATTGGTAAAAAATAAAAATCAAATTTTGAAATGTATTGCGACCTAAAATATTCAGACTGTAATGCAACAAGATACAAAGCGCATTTAAATTGTTTGAAATGCAATGGTAACATTTTTCACAAGCAGTTCGGAAATGTGCTGAGTTAATCGGATAAAAAGCGAACTGAATTGATGATGCATAGGCTAACATTCTCTTGATTTTCTAGTCATGTAGCGTCAAAGAGCATAGTAGCAATGTTATGTAAAGGAAATGTAATATATGCATATATTCAAACGAAAGTTTTGCTATTATTTCAAATACTGCAACCAACGATCAAATGTATTCTAATTTTAAATAATTAGTAACAAAGCTCGACAACATGGACAATTAGCTTCCGAATTGATTAAACGCTTCCGTTAGAATATGATGCAAGTTTAAATATACAAATAGTCAATAGTATATGAACAGCTTAAAAATGCCCACCTTTGGATGACCGCTATAACGATCACATAATATAGTTACACGATTTACAACACCGCATTCTGAAAAATGTTTTTCTAGTTCATCTGCTGTTGCACCATAATCAACATTACCAATATACACTGAACGTGCATCAGCTTCCAGTTTTTCTTCTTGTGATGGAAATTTTAAGGAGGAACCACTAGTATTTAAACCTCCACTCATTTCATCTTCAACCTAAATTACATTTAGAAACAAAAATGAATTGCTATGAAACCTCTTGTTGCATAGTCTTCAACTTTTCTGCTTCCTCCTCCATTTCTCGAACACGTGCTTTGATTGCTTCTAATTCAGGGTCTTCTTCGACGCCTACTTCCAACAAACTGTCATCCAATTCTTCAGCCATTTAGTTCCTGAAACATATAACACATAAAACTGCCGTTTAAACTGCACATATTTTTTGCAGTTCCAATTTTTTCAGCATAAATTTCAAAAAGCCGCGCATCTGCAATATATCTTTAGCAGTGCGATGTTTTCAGCTTTATGCAAAACGAGAACGCAATACAAATGGTATGCCAAAATTGAATTTGAATAAACAACACATTAAAAACTAACTGAACACTAAATTACAATAAAGGGGTAAAATTACAAAGAATGCTGGCGAATTTACCAAAATACAAATACAGTGAGTCATTAGTAGACAATCTCAATCTCAATATATTCCAACTGGATAAAATGCGAGCATCCATTAAATCAACATGTCATAAGTGAAACATGATATAAATGTAAACAATGTGAGAAATAAAAATTTCGAATATCGAAAGCAAAATTATTGTCGATAATGGAATTCATTCGAAACATTGTAATCGGTTACGTCGACTGTCGCCTAAATGGTAATTTTCAGCCAATCAAAATGAAATACATTTGCTCCAATCCATTAATTTGAATTTGATTCATATCGTATAACCCATGTCCATAGCCCATGTAGTAAATTGTAAAGAATATTAATATTTAACATTAATTAAATCAATCATCCATGTGTAAAAATGTATTAAGATTTAATTCTAAATTGTCGAAGTTATAGAATAGGGTGCAACCGGTATAAAAATAAAAACGCAGATTGATAGAGAACTTTGAGAATGCGATAAAATACAGAAAATTGTTCATCATAGTCGATACAGACCGATCACTGCATAATTAACCAAATATATATATAATAATAATAATAATAAATATCTTTATTCAATAACGTACTGAAAACAAAACGTCAGTACTCATAAATTTACATGCAATGAGGATTAAAGGTTAAACAAGCAACGATTTATGAATGTCTTCTTGAAGAATTCTGTTCGTATATGTGGGAGTAGAAACTGTGACTGGTATGTACTTGAGATTCTCATATCTGATGCCCTTTGGTTTGGTAGTAAATGACATAGGATCTGGTCCGCTTCTTTCAGTCTGTTCATAATAATTATATCCCTGGTTTTTATAATGTCTCGTATTGTGAGATCCTTATTCAAAAACCCTCTTTGATAACTTTTCCTGAGAATACGGTCTAAATTCATAACATCTGAAGCACTGCAGTTTCCATATACACTAGCACAGTACCTAATTCTACTGAGAATCCAGGCATCAAAGAGGAGGTGTAACCCATGTGTATTAACATTGCCCATTTTTAGCTGCCAGAGTAGATACATCTGCCGTGAGCATTCCTTCCATAGATTGTTGAGGTGCGTAGTTGGCTTTAAATCACTTTGTAGATGAAATCCAAGTATTTTCGACGAACTAACCTGTTCAATTGACATAATTGGGTTAATCTCATGTTTTCGACGACCGGTTGTGCAGACCATTTCTTTTGTTTTATCTAAATTGAGTTTCATTGAGTTATTATCACACCAATTTCTGATGTTTTCCACCTCCACTTCTCCGTAATCAACGTCGTACACTGGCACTATCAGAGTACCATCATCTGCAAATTTCACAATCATATTATGTTCCATTACTGTTCGCAGGCTGTTTATAAAGAGAGCAAACATCAGTGGTCCCTAGACGGTACCTTGGGGTATACCTTTGTTGATATATCTATAGCAGCTCGTCTTTCCGTCAATCAGAACCCTCTGTTTTCGATCAGAAAGGAAGTCAACATACCAGTTGAAGATACATCTAGGAATGGCCAGAGTCTTGACTCTATCCAGCACAAGGTGGTGACGCACCAAATCGAATGCCTTAGAGAAATCAACCAGGAATGTTCTAACATACTGACACCGCCTGTCATCAAGATTTCTAGCTATTTCATGTTGAATCTGTAATAAAGCATACTCAGTGGAACTTTTTTTACGGAATGCGAACTGATCTCTGCCAAGTACACGTACGATTGCCGGTTCTAAATATTTAGAAACAATGAGCCTTTCGAACAGACGTGCGAGAATAGAAGTAACA